>CM076584.1:1297700989-1298221745 GCA_034641835.2 Pinus albicaulis | reverse complement strand
CACTTGTTTGATTGATTTATGCATATAGTTTCCTTTATTTCATTCACATTAAAGGGAGTTGAAAAGAAAAGAATGCATGTGCATATAGTGAATTGTGTGTGTTTCATAGGAACAAGTTAGGAAAGCCACATTTAGTTTTTTCTCTTTGTTGAATGCTCAAAAACTGATTGCTCTTTCCCTTATTAGCTAGGATTTTCATTGAAAAAGATAAATTGAAAAGTTTGCTTATCATTTAGTTTGCATCTTTAGGAATTTCCATTACATCACGCGGTGAACCTCAAAGACAAACTTTTAAACAATATCAACATAGAATTTACATCAATCAACCTAAGAAATATTTGGAACATTAAAAATAACATTTAGAAGGTCTAGGCTAGAGACATGTTCCGACATCGTTAAACATAGAAGTTGTCACTAACTTCTTTACGATACATTCTAAGTGTCATATGTCACTCCACGTAAGTAATTATATCAGAGCTCATCCACATACCTTCGGGTATATAGGGCAATATTCTAGTATGAAAAGTATAAGGGGGTGCTCTAACTATGCGGTTTCACATTAGACAACGCTAATATAGACTTGGGCCTCCATGTACCTGATCCGGATTTATGCAGGAACGCAACAGAATAAACATATAACCATAAATACAGAGATGCAGCGGAAATAACACTTCATTTCATTAATATCAAAGAACTGAAATTTTCTTACAGACATAATGGAAATAAAACTAGCTAGGGCGCTGGTAGCTATCTCCGAGAAGAGATGTGGCGGCTACAGGCCTCTGAACTGAGTTACAATGAGGCTTGAGGGCCTATTTATCATTTAGAAACAATGGTAAATCCTAAACAGCCAAAACCCTAACCCTAGGAGATGAAGCGCCAAAACTATGGGCCCCGTTTGGTAAATTGTGTTTCAACTTCCCGTGGGCGTAACTTTAAGTGCATCTCCGCTGACGCGTACCATACTCTCGTTAGAGATCATCCGAGGACTTCAATTTTTGAACGAGCAACATCGGTCCATGGACCCATGTTGCTCTCCGCTTTCCCAAAAAATGTCGTTTAGGGCCTCAAAACGGCTCCGGAAGTTCAGGACCCGAAAAACTGCTAAAAATAGTAACCGTGTCAAACTGAAAACCGAATAGACAATGGTGGTCATCATGGAAGCCAGGCGGGTGACCACCAATATCCACCCGGATCATTTATCCCCCTTAGAAGCAATGGTCCCCATTGCGTTAAGTTCCTCCATGAGATGAGCAAACTTCTGCTAAACTTGGTCCCCGGTGAACCACTTCCCTTGGTGCAAGAGTTGGCCAGCTTTGACAACCCGATATAGTTGGATCTTCTGTTGGCAATTGTTCTCGATTTGCATGTCCATGATACAACTGCAGGTCTGCTCCATGCAAATGATTTAACTCGCTGGTGTGAGTTGTCTGCAAATGTCCGAGGTGTCAGTAGAGGTGGAAGTAAGGACGAAGGCGATCCACATTGAAGATTGGGTGCAGACCCAGGAATGGTAACACTAGTCAACCAAGCCTAGCTCGAATGTATTGTTCCCTCACAGCCTTGGTATTGGTGTGTAATGCACCAGACGGGAGCGGCTAAGCTTATGTGGGGTCCAGTTAGGCGCTCCTTCCGCAAATGTAGCCATACTTTGTCGCCCACCTGGAAGTTGTCTGGCACCCGGTGTTGATCATGGCGTTGCTTGTACTTGGCATTGGCTCTGTCTAATATATCATCAACCTATCGACGGATGTGCTGAATGCGCTCGATGAAGCTATTTGCTTTGTCAAATTCAGACTGGACATTAGCCGAATCGGCCTGAGTAGCTGCAAATCGCATGGCTATGTCAATGGGAAATAGTGGCTAGAATCCCAAGCCACCTAAAAGGGGCTATCGCCGATTGAGCTGTGGAGAGCCCGGTTATAGCTATGTTGTACATAAGGTAGGCTCTCGTCCCATGTGCGTGTATGCTTTGAGTTGTACATGCGCAGAATGTGCACAATCATTCTGTTGACGACCTCTGTTTGGGGATGGAAAGCTGTGGACTTGGTGAGCTTGGTATCCAACATCGACCAGAGGCTGGACCAAAATGTGCCGAGGAACCTGCTATCCCGATCTGATATGATAGACTGTGGGATCCCAAAGTGCACCCACACTCGTTCAAAGAAGAGTTTAGCAGTGGCTTCTGCTGTGATATTCTTCTTGCAGGCCGCCATAATGGCCATCTTCGAGAATCGGTCGACGACCACAAAAACACAGTCATTTCCCTGCTTAGTAGAAGGCAGGCCCGACATGTAATCCATGGAGATGGATTCCCAAGGTCGACTAGGGGTAGGTAGAGGAGTATATAGGCCTTGCTTCTCGATGGTCGGTTTGGCAATGGCACAAGCAGTGCAGGATCTGATGTGCTTCTCGACATCCTTTCGAAGGTTCGGCCAATAGAAATACTTCTGTAGTATTGCTACTGTTTTCTCGACCCCGAAATGCCCAGCGACTCGACTGTAGTGTGCTTCCCATATCAGCTTGGCACGCTCGCTTGAAGGAACACAAAGGTGTCCCATGTGACATAAAAGTGCATCTTGGAGGTGAAAATTTGGAACTTGCGTACCCCCCAAGAGTGCCTTGTAATTTTGGCCGAATTCTGGGTCACTCTCATAGAGAAGCGGCCAATCAGAAGTCTCGTGCCCACAAGAGTTGAGCACAGTGGTGAGCGCCACGATCGGTGGTCGGCTGAGGCAGTCTGCAACATGATTGGTGCTACCCTTCTTATACTTGATGTTCAAATGAAACTGTTGCAGATATGTAGACCACTTCTGATGGCGATCATTCTGCAACTTCCCTTGTGTCTGTATGAACTGCAGGGGCCTGTGGTATGTATGGATGATTGTTTCCTTCCCCAAAATGTAATGCTTCCATTGTCGACAAGCTTGCACAATGGAGTACATTTCTTTGTCATATGTGGGGTACTTGCGAACTGTGTCAGACAATGTCTCACTGTGAAATGCCACTGGATGTCCCCGTTGAGTAAGAACTGCCCCAATAGCATAGTCAGAGGCATCTGTCTCGATCTCAAATGGCTGTTGCAAGTCTGGTAAAGTGAGCACTGGGGCAGAACAGAGGCGGTTTTTCAGTTCTGTGAACGCCTTCTGTTGAGGTTCCGACCAAAAAAATTTTGCTCTCGCTCCTCCCTTGGTGACTTGACTCAGGGGCCAAGTGATATGAGAGAATCCCAACACGAACCTCCGATAGAAATTAGCAAGACCCAGAAAGCTGCGAAGCTCTGTTATAGTGGTTGGGGCTGGCCAATCCCGAATGACTTGGATCTTGGCTGGATCCACATGCACCCCCCTTTCATCAATAATGTATCCCAGATATTGAACCCGGGTCATGCCAAAAGTGCATTTCTCCAAATTAGCACACAACTTGTGTTGCCGCAGTGTTTGGAGGACTTGTCGGATGTGGTGAAGGTGCTCTTCCCAAGTCTGGCTGAAGATCAGAATGTCATCCAAGTACACCAATACAAATGAGTTGGTGAATGGCCACAAGATGTCGTCCATCATCCTCATGAAGGTTGCGGTAGCATTCGTCAACCCGAAAGGCATGACTAGCCATTCAAAAAGGCCTTCCTTGGCTTTGAAGGCAGTCTTCCACACATCAGAGGTTTCAATTGGTACCTGGTGATACCCAGACTTCAGGTCAATCTTGCTGAAATATTTTTCACCTTTGAGTTGGTCCAGAAGGTCATCAATCTGTGGGATCAGTAGCTATCTTATTGAAGGTTCTTGTTCAGTCACTCCGATAGTCAATGCAGTCTCCATGTCCAACCCTTCCTCGTACCAACATGAGTAGCCTCATGTAGGCGATGAACTTGGTCCGATGACCTTTCAACAAATTTCCCGAATTTGTCTCTAATTTCATCATTCTCCGTAATCGTAGCCGATAGATCGGCCCACTGGTAGCTGGCTAAGACTGGGGTCAAATCAATCAAAGACCCGACAAAGGGTCAGAGGAACCCCTGTGGGTGAGGTGAATATGTCTCCGTACTCCTCCACAACCTTATCCATTTGTTGTTGTTGTGCAGAGGAGCCCTGTCTGGAGGATGTGGCCACAGTCTTCTTCTTGCCCTGGGGGCGGATCATCAGGAAAACGAATTTCCTGGTTTGGGAAATGAGCTTACTGCATTGTTTTGCAGTGACCAAAGAGATAGCGGCAGGAGGTGGTACCTCTGGTATCCTGTACAACTTATTTCCCAAAGTAACAATAACAGCACGAGGTCGAGACTCATACACAGCATGACGCTTCCACAAGTATGGTTGTCCTAATAATACATCAGAAACATCAATAGGAGTAACGTCACATAGTACCTCATCCGTGAAGGGCTTGATGCTATAGGGAAGGCGACACTTCCGGCTGACGCGGAGATCTCGTCCTTGGTGAAGCCACCCGATGGTGTATGGATGTGGGTGAGTTGTGGTCGGCAAGCCCAACCGCTTCACGGCGTCTGCTGAAATGAGGTTCTTTTGGCTCCCATTGTCGACAATGAACCGTACCGGGGAGCCCTTTACCCACATCTGGGAGTGGAAGAGACGTTCCTCCTCCTCTGGATCTTCCGGTTCCTCCTTTTGGATCTTTGCAGTGGCAACAGTGGCGTTGGGCTCCGCATCAATAATCTGTTTCCCTTTCTCATTCGCCTTTTCAGGTTTTGATTCAGAGTCAGAGCATGCATCTGACTCAGAAGCCCTCATCTCGGCCACTAGCGACTGCTTGGCCCGACACTCACTTGTGTTGTGAGTGGAGATCTTATGGAACTCACACCACTTTCCCGTGTCCTTCTTTGGCTTTGCGGTGCTGTTCTTTTCTTGTGGCTTCGATGAGTTGTCTTTAGCCACCATGCCTTGGCTTGGTCCTTTGTTCTACGGTTTGGAAGCACCTTTCCCTTGCTTTTGATTCGCAGATCCAAAGTCTCGCTTCTTCTGCTTGAATTTCTGCTCAATCTTGGCAGCATACCGGTATGCTGTACCAAGCGAGGAGATGTCAAGGAACTCCATTTCCTCCCGAATGTATTTGTGCAGATAGCTGCGATACTTTAGCACCAGATGTTTCTCTAAATCTTTGATACCCAACTTTGTGCGCAGGGTATGGAACAGATTCGTTAGCTCATGCACATCTTGATCCCTTTGTTGTCGCAGCGTGGTCCATTGTATGTACTTGTTTTCATAGCTCCCCACGGGATAGTACTGTTCCTTGACGGCGTCTCGGAAAGAATTCCAAGTTGGTACGACCGAGAACAGAGAGGGTTCTGTCTGGTCCTTGTTCTCACAGTAGGTTTCCCACCAGTCCTTAACATGGGGGGTAGCTTTGAGGAGTGCAAAATAATCTTCTCCCGGTCTGAAAAGTCATGAACAGAGAAATATCCTTCTAATAGATTCAACCATCTATCTACGGCATCTGCGTCTATTTGACCCTCAAATATGGGAATGTCAAAATTTACTTGTACCTTAAAGGGAGTCGCAACTCCAGAGTGGCTACTGGATGCAGATGCGCCGCCGGTGGGCAGCCGTTGAAGGATCTAAACAAAGTTATCCATCATCGCGTTCCTTTGTTTTTCGAGGGCCTCCTCGAGCAATATTTTGATAGGATCTCCTGCTCCCTCATCTTTCTTTTCGTCCCCCATGGGCGTCCGTCGAGGTTTGCGAGGCCGATCTTGCAAAGGTTCCACCAGATCAAGCCCTAGCTCCTTATACCCCGACCTCGTTGGGGACATGCAAAGAAGGATCGAGAAAAAGCAGACCGCCTCTGATACCACTGATCCGGATTTATGCAGGAACGCAACAGAATAAACATATAACCATAAATACAGAGATGCAGCGGAAATAACACTTCATTTCATTAATATCAAAGAACTGAAATTTGCTTACAGACAGAATGGAAATAAAACTAGCTAGGGCGCTGGTAGCTATCTCTGAGACGAGATGTGGCGGCTACAGGCCTCTAAACTCAGTTACAATGAGGCTCGAGGGACTATTTATTATTTAGAAACAATGGGAAATACTAAACAGCCAAAACCCTAACCCTAGGAGATGAAGCGCAAAAACTATGGGCCCCGTTTGGGTAAATTGGTGTTTCAACTTCCCAGGGGCGTAACTTTGGCATACGATCTCCGTTTGACGCGTACCATACCTCGTTAGAAAGATCTATCCGAGGACTACAAATTTGGAATGGGAAACATCGGTCCATGGACCCATGTTTCCCTCCTTTTTCCCAAAAAACGTCGTTTAGGGCCTCAAAACGGCTCCGGAAGTTTAGGACCCGAAAAACTGCTAAAAATAGTAAACTGTGCCAAAACTGAAAAACTGAAATAGACAATGGTGGAGCCCCAAGTGGAATAGGCGGGTGACCACCAATATCCACCTGGATCAAAGAGCTTCCTTGAAGTTCTTCTTCCAGATGTGTACCTTTCCATCAAATAATGCCACCTTGAACCCTTTGTCTTCCATTTCCGAAATAGACACAAGGTTCTTCCTCAAACCAGGTACGTACAACACATCTTGTAAATGGAGGACTTGACCTTCAGATAAAAGAAGGGTGTTAGGTCCCTATATTACTAGTATAGTCCCTTATTTTTGTTAGTGTAACCCCCTTATTGTTATTATTTTACCCTTGTAACCCCCAGATTTTTATTATTGTGCCCTTAAATTATTATTGTTAGGTCGGCTAGGATTACATTGTGGCCCCATGGACTCCTATATATAGAAAGGAGGTTTTGTAATTTGAATCATCCAGGAATTATTCATTCATGTAATGTATTGGAGGTTGCCCCCTCAAAGTGGCTTATTTCTAAGGCATTGATATATCTTTTCTTCTATTTTTGGAGCTAGTTTCACAACATTTGGTATCATATCTTGGGATTCTAGGGTTTCGCTGCTCCAAATAGATCATCGTGGAATTTTCGCTATAACATTTTTTCAACGAAGGTTTAGAAGCTGAACGTTTTAGAGTGTGAAGTTGAAATCATGAGGAACATCATTGCACAATTTCAAAGCTTGTTTCACAATTTTTTTGGAGATATTATCTGTGGAAGTTAGGTCTTTTTGTAGGCTCCAGAATTTCACTTAAAAAGGTCATCATGAAATTTTCGTTATAACTATTTTTCTACGAAGGTTCGGAAGCTGAAATTTTTATAGCACGAAGCTAAAATCCTGAGGAACATCGTCGCAAAATTTTATAGCTTGGTTCGCAATATTTGTTGAGATATGATATGTGGAAGTTAGGTATTTTTCAAGCTTCTGAATTGCAACTCAAAGAGGTGACCGTGGGAAAATATTCATAACTCTCTCTCTGAGCATCAGATTGGAATTCTATAAATATTTATTGGAAGTACACAGAATGTGGTTTCCTGTCTATAAATTTCAGATACAAAGGACCAAACAGTAACACATGGCAAGTCTTACAAATTCTCTCTACTGAACCAGTCCATAATTAGGTCATTGTGGGAGATTGGACATAACTTTGCCTTGGAGAATCCAAATCAAGTCAGACCTATGGCATTTGAAAGAAACTTCAGAGGAATACTACAGGGCCAAATTTTAGATATTGAGGATATGCAATTATAGAGATAATTCAATTTCAATATCGAGCTCCTCAAAAGAAAGTAAAAGGTGTGTATTTTTTTTCCGAATTGCATAAGTCTTGTTTGAAGAATCAAGTTTAATTGATTCCAAGGGCATATTATAGAATAGATATCAGTATTGGATTCTCAAATGGCCCCTAAAAGGAACTCAACACCCATTAATCCTTTATAAGGCTCTACTATGACTCATGAAGATGAATAATGGCAACATGACATATCAAAATTACAAGAGCAAGTGCAACAAATTTCACTCTCGCAAAGAGCAAAAAAAATGACATGGAAGTTTTGAAGAAAGGCGTGGAATCTAAGATGGATGGTTTTAAGAATGGAATAGAAGCTAAGATGGATGGCATGGAATCTGGCATGGAATCTAATATGGATGACATGGAAGCTAATATGGAAAACATGAAGAATGATCTAAAAGTAGACATGGAAGGTTTGACAAAGTTGATACAACAAATGTTTCCTAATGGTGAAAATATAGTAGAGGAAACTCATGATGAGAAAAAAATAAATGCTAATCATGATTTCATAAACTCTAATTTTGGCGGGAAGAACCACCATATTCCAAAAATGGATATGAGGAAGTTTGATGGAAAGGATCTTGTAACATGGATACTACAGATGGAGCAATATTTTGATCTCAATAATGTGCAAAACACATAAAAGGTACGCATTGCAACTTTACATTTATAACAAAATACATTTGTATGGTATTGATGGCTTTTCTCCCATAAAAAAATTGTCACTTGGTCAATTTTTATGGAGGAAATGATAGCACATTATGAGGATGCAAAGAGCAACACCTTCTTTATCCAATTGATACATCTCAAACAAAAGGTTTTAGTGGGGGAGCATGTTGAGGACTTCCAAAAATTGAATATAAGGGTAACTGATATTCCAGAGGAACATAGAATTGATCTCTTCATAGGTACTTTAAAGGATAACATCCAACATGAATTTTACGTTTTGGAACCTGATTCATTGGAGAAGGCATTTAGGTTGGCAAGAAAAATTGAATGTAAAATTATGGCGACAAGGAAGCCTACCACTCACTTTTATAAAGAGGTAAGTATTGCTACTCCTAGATTTCAACAACCTACAAGGTTGACACTGGAAAAATTTGAAGAAAAAAGAGCAGAAGGGCTTTGCTACAATTGTGATAGAAAATACACTAAATATCATAAGTGTGCTGAGAAGAAATTATTTTACATAGATTGTGAAGAGGAAGAAGAAAATGAACAAGAAGAGGATATACACGAGGAACCAACCCTAGAAGAGGAATAAATGAGTCCAACCATATCATGTAATGCATTGGCAGGAATTACCACTCCTCAAACTCTCAAGATTGAAAGAAATATCAAGACGAAAAAGGTAATAGTGTTGATTGATTCAAGTAGTACCCATAATTTTATTCATTGTAAGGTAGCCAAGGAATTGAATTGTTTCCTATACCCAGCACCAAAATGTCAAGTGATGGTTGCAAATGGAGGAACTATAAATTTATTTGGAAAATGCCATAATATCAAGCTAACCATGGCATAATATGTATTTAATAGTCCAATTCTTTCCATTCCTATGGGAGGTGCTGATGTTGTTCTAGGAGTACAATGGTTATAATCTTTGGGGACGGTAGCTTTTAATTTTCAAGAACTTTTCTTGAAATTTTTTTCAGAAGGAAAGGAAGTAGAATTACGAGGTATTTTAGGGAAGCCGGGAAAGATAATAAGATTTAATGTCATGACAAAGCTTCTAAAGAAAGAACAATGAGGCATAATTGCATAATTATGCTCAATAGAAGTTCCAACATCAAAATCATCTATTTCTGCAAATCTCCAAAAAGTCTTGGACAATCATTCCAAGGTTTTTGAAATTCCCAAAGGACTCCCACCTATTCGTGATCATGATCGTGCTATTCATTTGATTCCAAGAAGTGTTCCTCCAAACATCAGGCCTTATAGATATCCTTATGTCCAAAAGAGTGAAATTGAACATATGATTGCAGAAATGTTAGAGGCGGGTATAATTCAACCTAGTCAAAGTTCTTTCTATGCTCCTATAGTATTGGTACACAAGAAGGATGGATCATGGTACATGTGTCCAAATTATAGGGAGCTAAATAAGCTCACCATTAAAGATAAATTTCCCATTCCTGTTATTGATGAATTACTAGATGAATTAGATGGAGCAATTTATTTTACCAAGTTGGATCTTCATTCAGGATATCATAAAATTAGAATGAAGACTGAAAATATTCTAAAAACAACATTTCAAACTCATGAGGGTCATTATGAATTTTTGTTCATGCCTTTTGGCCTTACCAATTCACCTTCTACATTTCAAGGGTTGATGAATTCCATTTTCAAACCCTTCCTTAGAAAATTTGTGCTAGTATTTTTTTATGATATACTAATCTATAACAGGTCTTGGAAGGATCATGTTCAACATGTTGACAAGGTGCTCAAACTATTGCAGGAGAAACAATTATATGCAAAAACATCCAAATGTTTCTTTGGAGTATAAGAGGTGGAATATTTGGGTCATATTGTATCTCACGAGCGTGTTAAGGTAAACCCTAACAAAATTAAAGCCATTAAGGAATGGAAATTTCCCAAAACCATAAAGCAGTTCCGAAGATTTCTTGAGTTAACAGGGTATTATCGCAAGTTTTTTAAGAATTATGGGAGAATAGCAGCACCTCTAACAACATTATTGAAGAAAGATACATTTTCATGGACTCCTAAAGCAACTAAGGCCTTTGAACATCTTAAAGAGGCAATGTGCCTAGCACTGGTCTTAGCTACGCCAGACTTCACAAAAACCTTTATTGTGGAATGTGATGCCTTGGGAAATGGAATTGGTGTTGTTTTAATGCAAGAAGGAAGACCCATTGCTTTTGAAAGTCGTCCAATCAAAGGAAAGTATTTACAGAAACCTATTTATGAGAAGGAAATGTTAGCAATATTTCATGCACTAAATAAATGGAGAACTTACCAAATGGGAAGACACTTCAAGGTAAAAAATGATCATGATAGCCTTAAACACTTTTTGGAACAAATACTATCTTCAGAAGAGCAGAAAAAATGGGTCACAAAGATGTTGGGTTATGACTTTGAAATAATATACAAAAAATGGAAGCTAAATGTTGTTGCAGATGCACTCTCAAGAAAGAATGAAGAGGTGGAAGCATTGCTTTGTGCCATTTCTATTATCCAACCAGATTGGATAAATGAAGCAAGAGATGAATGGAAGAAGGATGAAGAAGTGTGGACACTCATTCAAAAGTTGTAGCAAGATCCTAGTACATCTGATACATTTAGTTGGAAAAATGATTCCTTATGGTACAAATATCGCTTATATCTTTGTAAGAATTCCCAACTAAAACAAAAGATTCCTTTGGAATTGCACACTTCTCCTTTAGAAGGACACTCAAGATTTTTAAAAACTTACCATAGGATGAAGAAAGAATTTTTTTGGGATGGCATTAAATCTGATATTCAAAATTTTGTGGCAGAATGTTTGGTTTGCCAGCAGAATAAAGTTGAGACAATTAAGACCCTAGGTATTCTACAACCTTTATCCATTCCAAGTCAGCATTGGGAGGAGATTTCAATGGATTTTATCACAGGTTTACCTAAGTCCGAAGGAAAGTGTGTCATCATGGTGGTATTTGATAGGCTTACCAAGTATGCACACTTTTGTGCATTATCTCATACATTTAAATCAAGTACAGTTGCTACTTCTTCCTTCTTCATGTATGAGTTGCTACAGTTTCTACTCGTACTTCGTCTCATACATGATGGTCAAACTGAGATAGTAAATAAATTTTTGGAAGGATATCTTCATTATTTTGTATTTGATAAACAAACACAATAGGTCAAGTGGTTACCTGTCGCTGAATGGTGGTATAACACTTCCTTCCATACTGCAGCAAAAATGACCCCATTTATGACACTTTATGGATATCGTCCACCATCGATCACATCATCTTTAAGAGAAAATTCGAAGGTTAAAGTAGTGGAAGATCACATCGAGCATCAACAAGAAGTTCTCCAACTCTTAAAGGACAACATGAATTTGGCACAAAATCGAATGAAACAATAGGTAGATCAACATCGCAGTGAGAGAATTTTTGATGTAGGAGACTGGGTAATTTTACGGCTACAATGATACAAAAAAATGTCTCTCAAGAAATCTAAGAAGGATAATAAATTCTCGCCAAAGTACTATGGTCCTTACAAGGTGTTGCAAAATATTGGTACTATGGCATACAAATTGGAGCTTCCTACTTCTTCACGAGTGCATCCAAATTTCCATGTTTCATGCTTAAAGAAGGTTATAGGTGAAAATATTCCAGTTCAAACAATATTGTTAGAACTTGATGAGGAAGGAAAAATCATATTGGAACCTGAAGCATTCACGAAAACAAGAACTCGACAGCTACGAAATCGATCAATTTCGGAGTATCTCATCAAGTGGAAGAACTTACCCACTGAAGATTCTACATGGGAGGATGATAATTTTATACAGAAGCACCTAGAGCTACTCAAGCATTTACGACAACACTTTATTGAAGGAGAGGGGCATGTTAGGTCCCTATATTACTAGTATAGTCCCTTATTGTTGTTAGTGTAACCCCCTTATTGTTATTAGTGTACCCTTGTAACCCCCATATTGTTATTATTGTGCCCTTAAATTATTATTGTTAGGTCGGCTAGGATTACATTGTGGCCCCATGGACTCCCATATATAGAAAGGAGGTTTTTTAATTTGAATCATCCAAGAATTGTTCATTCATGTAATGTATTGGAGGTTTCCCCCTCATAAAATAATATTGAATGGATTCATCCTTGCCCTTCTTGATATTCTTCACTTGATTCTTGAAGAAAATAACTTAAGTATCATTGCTAGCCCTAAACATTCTAACCATATTATCATACATCTAAAGTACATCTCTTTAGATGTACTCAGCTCATAAATGTAAGAAACCAATTTCTTATGAATAGAATCCCAGATAATCATCTTTGCTTTGATTACCCTTTTTCTATACTTTGTCTTTGAGGTAGCAAGTGCATTTGATGGAGGCTCATGAATCTTCCCCTACACATATTCCATGACATTTTGATCTTCTAATGCAAAATCCAAGGAAATATTCCATGCATGATAATTAGACTTATCAGTAAATTTATCATCAGACTTGAAACCCTTATAGGTTGAGGAGGCCATTGGTCCTTGATAGGATTTCTTCTTCGATGATTTTTTTTCACACTAGCTTGGGCTTTGTCTTCACCTCAGCTCTCATACCATGTTAAATTTAGATAAACATGGAATGTTCTATGCTTAATGAAATTTTACTTCAATCTTTCTTAGGCTCGATTCAATTTATCAATCACATAAACATGAAAGTAAAATGTTGATACAACACACTAATATATCAACAGAAGGCAAGCCAATAATATAGATCAAATTTTACAATTCTTCTTGTCCAGCAAGGATATATGATAGTGTGTGTTACGACAGTCAACAAGATGCAGCAGCCAGCAAAGTCTTTCTCAACATCAGATCATCCAACCCTCCAAATGTCACACACAACCCTCAAAGACAACTCATCAAAAGTCAACTCTAGTCAACAGAAACTCATTGCAGAAAGTAAACGTTGATATTTTAGGGCTTCAGTCAAAGTCAACGTTCAACCTCAATTTTTGTTCCAAGAAATAAAACCTTCAAAAATTGAAATTTCTGCAAATTTTGGAGGTCAAAACATCAAGGGTTTACCATGGTAAATTTTGTTTAATGCACAACAAACAACCCTAAAACAATCTGCAAACTTTACCCACCTTCAACTCTGTACGTGTGAGAGAAAGAGACCTCCAAAGGCTGATCGAACTAAAAAAATCACAAGAGATAATGTGTGATGAGTTGATGAGCAAATGATCTCCAAGTATCTCCAATTTATATCCATTAGTGAGGGTGTGTGACACATCTATTAGGCTTGTGAGCCTAAATTAAAAATATGGCCGAACTTGCACATGTGTGGAAAATAAAATCAAAATATATGTTTTACTCATCCAAACAAGATTATCTTTTGATCAATATTTGATGTAGGGGCATTAGGCTCAAGAAAATCTTTGTACATAAATAAACATAGGGGGGTCTCTTGTTTTAAATTTCCTATGTAATTATTCTCATTTGAGTGATTTTAATTAAATCTGGAGAAGTAGGTAACTGCCCAAATGATTAGTGGGCACATGAAGAGATAGTCAGTTTTGGTTTAGGACTTAGTCTAATTTTATAACTATAGAAATTTGGAGAGGTTGTTGAGTCATCAAAGAATCAGAATCGATTTTGTGTAGTAGTTGTATAAAATAAGTCTCTGAGGCATAGTCTAAAAATACCTGCATAGCGACCTGCAGAGAGTTGCATAGATCAGGATAGTGCGTAAGAAGGCCATAGAGTTGAAGACCTGGCCGAGATAGGTAGTGTGTAAGAGAATTGATTTAATGAGGCCGTAGAGTTGAAGACCTGGCCGAGATAGGAAGTCTGTAAGAGAATTCATTTAATGAGAAAGAATTTGTTCAGTATTACATGTACATTGTGCCTTAATTTCTGTGTGATAAAACATGTGTTAAGAGCCACTGGCAGTGTGTCAATTCATTTCAAGAATCAATTGTGTGGAAATGTGTTATACAAGTCTCTGTGATCAGTGTTTGAATTGTGCTTAGACTTATTCCGAGTTAGGAATAGAGTATTGAGTGTGGCCAGTCTGCATTATTTGAATTCTAGATGAAGGCTATGTGTTAGGCTTTGAATTGCATGAGCGACTGTACAAAAATGTGTGAAGACACTCCGTGAGGGAGGATTTAAGCAATCAAGGTAATTTCTAGCACTGTGATTTGCGTGAAGAAATTCATTGCGAACCGATGAATCGAACCCTGTGTGTCAGGTTTGAGATAGGCAGACGAGGCCTATTGAATAAGGGATGGTTAACACTGATTTTGTAAAGGAAGTGATGTTGCTAGATAGGGTGTGAGTATACCAGGAGCGAAGAGTACTGAGTTATAATGTAGCGGAACCCCGAGTGAAGAGGAAGGATAGAACCGTGACAAAGAAGGAGGTGGAACCATGAGCACAATCAGCAAAGGTGGTTTTGAGGAACGAAACAAGTGGTATTCGCGTTGTTTGGAAGGTGGTTAGTTGATTTTGAAATAAAAATGTGATTCCACAAGATGGACGACACGTGTCCATAAGTGGGTTGAGAAAACCACTCCCATAGCATGAAATTTGAGAGATAGCCTCCACGTATTTTCATTGCGCGATATCTATTTGTGATCGTCGGATCACTGAAATCAATTCGACGACGTCTCGACCATCAGATGTGAGCGGGAGGTTAAACCAAGGTATGTTATATTATACAATGAGCCAAGAATATGTTTAATTAAAATGTGGAGGTTCATATGCTATCGTTGATTTATTTCATTGGTATTAAACCAAGCAAGGTCAAGCTTTGACTGTAATATGGGGCCCAGATATGTGATACATTGATATGGTGAGGTTATTGAAATATTAACATATGTGTGGGTAGAGAGACAGTTAATATTGAATGGTCAGAGTTTAAAATAGTGTGAACGCTAGGGAAGCACATAAATAGTGGCGGATTTTAGTCCTTGGAATATGATAATTAGACCCGAACTATATAAGTTACCCAAGGTTGAATCCTCAATAGTTTATAGAGCGGTGGGACATAGTGGGGTCCAATGTTTGTTGGGGTTTTATTATAATGCTTCCAAGATTTGAATAAGGTTGTAATATATATATTGATATATTATAGTGTGCATATGAGACTTGTATATGTGATTTGGTGTGATAGTGTTTTAGCTAATGGGCGAAAGTTTAATATGGTAAGGCTTAGCTAGATTTAAATGAAAAGGCATATTTTATGCATCGTGAGGAATTATAAGAAGGATTTCTTCCACATAAGAGAACAGAGTCGAGACTATTGAAATGTGTGGTTTTTACATACATAAGAGAAATTTGAAATTAATATCTCAAATCTCAGAGATTTGAGATATTAAAGTTGTCAGATTTATTTCTTTAAATTTCCAGCTCAGAATAAAAGAATGTTGTGAGATTTCCTGGATTGGGGATTGGTTGGGAAATGAAATTTGGATGCATTTTATACATAGCTAAGAGGATGAAATTTTGAGTAAACAGGGACTGTCGGTTTTACCCACTATCAAGTGGTATCAGAGCAAGAATTGAATTAGCTCTTTGAAAATTTATTTTTGAAATGCACATGTACCGAATAGTGAAAAAGTTGGGTTTTAAATCTGTTTAACAGAATTGTAGATTTGGTTGAGTATGTAGTGAAGGTCTCTAGATGCGCATAATCTGGAGTTGAAGATAAGGAGTCTTGAAGATTGCAGCTGATAGAGAGGAAGTGCAGGTGAGAGAAGAAGCAAGATCATTCAGGGATCTTGGGAGGTGAGTTGATGAGCCTTATTTGACTCTAGTTAGAAGATATTGTTTGTAGAATGCAGAGTGTAAGCAATTTAGGAATCTTAGCAGAAGTAGATCACAACTTTGAGAGTAGTGATAAAAGATTCCAGCAAGGAATTCTGAGTACAGAGAAAGTGTGGCAGAACCTGGAGGATTCCCAGATGAGGTTGGATGAAGGAAGAACAGAGGTGTTCTTGAGAGACAGTTGCAGAGTGAAGCCTAGAGAGCAGAAGAGAGTGCTCAGAATGTTCCAGCAGAAGGGGACCAGTACTCGCCAAAAGCCGGATCTGGAGGAAGGGATTGGTGAGGTAAGTTGCAGCAGGAGAGCTTGTTGTTGCAGAGGCTTAGTGCATCTTGTGAGTGAATAACCCATGGAGGATAAAATGGCTACTGATAGCCACATTAGAGATTACATAGGTTCTAAAAGATGCCACAACAAAAGAGTGAGGGAAGATGCCAAAGCAAATGGCATGAGGAAGAAACCCAGAGATGAAGAATATTGGAAAGAGATAGCTGAGATAAGTAAGCATCTTTATGAACTAGAGAGGATGATAGAGGAAAACCAAAGAGTTGGTTGGCTCATGAAGAAGAATGTAAGGTGACAGAGGCCACAAGGGAAGAAAGAGAAAATGACAAATGCTCAGAAGAAGGAGGAAATAATCAGGATGATTGAGTATCTGGAGAAGGACTTGGAGACTGAAGCTTCAAGTGGGACCAAGGGGTCCAAGAGCCTTACATCTGACATATTTTTTATGGTTGCAGGAACAGTAGGTGAGAGAGAAAAAACTGTTGATGTTTTCACTGAGAAGGAAAATGGAATAGCTAGATGTTTTGGATATGTCCATGCACAGTTGGAGAAAGGTTCTGCTTTCCAACATATGGGAAGCAGAGGAGATTTAGTTTATGATGGTGGCCAAAATTTGAAAATTGGACAGCTTGAAGAGACTGAAGAGAGGACTATTGAAGAATCTCTAAAGTACATAGAAGACTTGGGACAGCAAGAATATTTGATGATCAAATCATCAAATGAGACCATGAGTTCTTGTGTTTTTACAACTGACAAGTTGTGTGTGATTGTAGGTATTGATGAAGATAGCTCATATGATGAAGCTGTGTCAATTGAAGCTGACTATTTCCAAGAAAAGTATGATGATTATCTTTCATATGAAGATTATATTGTGTTATTGCAGCAAAAGGAATTCATTGATTGCTTGCTTAATGAAAGGGATTGCTTCAATAAGGATATGATAGTTTTGTTTAATGGTGATGAATTTTTCATTAATGATGATAATGACAGAATTCTTTTGTTAAATGGCCAAGTGAATAATGATGGACAGATGACTAAATTTATTTCATAGATAGAGGATCAGAATTCTATTATGATGAAGCCTGAAGAGATAGTGACAGCAGGAAACTGGACTTGTGAAGATTGTGGAAATGTTTCCTTAGAAGAGATGCCAGGATTGTGGCATGAGCAGAGGACATAAGCACAGAGAGAAGGTGTTCAGATTGTAAGAACAGAGATGAGTAAGAAGGAGACAGTTCATACTTATGAAATAGAGCAGAGGAACATCCTTGAAGAGGATGATGCAGAGGAGAGACTAGCTGACAGTCTCAAGGATTGTTTGAGGAATTGGAATCAGCATACTGATGTGCTGATTGAGAAGAAAAGAATTGCAGGACAACATACTGAGATGATGGCATAAGAGGAGAAAGAAACACAAATATTTTATAATTTTTATGTTTGTTTTATGGCTGCAGGTACTGATGGAAGGACTAAGGCATGTTTAGTCTAGAAGATAAGAGGATATGTTAGTGAATAACAATTTAAATACTAGTCTGAAAAATTGTTGAAGCCGAAAAATGAAGAAATTGTCATGAGTAACAATCAAGAAAAGTTTTGTTGTTGCAGAGATCAAGAGGGTATGGATGATTGGGTGGCGAATAGGGTAGTAGTAAAAGCTAAACAAAGCAAAGTTTAGCAAGCAAGAGCTTAGCAAATAAAAGATAGAGCTACAACAGGAGATCAACAATTGATAGCAAGAGCAAGGACTAAGAAATCTACGACAGTAGTGAGAATTGAAGAAATAAGAATGTAGCAAACAGAAGTAAGAGTTCAGCACTCAAGAGGAAGCAGTGTCCAGCAGTCAAAGGAAAGATTAGACAGAGAAATAGCATTGATAAGAAGACTGATGGTGAGGGCATCCGAGAAAAAGATAGCAGCAAAGAAAAAAATAAGTAGTAGCAAAAGAAACACAGAAAGGGGATGTAAAAGTGCAGCCAATGGAAAGCTACAACATAAAGTATGGAAGCCAGGAGGAATGAAAAAGAAGAACACTGTAATAGATGACCAGTTGCAGAACAAAGTGTGGGATCTGGGAAGACATTGATGAAGCACATGATCAGGAGATCATGAATGATTTTAACCTAGGGATTCTGACGCAGGGGCATTAGGCTCAAGACAATCTTTGTACATAAATAAACCTAGGGGGCTCTGTTGTTTTAAATTTCCTATGTAATTATTCTTATTTGAGTGATTTTAGTTAAATCTGGAGAAGAAGGTAACTGCCCAAATGATTAATGGGCACATGAAAATATAGTCAGTTTCAGTTTAGGACTTACTCTAATTTTAGAACTGTAGGAATTTGGGGAGGTTGTTGAGTCATCAAAGAATTAGAATCAATTTTGTGTAGCAGTTTTATAAAATAATTCTCTGAGGCATAGTTTAAAAAGACCTGCATAGCGACCTGCAGAGAGTTGCATAAATCGAGATAGTGAGTAAGAAGGCCGTAGAGTTGAAGACATAGCCGAGATAGGAAGTCTATAAGAGAATTCATTTAATGAGAAAGAATTTGTTCATTATTACATGTGCATTGTGACTTAATTTCTTTGTGATAAAACCTGTGTTAAGAGCCACTGGCAATGTTTCGATTCATTTCAAGAATCAATTGTGTGGAAATGTGTTATACAAGTCTTTGTGATCAGCATTTGAATTGTGCTTAGAATTATTCCGAGTTAGGAATAGAGGATTGAGTGTGTCCAGTCCGCATTATTTGAATTCTGGATGAAGGCTGTGTGTTAGGCTTTGAATTGCATGAGCTACTGTAAAAAAATGTTTGAAGACACTCCGTGAGGGAGGAGTTAAGTGATCAATGTAATTTCTAGCACTGTAATTTGCATGAAGAAATTTAGTGCGAACCCATGAATCGAACCCTATGTGTCAGGTTCAGGATAGGCAGAAAAGGCCTATTGAACAAGGGATGGTTAATGTTGATTATGTTAAGGAAGTGATGTTGCTAGATAGGTTGTGAGTATACCAAGATCGAAGAGTACTGAGTTATAATGCAGCAGAACCCCGAGTGAAGAGGAAGGATGGAACCATGATGAAGAACAAGGTGGAACCATGAGCACAATCGGCGAAGGTGGTTTTGAGGAACGAAACCGATGGTATTCGTGTTGTTTGGAAGGAGGTTAGTTGATTTCGAAATAAAAATGTGATTGCACAAGCTGGATGTCACGTGTCCATAAGTGGGTTGATAAAACCACTCCCATCGCATGAAATTTGAGAGATAGCCTTCACGTATTTTCAGCGTGTGATATCTTTTTGTGGCCGACGGATCACCAAAATCAATTCAATGACGTCTCGACCATCAGATGTGAGCAGGAGGTTAAACCAAGGTATATTATATTATACAGTGAGCCGAGAATATGTTTAATTAAAATGTGGAGGTTCATGTATGTGTGGGTAAAGCGACAGTTAATATTGAATGGTCAGAGTTTAAAATAGCGTGAACGCTAGGAAAGTACATAAATAGTGGTGGATTTCAGTCCTTGGAATATGATAATTGGACCCGAACTATATAAGTTACCCAAGGTCGAATCCTTAATATTTTATAGAGCGGTAGGACATAGTGGGGTCCAATGTTTGTTTTGGTTTTATTATAATGCTTCGAAGGTTTGAATAAGGCTGTAATATATATATTGATACATTATAGTGTGCATATGAGACTTGTATATGCGATTTGGTGTGATAGTGTTTTAGCTAATGGGCGAAAGTTTAATATGGTACGGCTTGGCTGGATTTAAATGAAAAGGCATATTTTATGCATCTTGAGGAATTATAATAAGGATTTCTACCACATAAGAGAACATAGTCGGGACTATTGAAATGTGTGTTTTTTACATACATAAGAGAAACTTGAAATTAGTATCTCAAATCTCAGAGATTTGAGATATTAAAGCTCTCATATTTTATTTTTTAAATTGCCAGCTCAGAATAAAAGAATGTTGTGAGATTGCCTATATTGGGGATTGGTTGCGCAATGAAATTTGGATGCATTTTATACACAGCTAAGAAGATGAAATTTTGAGTAAACAGGGACTGTGGGTTTTACCCACTATCAATATTACACCCCTTCGAAAGAGGAATCAAACAAAAATATAATCATCATGATATGAGCAGTGAAACCTATATTTTGGACCTAGTTGCTCAAAATTAACACTAATTGATGTAAAATTAGTGAAACTGAAGCCAACTTGGAGAAATGGTAGGGCCAGAGCAGATAGAATTGCTAAGAGACTAGATTATTTCTTGATTGTTGAACGTCTGGTTGATGAAATTCCTTTCATTCATCAATGGATAGGAGAGATAGGTGATTTATCCATCAACCTATGTTCTTGGAATTGGAAGGGGTAGGAAATAAACTAGGTAGTTCCTTCCTTGCTTCCATATGAATATTTTCTGAAATTCGTTTACTCCAAATGGACCCCCATTAACCCTAACTCGGGGGAGTCAATGACTAATCATTTTGTTAGTAACATCTTAAAGAAACTACATTGTGATGGTAATTTGTTAAACGAGAATATAATTACCAAGATACTAAGAAAACTTGAATAAGAACTAAATATTCTCTCAAAATTTGGTGTCGAAGGTTTTTCCACTCAAGGATTTAGAGAGCAGTAAAATCAACTTGAGACTAGGAGGAGGTAATTGTTGAAACAAAAGGAAGCCACTTGGAGATTAGAGAGAAAAGAAATTTGGTTATAATGTGGAGATGAGAATATAAAAAAAATAAAAAAACTTCCCAAGGGTAGGAATATGAGCAGTACCATTTGGAAGGTAGAATATAGGAATGGCTACAACCTTTGACGAGCTTGCTCAGCTAGGGAGGGACCATTTTAGGATTTTATTAAAAGTTGTACAAGGTTCATCAATATTTGAAGTTATAATATAAACACAAATATTTCCAAGGTTTTTCAATGAGAATGATAACAATAAGCTCATGGAAGAGCTTCTAAAAATAAGCTACTAGAGGTTTTATGCAGTTTTCAGAAGGATAAAAGTCTCAGACTAGATGGATGTCTTGTAGATATTTTCCTAGGACTCTATGATCTCATTGAAGAATACCTTCTAAGAGTGGTGGAATAATCTAAAATATTTGGTATAGTAAGGGCCTCCTTCAACTCAACCTTCATAGCTTTGATTCCTAAGGTGGACAATACATGTACCTTTAATGACTTCAAGCCAATCTCTCTTTGCAATTTTATTTACAAAATCATAGCCAAAGTGCTTGATATAAGAATGAATCTCATTATTTCCATGGAAATTATGGAAGAATATTTCAGTTTCCTTGAATGAAGGCAGATTCATGATGCTATTTGGGTGGCACAGGAGGCCTTATACAACATAAAAACTAGTAAATTTAAAGGAGTAGTAATCAAGATAGATCTCTCCAAGGACTATAACAGGGTGAGTTGGATTTACATAATATTGTTGTTGACCCATTTGGGCTTTGAAGTCCATTTCATATCATGGGTCATGAGCTACATACATTTGGTATCCTTTGCAGTACTTATCAACAAATAAGCCTCCCCATTCCTTCATGCACATTGGAACATGTGAAAAGGGTGTTCCTTATCCCCCCTTCTCTTTCTTTTGGTTTTAGAAGTTTTAAGAAAATATTTGAAGGAAGTCAAGCATAGGGGTGACTTTAGAGGAATTATTGTAATAGAAAACTTGCCCATCACCCACTTTCTCTTTGTGGATAACAGTTGTTAGCCCCTTATAAATTTCTTGACAAGCAAGCAAGGGGCTAGTTTGTTCTATAAGCCTGCAAGGAATGCATTTCCCTTGAAAACACATCATCCTTGCAGCCTTTTCAAGTTCCCTACCTTATGACTATTTCCCTCTGCTGATTTAAGTCAGTAAGCCTTGCTGATAAAGAATTATAGTCCAAAAAAGGCTATATTTTTCCCTTTGTATCCCTACTTTTCTCCCCATTCTATCCTTTTCCCCCTTCTTCTAAGTTCCCTTTTGTTCTCCCTAATATCCTCATCAACCTCCTAAATTCATCGAAAATATCCATGAGGTCCCACCCTTTCCCTTTGTTCCCCCAAAATCCCCCTCTATCTCTCTATCGTTACCTTCCTCAGGCCTCAAAATGCATTAAAATGGGGTAAAAAACCCACTTTCCGACCTTATAATAGGCCTGAGCCCCTTTGGGCCTAGCCCCCACACCTTTTCCTCCCAAAGAACCCAGCGTTGTGACTGAGCGCTAGCCCCTGAGGTGTCGCTTGTCCCATATGTTTATCGGGCACTTTCTCAACATTGATCCATGTAGATCGGACGGTGATCTTTTAAACCCGCAGCATTTGTGTTTCCCTGTTCAAACCCCTGATCGCACCATCGTCGTTCATTTGCCCGCCAGATCAACGATTCGGGGTTTACCTGCCAGTGGTCCCCGCAGTGCACTATTTCAAAACCCATAGGTTTCTATCACACCGCCATCGAGCGATAGGCGGTTTTTGTCCATTGGCCAGCGATTCCATACACCTCTCGACGCGTGGCTCCTGTACGGTTTCAAAATCGCTTGCCCATCACGCGTTAACGTTCGGCATGGGATGCACAGTGATATTCACGTCAACCGTTAGATCTTCCCTTGCTCATCCAACGGTCATCGCTCAGCGAAGCTGCGCAAGGTTTAACCCATAGTCTCCATACCCCCGACCCCTGTTCATTGTCCTCCACCGTGTTTCCCACCGTCGATCTCCTTTTAGATCTGATGGTCCAAATTGGTTTTCTCCTCACTCTTGACTACTTTGCTATCGACTGGTCCCACCACGTCACCTCCACGCGTCTCACCATACTTCCGCTTCTCTTGTTTTATATTCTCCAGTCAAAGGTCGAAGATTCAAAGGTTTTCATTCATTTTTCTCTTTCGCGCCACCTTCCAACTATAATCCTTACCGTTTTCACCACACTACAGGTCTTCCATGATAGTTTCACCATCTAACCAGTCTGCATTGTCAGTCTAGCCACCCCCTCGTTGCGTCCACCACCTCCATTGTTTTCTTAACAAGTTGCGTGTTTTTGCAGGGTTTCCAGAAAGGTGGAAAACCACCATGATTCATAGGAATCATTGTAAGCGGCGCATTGAGCAGACAGAATTAAATTTGGAGGCTGATACTACAGGGAAATGTCAAGAAAGCTAGCGACAGTATAAATTCCATCAAAGGACAGAGCTTGAAACTTTGCAAGCCCTATCCGGCGCCATTAAAGTCCATATCTTGCGGATCGAAGAATTTATGGAGCAGTGGAGAGGGAATCCTCTAATGATCAAGGTTTTTAGCATTCAGTATTGAAGGATTGAACCTTAATGCAGCATTCTAGAGGCAAAGCAACAGATCAGTGAAACTAAGGATGATGCAGAAGGTATAGCACGTAGAGATTCATGAAATTAGGGTTCATATCAGTAGAATGTTTCTTCCAGAACAAGGACACAATACACATTATTGTTTCAGTTTATATTATTTCCAAGCAAGGTTCCCCCCCCCCCCTCACAACAATCCTATGCTATCAGAAGCATTTTTTTCACAAGCATGGAAGCCCATTCAGTCATTTTGTTTATACACCAAAGTATTCCACAGTACTGCAGTCAGAGTACATCCAGGGTCATATCAGAGTAATTGGAAGCCTGAAGGAGATCATTCGTGCACCCAAAAAATGCCAGAGGTTAATGACCTGAGTTTAAAACAGAATGGGCTTCGGCCCCCTTCCTCTTCTGAGTGTTAATGATGCATTTAGTTTTCTACCTACCTCCTCTGCTTCTCTTCAGCTATAAAACTCATGATAAAAACATTGTAAAGGTTGTTGATCAGCTATCAGAAGATTGCAAGTAGTTTCTTTTGAGACACAATCTCTGTGTAAAGTAGTAAGATAGGTGGAGGGAAATTCTTTCAGACTGAGTATTCAGCTATTGGTAATGTTGTACTTGACCGGTATTGTTATTTAATATGACAAGCACATTTCTTTGGATCCCGTTCTGAAGCAGCGGTGATGTTTTCCTATCTCTCTGTTTAATTCATTTCATTTCGTTTCTACTGGCTTGCATCAGAATATTGGCATAGGATTTACCCTTGTTAGGTACCTTATGTTTCTGCTCTCCTTGCCATTAATGTTTCTCTTTTGAATGTATTATCTAAGAAATGATTTCAGTCGATTTAACCAGTGTAGTGGATGTTATTGCCTGCTCTCTAATGTATGAACTAAATGAATTCAGTTCTTAGATGTTTCTTGTTATAGATTTGGTTGGAAGATTTGGGAACACTGGGGATTAGAGGTAACCCTATCTACTAGGATCCTTGTACGACCAGATGGTCTTTAATTTTGTGCTTTGAATCTGTGTCATCTCCTCCCCTTCTACCTCTCCATATCACACAATCATCTTGAAGATCCTATGTTTTAGATGACTAGCCCAATTGAAAGCCTGTCTATTGATTAGCAAGAAAATACTTTCCTGACTCCATTGCCCAATGGTATTGAATATTTCCTGGAATAATTCACCTCTGCCATATCCCTCTTTGCTCATCCTGGTCTTACATTAAAACCTTCTTTCCTGAAAACCAACCACCAAATCAAACAATAAAAACAAACAAACCTTGTGCTCATAACTAGCCTAATATCTTAAACTTGGAGCTTCATTAACATAAAACCTATTTCTCATATAGAGAGATCCCTCTCTGGACCCAAGAGGGCTAGATCCTAAGGTCTGAAAGTGGTTCTGATGTTGTCTCATCTTTTGGTCTTGCCAATCTGGCCAAAATATGGGAACCCCAACATAATGGTGACTCCACTAGGGATGCTGAGTGCATCACACCTAAAACATTCCTAGGCACTCAAAACACCTACAATCTCTAGTTAGGTTGGCAGTTAAACATTCCTATTCACACATCAACCTCTATACCATTTGTTGTGTTTTCCCCTACTCTTGGACAGAGTCTGGAAAGGGCCAGGTAGCCTCTAGATCTCACACTCTTTCGGAGGTGACATATATGGTAAATGCCCTCCCAGTCAATATTTATTTAGAGTTTGTTGTGTTTGGAAGAAATCCTTGACTGAGGACATCCCAAGAGCACTGTGGTGGATAGTGTACCCTCCAAAGACATCCTAAACCCTCCACCTGGCAACTCCATAGTTCCTAAACGTCTTAAAGACTCCGCTGGTGATCGGTAGGCCTGTTGAGTATCCTAGTTCACATTAGACTTCACTGGTAGACCAGCCTTCATAACAACATCAACCACAGTTAAAGTAACAAGTAGGGTTAAGCTGCTTAGTCAGAAAACAACATTCTGGCTTCTAGAACCATTCATACAAGAGCCTACCCTAACCCAGACCCAACTAAAATAGTTGAAAATCCTGATAGTATCCTCAAGGGAGCTCCTACACTTAAAATATCAATTGTTTCCAGTCACATCTATAGAGCTAATTCTACACCAGAAGATCTTGCAGCTCTATCACACTTTCACCTTGACCTAGACCTACCTAATAGCTTACCTAGAACTAGGTCATTTAGTAGCTTAGACCAGCTAGGCCATGAGCTTTCTGATTCACCACAACAAAGTGGTAGACACCTAGGGAATAGACAGACTCCTCCATCTACACCTCCAGATATACATTTCATACAAAATTTGGGGCTTAGTCACTCTAGGTTTGCTCATCAGCATTCTGCTGGTCATAATATCCCTGTCATCCATTTACCAGTTGCCCAAGATAACCCTTTACCTCATCAAAACATCATCATGGCAGCCTGGTATGCACCCCTAGTTTTACCTCAGCCTCTAGTACCCTTACCAAATGATTATCAGTCAAATATCCCACACTTCACTGCAAAAGAGTCCATCACAACCCAACAACATGTAGATAAGATGGAAGATTCTTTTGACTACATGGAAATAGACGATGATACAGTCAAAATGAGAATCTTTGCCCAGAGCCTAGGGGGTGATGTGAAGAAATGGTTTAAGGGCCTACCTCCAGGTACCATCAATGATCTTTCGGGTTTATATCAGACTTTCGTAAACAAATGGGAAACTAGGGCGAACCTTCGCCAACTCCTGGCAGAATACATGACCCTCAAAAGAAACGCAGGAGAGAGTTTCCATGATTATACAACAAGGTTTAACAACATTTATAATGCCCTCCCTCCACATATGAAACCTCCACAAGGCATGGCCCTAGAAAAATACCCTGAAGGTTTCAATGCTGACATGGCCTACGAGCTTAGAGATAAGGAATACAACACATTGGAGGACATGCAGAAAGGAGCAGTGAACATAGAAGCCAATCTGATTGAAAAAAGAGAAAGACTAAAATCTGAGAGAAGGGTAACATATAGAGATGACAATGTAGCTTCCACATCTGACCAAAATTATGATAAGTTGTCAAAAAATGTGGAAAGGTTACAGAAAATTATGGAAAAAATGGTTGTCACAGTCAGTAACTAGAATAGAAACCAAAACCAGAACCAAAACTTTAAAAGAAACAATAACACTCCCAACAGAAAAAGGGAATCAGATCAACAAGTTATTCCCCCATTCCAAGAGAATTTTCTTGATGAAGATGATGGAATCATAGAAGAGTCTGAGGGGAACACAATAAACATGTTTGAAACAGAGGATTCAATCCATAATTGTTACTCAGAAGAAGATCATCCCTCACCCTCTGGTTGGGAGGAGGAATGGTTAGAATCTGAGGATTACAGGCTAGGGTTTGAAAATGCCATGATGCAGGTCAGAGAACAATATGAACTTAGAAGCAAAAAGAGCCAAGAAACTCCCAAACCAAAAGCTTCAGAGGTCACCATCAAGAAAAGGCCTGAGAAAACCTCTAAAGTAGCTGCTAAAACTAACAAATTAGCAGCTGAGAGTTCTGGAAAGAACAGAGAAAGGGACAACCAAAACACTGATGCACAAGGTAAACCAGCTAGTAGCGCTAGCACTACAGTTAGTGATCCTGATAAAACTGTCACAAACACTGTACATAATGAGAATCAGCACACTGATCCAGCCACTAAAGCAATGGCAAACAAAAAAGAGTTGAGCATTCCCAAGAGTTAGTCCACTTTCAATTTGGAGAGTGAGATTGAAAAAATTAAAATCTCTGTCCCACTTTCTGAGCTGGCCACTCAGGATGTATATAAGGGTCAAATTTTGAAAGCGTTAAACTTAGGTGAGAATAGTGACACCGTAAATCAGAATGATGATCAACCTTCCCTCTTTTTTGGACCTAAGATAGAGGGGAAATTTTAGGAAGGGGTAGTTCCTCCTTTCTATATCAGTATCAACATTCATGACAAGATCCTGCATAATGCAATGCATGATTCTGGAGCATCTCACAACCTAATGTCTAAGTTAGTTTTTGAGCTCCAAAGATGTTCTTTCTTCCGCCACATTCCACGCCATTTCCTTTGTCCATTATTAATTACAGGCTCAAATGATCAATAGAATTAATTAAAATTTCTTTAAGAATGAATATCATGACTAACTTGCTATGTTTTTATGATTTTTTCATTGTAGTACTTTTTGAACTAGATCTAGCTACAGAATGCAGACATTCTGTAGCTAGTTGCAGATTCTGTAGCTGTCTTCATGTCTACGTAGGTTCCAGGTGTCATCTTAGAGAAAAACACATATGGTTGTATTCCACATCACTCCCTCATCATTTTTTGCTCTCCACGAAGTTTGAATGGAATTCTGTAGGTGGTTATGCACGTGGGAACTCAAACTAGGAGATAGACTCCTAGTAGGACAAGGACAGTCCAGATGTCCTTAATCATATCACGAGACCACCATCAGAGTCCTAGTTTGATTTTGATTTGGAAAGACAATTATGCCTAGGTTATCTCAAGACAGTTATGTAATTTTGTTACAAATATGGCTCGGGAAACCGAGGGACAAGGTTAGATTTTGTGTTTTGATTGCTAGATTTCAGAAGTCCGAAAATACTCTGTTTTGAAGTAATTTCTCTTTTAATGAAAGAAGTACCATTTTATTAAAAGGCTGAGTCAATATTGAAGTAGATTTTGCGTGCTACTCCGGTGGTAGAGGGTCCCTGCTACCTGAGCAGCTTTGTTCATATGGCTTAGATAAGTATTTTAGTCTCGTTTTTCATTTCTAGCTTAAGCAGGTTTCTGAAGTTATGTTTCATACTTGTTTACATTAATCATCACAGCTAGACTTACTCTTACAAACTCTTCCAAAATATCATCACGATGAATAAGGCATAGTTGTGGTGTTGTAGATTTTAGTTGCATTTCCTTTCGAATTTTATGATTTATGCTTGTTTACACTAAGTGTCATAGCTGGTCTTACTCCTACAAACTTTTCCAAAACATCATTAACAATGAATAAGAAACAGCTGTGGTATCTTAGATCCTAGTCGTATTTTCTTTCAAAACTTATGTTTATGTTCAATTGCATAGAATAATACAGCCAGAATTGTTTTACAAACACTTCCAAAATATCATTCATATTGAAAAGATATGGGATGTAGAATTCCATAGACCAGCTGCATGTTAATTTAGTAACAACACTCCGGAGGTTGATTTCATTTAGTTCAGCTCTGTCACTACATTTCAAGTTTGATAATGGAATTCTAGTTTAACTCTGTTCACTGTACTTCAAGTAGATTAGTAGCACTTTAGTTCAATCTTATTTCATTTTTTTCAAGAAAATATTAATGGCATTTTAGTTTAGTTGTAGTCAATATATTTTAAGATTGATAAACCGCATTCTAGCCTAGTGTTATCCATTGTATTTCAAGTAGTACTAGTTGACAAAAATTAGTCTCTCGGCCTTCATTATTTACAACTTGCTTTTGTTCTGAATTTATATTGATACATCATCACATGAACAGGGGTCAGTAATATCAGTTTAAGGCTTGGATTATTCTGCAAATCTTTTACAAATTCACCTATAGCCTTTTTCCCAAACATTATTTTAGAAAATCCCTAAACTTCTGAATAAGGCCTAGCAGTGATAAGTCAAGTTGCAAAATAGGGTAACTTCAGCATCATAGGTTAATCTAGAATAGAAACCTTACCGTGTTACAAATAATCATTTTTTTTTTAATATTGTGAGTTGATTGATTATTTAGGAGAACTTCATTTACACTTAACTTGTCCATTTCTCAAGCTCTTCCAACACATCTTTAATGAATGAATTGGATAAGTTCAAGCTCATGTTGTGATTTATTTCCTTGCAATGAAGTCATTATCAAGCTTTGCATTTGTTGTTTGTCATCTATAGTTTAGGCTTTGTTCTGTTTTAAATAACCAATAGCTTCTTTTCACCAGCACTTAGTTCTTTCCTTTTTCAAACATAAAACCATAAAACCAAAAACATCATAAAACGCTAAACACAATGTAGTGAGAAACAAATACCTAGGCACATATAGTGCACCACACTTCAGCAGTTTACTAGCCCTGGTTGACAATTAATGAACTCAATTTAGGACACTAAGTTGAGCACAAAAAATTTGGCGCCGTTGCCGGGGAAGTGTAACTAGGTAGCCTTGTTTCTTAACTCCCAAAAACAATGATATGCGTAGAGAGAGAGACTCAAGGGGTAGATTCATAAGAAGCAGAAGCAGAAGCTTGATTCCTAGAACACCTCTTGTTTCACCTAGACCAAGAGCCAGCACACCTCTAACTCAGAACCACATTCCATCCTTTACTGATCCTAGACTTCCAGAAGACTTAAGATCAGATATTACATTAGAAATACCTTCCACTTCATCCACTGAACCTGTCTTAGAAGAAGATTCAAGGATCCCTGCTAGAGACACAAACTTTTCCACTTCCACAGAAGAATCAACTATGGCAGAAGAAGGGGGAGGAGGAGTATTTAATGGATAACACACATTATTTGGAGGGGGTAGAGGTAGAGGTAGAGGAGAAGGAGGTAGAGATGCAGAAGGATAAGGAAGTAGAGGAAGAGGTAGAAGAGAAATGGGAAACTCTTTTGGGTTTCCTATAGTAGATGAAGAAACCAATATAGCTATGAAAAACATTTCACCCTCTGTCCTTCCAAACTTCTATGGACTTAAAACTGAAGATCCTGAAACCTTCCTATTTGAATTTGAAGTCCTATGTAGAACTTATGACTACTTACAAGATGCTCAAAAACTTAAACTATTTCCTTCAACATTGAAAGGAGTAGCATTGAAGTGGTTTATGATTTTGATCAACGGTTCTATTAGAACATGGGAAGATATGAAACAAGCATTTCTAGAGAGGTATTTGGATTATTGTATGCCATTCAATCATAAGGAGGAAGTGTTCAAGATGATACAAAAATAAGATGAAAACCTGGAAGATTTGTTGGAGAGATTTCATTACAACATCAAAAGAGAAAAAATGGAGAACTTAGATCAAGACACCTTAAAATCTCTCTTGTTGAAGACAATTAGGGATGAATGGTTGGATATCCTTAACATGATGGGAAAAGGGGATATATCTCAGCTCACATTACCTGAAATATCTGAGTTATGTATCAACCTTTCAAGAGGGAAATCCAAAACTGTAAAAGGTCCAAGAGACCCTGCTCTTGCAAGGGTAAGTAAGTCTTCTTTTGGGACAGTAAGTAGGGCAGAGATAGGGCATATTCTTGATGAATTCAAATCTGACATCTTAGGGAGTATTAGTGAACAAATAGACACCCTTAAGTTACAAAACAAGCAAAAAGCTGAATCTGATGCCTTAGCCATCTTTTGTCCCAAATGTAGAAAGAAGAATGCATTGAGAGAATGTCCTCTGGATGCAAAAGTTGTAGATACCTGTGTAATTTGTTCAGAAAAACATGAAACCAAGAGATTTCCTTCACTTCCTGATCTTAAAATTGTCTTTCAAGAGGAAACTCCTACAAATTCCACAGAATCTCTCAATTTTGTCTCTAGAAGGCCTTGGCAAGGACCTCAAATAGAAGGATTCCATGATCAATTGTATAATCAACCTCCACTAAATTGGAATTATTGGCAGCAACCTTGGCCCCAATTTCAAAATCAATCTCAAGCTTGGGCACAAGGAGCACAAAATCCCTATGGAAGATACTCCCAGTACTATCAATATCCACCATCCTATCCACCATATCCACATTTTTCTCCTCAAAATCCTCAACAAAATCCTCATAACCCACAACATCAAAATCAACCACTCCCATTACCATTTCCTCAGAAATAAAATCAGTTGCTTGCTCAACCCATACCAAACCCCAACAATAAAAATCCTCAGAATACATACATGATAGAAGGCCAACAGTTTCCAACTTATTTAATTACTCCTCTAGACCTTAGTGATGTTCAACTTAGGTATGGAAGAATACTTGAAAAGAGGAAACCTTCTATGATCATACAAGAACAAGACAACTTTGAGGAAGATTTTCTACGGGAAAATAAAAGTGTTGAAGAAGACACATCTTTTTAGGACCCAAACATTGAAAAACCAAAACAAAAAGAACCAATAATTTCAACTCCTGTATTAGAGCAGCCATCAACATTCACTTCTACACCTCCCTTTCCAGAAAGATTACAAATTGATAGAGGTGTAGAAAAACAAATTATGGTGCTAATTATGATTTCCTAGATGAGCTGAGAAATGTATGTATTAAGATTCCATTATTACAAGCTATCAAGGAAATTCCAATTTTAGCAAAGACAAGAAAGGAGTTGAGCATGAAGAAAACAAGAAAAAGAATAAGAGAGACAAAGAAAATTCAACTGGCAGGAAAAATAACAGATATCATGATGGGTAAGATTGTTATTCCAAAGTATCTAGACCCAGGAAATCCTGTTGTTAAAATTTACATCAATGGAATTGAGATCCAGAACACACTCATTGATTTAGGAGCAGCAATCAATATCATGAGTAGACAAATCAAGGATAAACTGAAACTTCCTAATCTTCTCTTTACACCCACATTATTACAATTAGTAGACAGATCTGTGATCAAACCTGATGGGGTAATAGAAGATATTCCAGTGTCCCTATATTCTTGGGAATACCCTGTGGATTTTATGATCCTAACTCCTAAGAATAATCTAGGAGGGCATCCTATTATATTAGGAAGACCTTGGTTAGCTACAGCTGATGTTTTCATTAGTTGTAGATCCGGTGATATGTATATCTCTGATGGTAGTTCAACTAAGAAATTCACTTTGTATCCTCCAACAAGGACAATTACAGATTTAGATGATACTCAATGGATAGAGGATGAAGAAGACTTACAACCTCCCTTCACAATTTCAGAAATTAGTGAAGATAGTCAAATTCTGAATACTTTAGAAAACTTTGAATCCTCTTCGGAATACAAACATGAACAATTTCAAGAAGAATCAAACATTGATTTTTTATCATCAAGACAAATGTCTCTTCATTCTATGGATAAATTTGGCAGCTCTACAAGTGAGATATTTCCAGGAAAAACTTTAAACATAAACAAGAACCTAGAAAAATCTCAACAAGAAGAGCTAGTCAAGATCTTACAGAGACATTCTTTTGCATATGCATGGGAGTACACTGATATGAAAGGGATAAGCCCCAAGACTTGCACTCATCACATCTACATAGAGGAAAATTGTAAACCAATCAGACAACCTCAAAGACGGATGAACCCAAATCTTAGGGAGATTGTTAAAGAAGAATTGCAGAAATTGTTGAATGTCAACTTTATCTATCCTATTTCAAATAGTCAGTGGGTTTCTCCTTTGGTAATTGTGCCAAAGAAAAATGGTAAATGGAGGGTATGTATTGACTACCGAGAATTAAACAAAGCTACTCTTAAAGATCATTTTTCCCTACCTTTCATAGATCAGGTGTTAGATACCTTAGCTGGAAAAAAGTACTTCTCATTTCTAGATGGGTTTAGTGGTTATAATCAAATTCAAGTAGCACTTGAGGATCAAGACAAAACCACATTTACCTATCCTTGGGGTACCTATGCTTACCGAGTATTGCCATTTGGATTATGCAATGCACCTGCAACATTTCAAAGGGCAGTATTAGGAATCTTTTCAGATCTAATACATGATTGTGTGGAGGTATATATGGATGATTTCACAGTTTATGGAAACACATTTGAATAAGCCTTAGCAAACTTGGAAAATTTTTTAAAAAGATGTAAAGAAGCAAATCTTTCACTTAGTCATGAGAAGTGTTTTATGATGTTTACTGAAGGAATTGTTTTAGGACATCACATTTCAAGGGATGGGATTAGAGTTGATAAGTCAAAAGTTGAAGTCATCTCTAACTTGTCTATTCCAAGTTGTCAAAAATATGTTAGGATTTTTCTAGGATTTACAGGATATTATCGAAGATTTATAGAAAACTTCACCAAGATAGCATCTCCACTCTTCAAATTACTTACCAAAGACTGTGAATTCAAATGGAATTTTGATTGCCAGTTAGCCTTTGAGACCCTGAAAACAAAAATTTCTGAAGCACCTATTTTAAGGGGACCTAACTGGAAGTTACCTTTTCATATTTCAATAGATGCCTCAGATACAGCTCTAGGAGTAGTATTGGGACAAAAAGACTTGATTCCTTATGCCATCTACTATACCAGTAAAAATTTGACTCCTTCAGAGTTAAACTATACTGTAACTGAAAAAGAGTTTTTAGCTATTGTTCATGCCATAAACAAATTCAGACACTATATAACAGGCTATGAAACTTTTGTTCACATATATCATTCTGCAATTAGATACCTAATGAACAAATCAATTACTAATGGCAGAGTCATAAGATGGTTATTGCTTTTACAAGAATTCAACATTACCATTCTAGATAGGCCTGGAAAACAAAACATAGTAGCTGATTTCCTATATAGACTCCAAAACATCAAATATGACACTCCAGTTGAAGAACAATTTCCTGATGAATATCTTTTTGCAATTTCTACTCAGACTCCTTGGTTTGCTGACATTGCTAATTATTTAGTTTCAGGGAAATTTCCTTCAATAACGAATGCAAGAGACAAAAGAAAAATCATTTATGACAGTGCAAAATATTCATGGGTTGCTAATGAGTTGTACAATACAGGTCCAGATTTTATCATTAGGAGATGTGTTCGGGAAGATGAGATGCCTAAGATTCTCAAGGAATGTCATGATGAACCTTGTGGTGGACACTTTGCTGATAAGAGGAAAACTTATAAGGTCCTTCATTTAGGATACTATTGGCCATCCCTTTTTAAATATGCTAAAGAGTATGTCAAAAGGTGTGACAGTTGCCAAAGGGTAGGGAAACCTTCTCCTTTAGGTGATATGCCATTCCAGCCTCAGGTACATATTGAACCTTTTGAAAAATGGGCTTTGGATTTTGTAGGACCTATTAGTCCTCCATCAAGACAAAAGAAACATATATTAGTTTGCACTAATTATGTTACCAAATGGGTAGAGGCCAAGCCATTACTTTTTGCCACTGAAGCATCTGTAGTTAATTTTCTTTTTTAGGATATTTTTACTCATTTTGATTTCCCAAGGGAAATTGTTACAGATCAAGGAGCTCAATTCACATCAAGGCTAGTGGAATAAATGATGAAGAGGTACAGAATCAGACACAAAAAATCTACTCCCTATCATCCACAAGAAAATGGTCAAGTGGAATCTACTAATAAGGTCATTGAAGGGATCCTAACAAAGACTATTCATTTACATAGAAGAGATTGGGCAGATAGGCTTCCTGAAGCCTTGTGGGCCTATAGAACTACATGGAGAAGCACAACAGGTCATACTCCTTATGAACTTGTTTATGGAAAGCAAGTTTTTTTCCCCATAGAGTTCCAGATTCAAACTTTCAAAATGGCAGTTCAGCTAGGACTTGATCTAACAGAGGCACAAAAGCACAGATTGGAGTAGATTAATGAATTTGATGAAATCAGACAAGATGTAGTTCAGAAAAAAAAAGTATAGTCCAACATCAAAGGACTAGATGGCATGATAAGTACATCAAGGAAAAGAAGTTCAAAGAAGGTGACTGGGCTCTCTTGTTTGATTCAAAGTTCAAATATTTTCAAGGTAAATTCCAAACACATTGGCTTGGGCCATATGAAATTGTGAAATTTTTTGACAATGGAGCAATAAAAATCAAGACAATAGATGAAGAAGAGGTCACTTTTCTTGTGAATGGTCATAGATTGAAGTTGTATCATAAGCCACTTTCAAGAGAATAATTTTTCAAGAAGTTCCAGGAAAACAGTGATGTGAAGTTAATGAAGAAGAATCTTTCTTCTTCATCAACTTAATTGAATTTTATGAAGTCACTTTATTAAAAAATAAAAATAAAATAAATAAAAATAAAATAAAAATAAAGTATAAACATGAAAACTAATCACTGATTAGCATGTTTATACAGAAAAGGTAGAGTGAAAATCAGAATCTTTCTGACACTTTAGCTTTTCAAATTTGTTCTTTTTCTGCAAGAAGTTCTATTTCACTTATGGTCCATCTCATTTCATCCATCCATATTCCGTTTCATGCATTCATCCATACTCCATTTCATTCATTCATCCATACATCATTCATTTCACCCCATGGTCCACCTCATTACCATCCCAGATTTTTAGGTTTGATGTTTTTTTGCAATTGAATAATACATATCATGAATTGCGGGCTACTTCTCATACTTCACTCCATTTCATAAGTTGTGATCCATTCCACCCCATTATTCACTTCATTCATATTCCATTACACCATACTTTACTATCCATCTTCACTCATTCCATACAACATTCCATTCATGCCCCAAACCATTCCATTTCATGTTTCAAGTCTTCTACAGGTACATTCTGTAATCAGTTAGATATTCTGCAGCCAGTTAGACATTCTGCAGCCAGTCAGACATTCTGCAGCTAGACAGACATTCTGAAGCCAGAGATCCTGAAAGCACTGTCCAGTAATCACCTAATCTGCAATAAAATGATCCTGCATATCCATGACAACAAACAAAATCAAGGGAGTTATGAAGACTCAAAAAGTAATGATTTTCAGGGGAGAACAAAGCATATAGAGATAAAAAAAAAATCAAAGGAAAGGCAAAGGTAAAAGTTCTGATTATAATGACATATCATGAAAAATTTTAGTATAGTTAAGTTATGAATAATTCAAAAAGTTTTTTTAATTGATTTTTTTTTATCATGCCTAACAAACCTCCCATAGAAACTTTGGATAAAACTCCTTCTATTCCACCATTTCAAATCCCATATCCGATTATCATTTAAAAATCTAAACGGTTAAAGTGTTGAACTGATTGGATTAGTCACGTCACTAGGCCAAAGCATTTAATGATGATTTTGAATTCGTTACAAAATATCTCCGCGGTATTTTCTTCCGTGATATCTTTCAACTCATATACATCATCCTCACCTCATTATATTCATTCCGTAACCACTCCATATCATTATTTCCCGTAGCCAACTCTTAACCATTTCAGTCTGTAAAACAGAGGAAACATCTGTGGGGAAAAAACATCTCTGTAACAGCCATTGTCACCGTGAACAGAGGAGCAACAGTTTGAAGGTTGGAAAAAGAAGTGATGGGTCTCATAGTGAGGACCGAACCGGTTGGAACTAAGTACTTGGAAGGATATCCTCAAATCAGAGAAATGTTACAACAAGTAGAGTGGTTGCAATTCTTTGAAAAATTCAGTGGTTTTCACAAAGAGGTGACTAAAATGTTTTCACGGTCATTCAATGGAGCTGAGGTCAAGATAGGAGATATTAAATTCACCATTATAGAAGCCTCCATTGCAGAAGCAACAGAATTTCCCAGACAAGGAGAAAGGTGGTTCAAGAATAGAGAATTTCATAATGAGGCATGGAAGCATATACTCAAGTCACCAGGTATGGATGTTTCCATTTTTAAAAAGGGTATCCCTAGCTCCGCACTAAAGAACAAATAGAGGAACATGTTGCTTATCTTGCAAAAATTCATCACTTGTGAAGGAAGATATGGTACCCTCTATGTTTATCATATTCAGTTGATAATGCATTTCTTAGAAGAAGAACTCAATTTTCCCTTTTTCCTGCTCCATAGTTTAAAGAAAATGGCCTCAAGTGTTCAAAAGAGAGTCCAATTTCTAGAAACAACCTTATACCACCACGATTTAGTCAAAATTTTGATTGAACATCATTTGAGAAAAATGGGAGATAATTGGGAAGAGTTCTTAGTGAGAAATCACTTTGAAGAACCCAAGGAACCTCCACCTGAAGACAAACCTACAAAAAGAAGCAGAAGATGGAAAACCTCCAAAACTGAAAATGGTAATAAAATACAAGAAGGTAGTGAAGAAATGATTTCTGAGAAATTGGCTCAGATTAGGAAGCAGCTTAAGAAAGAGAGGATAATAAGAAAATTTGCCAGAGAGAAAGGAGAAGGACCATCTCAACCAAGAAGGAGCCACAGACTTAGAGGGATACTAAAGAAAACAAAGGTTAAACAAACTGGAGTCATAAACATAGAGGATGAAGAAACACCTACTGAGGAGGATTTCGATGAAGGAGCTCATGAAATAGACCCAACACAGCAAGAAATTTATAACTATGTTGAGACATTAGAGAAAAGAGCTTTAGAAGGAAGAGACAGAACTCCTAGTCCACCAAAATCTGCAGTTGATATCCTAAGGAGAGATAAATATGAGTTAGAAATACTCAACAGGCATATCAAGAATGAGAATGAAATTCTGAGAGAGCAAGTTAAACTGAAAACTGATATGAATTCAACTCTGTCTCTACAAATACAAAAGTTACACAAGGCCAGTGAAAAATTGAAGAAGAGAAATAAAAGGTTAACCAGGGCACTCACAAATTTGAGATTCAAGTTACTCATAAGGAAGCCCATAAGGCCCTTGAATACCAGGCAAAGTAGAAGAAGAGGGTTGGATGTCCTTGCAGAGGTCTCAGAGTTCATGGAATAGTTGCATGAGGACATGCAAGAACCTAGCAGTGGGGGTATGTTGAGCTCCAAAGATGTTCTTTCTTCCACCACATTCCACTCCTTTTCCTTTGTCCATTATTAATTATAGGCTCAAATGATCAATAGCATTAATTAAAATTTCTTTAAGAATGAATATCATGACTAACTTGATATGTTTTTATGATTTTTTCATTGTAGTACTTTTTGAACTAGATCTACCTACAGAATGTAGACATTCTGTAGCTAGTTGCTGATTCTGCAGCTGTCTTCATGTCTACACAGGTTCCAAGTGTCATCTTAGAGAAAAAAACATATGGCTATATTCCACATCACTCCCTCATCATTTTTTTCTCTCCACGAAGTTTGAATGGAATTCTGTAGGTGGTTATGCACGTGGGAACTCAAAGTAGGAGATAGACTCCTAGTAGGACAAGGATAGTCCAGATGTCCTTAATCATATTACGAGACCACCATCAGAGTCCTAGTTTGATTTTTATTTGGAAAGAAAATTATCCCTAGGTTATCTCAATACAGTTATGTAATTTTGTTACAAATATGGCTCGGGAAACCGAGGGATAAGGTTAGATTTTGTGTTTTGATTTCTAGATTTCAGAAGTCCAAAAACACTCTATTTTGAAGTAATTTCTCTTTTAATGAAAGAAGTACCATTTTATTAAAAGGTTGAGTCAATATTGAAGTAGATTTTGCGTGCTACTCCGGTGGTAGAGGGCCCCTGCTACCTGAGCAGCTTTGTTCATATGGCTTAGATAAGTATTTTAGTCTCATTTTTCATTTCTAGCTTAAGCAGGTTTCTGAAGTTATGTTTCATACTTGTTTACATTAATCATCACAGCTAGACTTAATCTTACAAAATCTTCCAAAATATCATCACGATGAATAAGGCATAACTGTGGTGTTGTATATTTTAGTTGCATTTCCTTTCTAATTTTATGATTTATGCTTGTTTACACTAAGTGTCATAGCTGGTCTTACTCCTACAAAATTTTCCAAAACATCATTAACAATGAATAAGAAACAACTGTGGTATCTTAGATCCTATTCGTATTTGCTTTCAAAACTTATGTTTATGTTCAATTGCATAGAATAATACAGCCAGACTTGTTTTACAAACTCTTCCAAAACATCATTCATATTGAAACGAGATGGGCTGTAGAATTCCATAGACCAACTGCATTTTAATTTCGTAACAACACTCCGGAGGTTGATTGCATTTAGTTCAGCTCTGTCACTACATTTCAAGTTTGATAATGGCATTCTAGTTTAACTCTGTTCACTGTACTTCAAGTAGATTAGTAGCACTTTAGTTCAATCTTAGTTCATTTTGTTCAAGAAAATATTAATGGCATTTTAGTTTAGTTGTAGTCACTGTATTTTAATATTGATAGACCGCATTCTAGCCTTGTGTTATCCATTGTATTTCAAGTAGTACTAGTTGACAAAAATTAGTCTCTCGGCCTTCATTATTTTCAACTTGATTTTGTTCTGAATTTATATTGATACATCATCACATGAACAGGGGTCAGTAATATCAGTTTAAGGCTTGGATTATTCTGCAAATCTTTTACAAATTCACCTATAGCCTTTTTCCCAAACATTATTCTAGAAAATCCCCAGACTTCTGAATAAGGCCTAGCAGTGATAAGTCAAGTTGCAGAATAGGGTAACTTCAGAATCATAGGTTAATCTAGAATAGAAACCTTACTGTGTTACAAATAATCATTTTTTTTGTAATATTGTGAGTTGATTGATTATTTAGGAGAACTTCATTTACACTTAACTTGTCCATTTCTCAAGCTCTTCCCACACATATTTAATGAATGAATTGGATAAGTTCAAGCTCATGTTGTGATTTATTTCCTTGCAATGAAGTCATTATCAAGCTTTGCATTTGTTGTTTTTCATCTATAGTTTAGGCTTTGTTATGTTTTAAATAACCAATAGCTTCTTTTCACCAGCACTTAGTTCTTTCCGTTTCAAACATAAAACCATAAAACCAAAAACATCATAAAACACTAAACACAACGTAGTGAGAAACAAATACCTAGGCACATATAGTGCACCACACTTCAGCAGTTTACTAGCCCTGGTTAACAATTAATGAACTCAATTTAGGACACTAAGTTGAGCACAGACAGTAGTCATGGAGAGGTTAGGCCTAGAGATAACTCGTCCCTACAAAGATTTATACTCTTTTGACTCTGGCATAGTAAAATGCCTAGGCCTGATCAAGGACTTATGTGTGAGCTTAACTCAAATCCCAGCTAAATGTATGATCATGGATGTTGTGGTGGCAGATGTGCCACCTAATTATGGCATGCTATTATCAAGATCGTTGGGAGCCAAGATGCAAGGTATAATGCAGATGGATGGCTCATATGCCACAATCCAAATATTTGGCCAACTTAGAAAACTATATAGGGAGGCACAGATCAAATTTCTAGTCAGTAGCCCCGAAAAACTAGAAAATTCACCTGTATATTTTGTACACACAGACCTCGACTCCTTCATCTTTTGTAATGATGAATCCTTGGGAGGGACAGAGGCCATGGACTTTGAAATAATGGCTGCTCTGGATTTAGAGGACAACGAACAAGAAAACCACAACGAAACCTATAGGATATGCGGTGGAGGCCTTACTCCGACAGAACAAGAAACAGAGCGTAAACAGCCATCTGGCCAGATCCCTAAAACTCATACATTTCATGAGGAAAAAAGCGATCCACAGCCCAGTATAGACCATATAACGCAACATAATGGTGAACCCAGCCGTAGGGAAAGAGATGATAAAAAAAACAAGGATGAATCCCTATGGGAAATGAATTTCGATGGGTCCTGGACGAGAAGAAATGTTGGGGTAGGAGTGTGGATACATAACACAGAGAGTGATCATGCAGAGAGCCATGCCTACAACCTGCACTTCAAATGTATGAACAATATTGCAAAATATGAGGCTCTGATCCTAGGCTTAACTCTGCTGAAAAAATTAGGGGCCCGTAGGATAACTGTGCATGGAGATTCTTAACTGATTATTAAACAGGTGAATAGTGAATACACAGCAAAACATCCTAGGCTGAGAGCATATAGGAACGACACTATAGATCTGCTGAAAACGTTTGTTGAATATGAATTAGCATTCGTTCCTAGGGGTCAAAATGTCATTGCAAACGGATTATCTTGCTTAGCTAGTTCATATCATAAGACTCCCAGTGATCAACAAATCATCATTCAAACCAAATTCAGACCTGCTATGCCAGACAATGAAAAATATTGGCAGGTTTTTGAAGGTGATAAACAAATCGAAGATTTCCTGACAGGCAGAAATGAGTTTGAGTTTTCTGATTTAGACCCCAAATCTGACAGTAGCTACCTAAGTGAAGAATCCTCAGATGAGGAAGAAACACCCTGTAACATAGAAATAAACTCTATAGATGAACAGATCGAAAATCTAGACGGAAAATGTGAAAACGCAGATAGTGAAGAAGTGGAGGTGCTATAGGCCAAAAATAAGAATATACCTAGAGGCCTGGCACCCTTAGAGGACCTCTTTGAATTTGATGATGTGGCAAAAAAGCCCACTATAGAACATGCATACTCTGATGTGGAATAATGCAACATAGGCACTGAAGATAAGCCCAAAATGATTAAACTGGCTAAGTCTTTACCTGCAGACATGAAGAGAAAATACATTGACCTTTTCAAGGAATTCATTGATGTGTTCGCTTGGAGCTATGAAGACTTAAAGGCCTATGACATAAACATAGTCTAGCATAAGATACCCTTGAAAGAAAATCAGAAGCCCTTTAGGAAAAAAATCTGCAGAATAAATCCGAAACAATTGCCTGCAGTGGAGAAAGAGATTAAGAAGATGTATGAAGCAAGTATAGTTGTGCCTGTAAGGTTTTCTGATTGGGTATCAAACTTAGTGGCTGTGAGAAAGAAAACAGGGGAAATCAGGCTATGTATAGACTTCAGGAATCTTAATAGAGCCTCACTCAAGGATAATTACCCTTTGCCAAAAATGGAACATGTCCTTCAGAGGGTAGTGGGCTCTAAAAGGATATCCCTGCTAGATGGTTTCTCCGGTTATAACCAATTCTTAATGATCCCAGAAGACCAACTCAAGACAACCTTCACCACTCCATGGGGTACCTTCATGTATGTGAAGATGCCTTTTGGATTGATGAACGCTGGAGCCACCTTCCAAAGAGCGATGGACATAGCTTTTTCAGATGAGATAGGACACTTCATTGTTATTTACTTAGATGACATAACAGTCTTTTCCAAGACTGAAGACGAACATCTGAAACATCTGAGAAAAGTGTTTGAAAAATGTAGAAGGTTTGGTCTGTCACTAAATCCCAAGAAGACGGTCTTTGGGCTACAAGAGGGAAAAATTCTTGGCCACATTATATCCAAAAAGGGGATTAGGATATACCCACAACAAGTTGAGGGAATACTACATATCGCACACCCAAGAAACATTAAGGAATTACAGTTCTTCATTGGGAGGATTAACTTCCTTAGGAGGTTTATTCCAAATCTGGCTGAACACCTTAGGAACATGATGAACATGCTGAAGAAAGGTGAAGGAGTCAAATGGACTGTTGGAGCTAAATAATCCTTCGAATCAGTGAAACTTGCACTTACCCAAGATCCCGTTCTAATCAACCCAGATTTCTCCAAAGATTTCCTGATCTTCTCCTTTGCCTCTGAGCACACAGTGGCTGTTGTCTTGCTACAAAAAACACAAAGGAAATGGAACAAGCAAATGCCTTCTTTAGCAAAGCACTCAGAGATGCACCCTTGAAATACAACATAATGGAGAAACAAGCCTATGCTCTGATTAAGGCATTGAAAAACTTCAGGGTGTACATATTTCATTCTCACACCATGTCTTATGTGCCCAACATTATAGTCAAAGACATCTTGTCCCAGAACCCAGATGGGAAAAGGGGCAAGTGGATAGCTGTGATCTTAGAGTACGACCTTGAGATTAAACCCACCAAACTAATTAAAGGTCAGGGCTTAGCTAAATTAATGGTTGAATCAAACTTACAAGCCCTAGACATCAACATGATAAATACCTTGGATGAGCAACAATAATTGCATGATCCCACCATTAAGGAAAAATTTCAGGGCTCCCCTAAGTATTCTGACATTTTATATGTGCTTACACACCTCAATTCCCCTCCTGAACTATCAAAGAACAAGGCCAGATTCTTAAAACTAAAAGCCAGAAATTACTACATTGTGAGTGAGAACTTATATTGGAAGAATCCTAATGGCCTATTACTTAAATGTTTGCCTGAAAATGAGGCAGAGAGGGTTAAACAAGAATTCCATGCTGGAGAATGTGGAGGCCACCTGAGTTGGAAAGCCACTGCAAACAAAATACTCAGAGCTAGCTACTATTGGCCCACACTCTTCAATGATGTCCATAAAATGATAGTTGCCTGCCACAAATGTTAGATCTTTGAAGGCAAGAGAAAATTTCTCCCTTTACCCCTACAACCCATCACTGTTGAAGGTCCCTTTCTGCAATGGGGCATAGATTTCATAGGGGAGATTCACCCTACTTCTTCTGCACAACACAAATGGATCCTAACAGCCACAGACTATTTCACTAAGTGGATAGAAGTCATACCCACTAGGAATGTCACAGATTCAGTCATCATTAGTTTCCTAGAAGGCTACATCCTCTCTCGGTTTGGTTGCCCAAGGAAAATAATCACTGATAATGCTACTGCCTTCAGATCCAAAAAGATGGTTGATTTTTGTCACAGGTATCAAATAGCACTTGGTCATTCAACTACCTATTACCCTCAGGGTAATGGATTAGTTGAATCATCAAACAAGAGCCTGGTGATCATCATCAAAAAGCTGTTGGAAGAGAACAAAAAATCATGGCATAACAAGTTAGTACATGCTTTGTGGGCCGAAAGGCTTACGACAAAAAATTCCATTGGTATGTCACCATTTAAGCTTGTCTATGGAACAGAAGCAGTGTTTACTACCAGCCTTGGGATACCAGTGATCAAGATGGTCCAGGATATCCAAATAGAAGAAGACATTATGGTGAGGAGAATAAACAAAACAATCCATCTTCAGCAAACAAGGGAAGAGGTTTACAACAGAGCAATGAAAGTTCAGGAGAATATAAAGAAATTGTTTGACAAAAGAACCAAAGCTGCCGATTTCAAAGTTGGAGATAAGGTTCTGAAGTGGGATTCGAGAAGAGAGGATAAAGGAAAGCACAACAAATTTGACATTTTGTGGCAAGGTCCATACCTCGTCCAGGCCACTATGGGTCCCAATGCTTTCTTCTTACAATAATTAGATGGCACTGAGCTGTTTGGGGGTCCTGTCAATGACAGGGTGCTCAAACACTACTTCTGCTAATTCACCATTTCCAGTTTCCAGTTCCATTGTACATACCATTGCAGTTTTTATTTTCAAGAAAAGAGAAAAATGCTTCAAAAAACAGAGGAAGGGGAGAGGTTCATACATGCTTAAAACATGAACTTCTGATGTGAAAAAGGTTGGCTCTAATGAGCTCAAAACTTGAGCCAAAGAAAGTAAAGGCAGTCGGTCCTAACATGCTTAAAATCTGGACCAGCAAAGAAGAAAGAAGAATCAACTCTAACATGCCCAAAACCAGAGCTGAGATGAAGAAAAGAGGTGACTCTAACTTGCTCAAAACTTCAGTCAAAAAGAGAAGAGGGATACTTCAAGTTTCAGATTTCAAGCCCTCACAATTTGTTTTTAGTATTCTGCATTTTTTTTCCATGTGCAATTGTCTTTATGCCTTGGACTCACAACAAGTCAAACAGTCTAATCCTGTCTTGACTGTTTTTCAATTTCTGTCGTAGAATATAGAGAAGAAATCTACTGGATAGTTTAATCCCAGTAGATATTAGATTAGGTAGAGAAACATATGAGACCAACAATCTAATCTGGTCTCATGGAGTAATAAGGGTAGATTTAGAATAGGTTTATTTTCTGTTGTAAAAATAAATGATGAAAAGGGTCTGCCAGTTCAAATGCACCCTTGAAAAAGAAAAAAATGCTAGATTTGTAGTATGGGTAGGTAGATTGTTGGGGAAAGTTTTTCTGCTGATGTAATGTCTTCACATTGTGGCAGCTGATCAAAGAAAGAAAGGGATGTGCCAAGAAGTAGGCAACTGGCCTACTCCAAAGATCTATTCACTGAATTCTTGACTCCTTCAAAGAAGAAGCCATCCCCATGTGGAGCCACTGTTAGCCCCTTATAAATTTCTTGACAAGAAAGCAAGGGGCTAGTTTGTTCTATAAGCCTGCACGGAATGCATTTCCCTTGAAAAAACCTCATCCTTGCAGCCTTTTCAAGTTCCCTGCCTTGTGACTGTTTCCCTCTGCTGATTTAAGTCAGTAAGCCTTGCTGATAAAGAATTATACTCCAAAAAATGCTTTATTTCACCCTTTGTATCCCTACTTTTCTCCCCATTCTATCCTTTTTCCCCTTCTTCTAAGTTCCCTTTTTTTCTCCCTAATATCTTCATCAACCTCCTAAATTCATCCAAAATATCCATGAGGTCCCACCCTTCCCCTTTGTTCCCTCAAAATCCCCCTCTATCTCTCTATCGTTAACTTCCTCAGGCCTCAAAATGCATTAAAATGGGGTAAAAAACCCACTTTCCTACGTTATAATAGGTCTGAGCCCCTTTCGGCCTAGCCCCCACACTTTTTCCTCCCACAGAACCCAGCGCTGTGACCGAGCGCTAGCCCCTGAGCCGCTTGTCCCATATGTTTACCGGGCGCTTTCTCAACCGTTGATCCATGTAGATCGAACGACGATCGTTTAAACCCACGAAGTTCGAGTTTCCCCGTTCAAACCCCTGATCGCACCATCGCCGTTCATTTTCCCGCCAGATCGATGGTTCAAAGTTTACCCGCCAGTGGTCCCCGCAGCGCACTATTTCAAAACTCGGCGGTTTCTATTGCACCGCCTTCGGGTAGTGGGCAGTTTTGTTCCATCGGCCAACGATTCCATACACCTCTCGACGCATGGCTTCTGTACGGTTTCAAAACTGCTTGCCCATCACGCGTTAACGTTTGGCATGGGATGCATAGTGATATTCATGTCAACCGTCAGATCTGCCCTTGCTCATCCAACGGTCATCGCTCGGCGAAGCTGCGCAGGGTTTAACCCATAGTCTCCATACCCTCGGCCCCTGTTCGTCGTCCTCCTCCGTGTTTCCCACCGTCGATCTCCTTTGAGATCTAACGGTCCAGATTGGTTTTCTCCCCATTGTTGAGTATTTCGCTGTCGACCGGTCCGGCCACATCACTTCCACGCGTCTCATCGTACTTCCGCTTCTCTCGTTTTATATTCTCCAGTCAAAGGTCGAAGATTCAAAGGTTTTCATTCATTTTTCTCTTCCATGCCACCTTCTGACTGTAATCCTTACCATTTTCACCACACTACAGGTCTTCCACAATAGTTTCGCCATCTAACCAGTCTGCATTGTCAGTCTAGCCACCCCCTCGTTGCGCCCACCACCTCCATTGTTTTCTTAACAAGTTGCGTCTTTTTGCAGGGTTTCCAGAAAGGCAGAAAACTGCCATGATTCATAGGAATCATTGTAAGCAGTGTATTAAGCAGACATAATTAAATATGGAGGCTGATACTGCAGGGAAATTTCAAGAAAGGTGGCGGTAGTATAAATTCCATCAAAGGACAGAGTTTCAAACTTTACAAGCCCTATCCAGCGCCATTAAAGCCCAAATCTTGTGGATCGAGGCATTTATGGAGCAGTGGAGAGGGAACCCTCTAATGATCAAGGTTTTCAGAGTTTAGTATTGAAGGATTGAACCTTAATGTAGCAGTTTAGAGGCAAAGAAACAGATCAGTGAAACTAAGGATCATGCAGAAGGTACATCACGCAGAGATTCATGAAATCAGGGTTCATATCAGCAGAATGTTTCTTCCAGAACAAGGACACAATACACATTATTGTTTCAGTTTATATTGTGTCCAAGCAAGGTTTCCCCCCCCCCCCTCACAGCAATCCTATGCTATCAGAAGCATTTGTTTCACAAGCATGGCAGTCCATTCAGTCATTTTGTTTATACACCAAAGTACTACACAATACTGCAGTCAGAGTACATCCAGGGTCATATCAGAGTAATTGGAAGCCTGAAGGAGATCATTCGTGCACCCAAAAAATGAGAGAGGTTAATGTCCTGAGTTTAAAACAGAATGGGCTTCGGCCCCCTTCCTCTTCTGAGTGTTAATGCTGCATTTATTTTTCTACCTACCTCCTCTCCTTCTCTTCAGCTATAAAACTCATGAGAAAAACATTGTAAAGGTTGTTGATCAACTATCAGAAGATTTCAAGTATTTTTTGTTGCGACACAGTCTCTGTGTAAAGTAGTAAGATAGGTGGAGGGAAATGCTTTCAGACTGAGTATTCAGCTATTGGCAATGTTGTACTTGACTGGTATTTTTATTTAATATGACAAGCACATTTCTTTGGATCCTGATCTGAAGCAGCGGTGATGTTTTCCTATCTCTGTGTTTAATTCATTTCATTTCGTTTCTACTGGCTTGCATCAGAATATTGGCATAGGATTTACCCTTGTTAGGTACCCTATGTTTCTACTCTCCTTGCCATTAATGTTTCTCTTCTGAATGTATTATCTAAGAAATGATTTCAGTCAGTTTAACCAGTGTAGTGGATGTTATTGCATGCTCTCTGATGTATGAACTAAATGAATTCAGTTCTTAGATGTTTCTTGTTATAGATTCGGTTGGAAGATTTGGGAACACTGGGGATTAGAGTTAACCCTGTCCACTAGGATCCTTGTATGACCAGCTGGTCTTTAATTTTGTGCTCTGAATCTGTGCCATCTCCTCCCCTTCTACCTCTCCATATCACACAATCATCTTGAAGATCCTATGTTTCATATGACTAGCCCAATTGAAAGCCTGTCTATTGATTAGCAAGCAAATCCTTTCCTGACTCCATTGCCCAATGGTATTGAATATTTCCTGGAATACTTCACCTCTTCCATATCCCTCTTTGCTCATCCTGGTCTTACATTGAAACCTTCTTTCCTGACAACCAGCAACCAAATCAAACAATCAAAACAAACAAACCTTGTGCTCATAACTAGCCTAATATCTTAAACTTGGAGCTTCATTAACATAAAACCTATTGCTCATATAGAGAGATCCCTCTCTGGACCCAGGAGGGCTAGATCTTGAGTTCTGAAAGTGGTTCTCCTTTTGTCTCATCTTTTGGTCTTGCCAATCTGGCCAAAACATGGGAACCCCAACAACAGCCTCATGTTCTTCTATGCCTCTTGATGAGATACAAATTTTATTTAGGAGTCATTGGAATTGTTTAGGTAGGCCACTGGTATGCTTGTAATTTTTAGTAAATTATCGTTATCCTTGTTTGAGATAGAAGAAGATGAATTACACTACGTTCACGATATTTTTCCTTTCACATAAACACAATGTGATGAAGGGTTAAAGTAATTAGGCTTGGATATAAAACCTAATTCTTATTAGAAGGAATACTGGTATTGTTTTCTTACAAAATTGGAAGAGAGGCCTAAATATTGGAGGTTAAGGTGGCTTTCTCACATAGGAATTTTAGTACTAATAAATTAGTATTGGAATAAATCCCTATTTACTAGATGTATTTGTCCTATATCCTGACAGGAAAATTGAAAAATATGAATAGGATTTGTCTATGATTCATGTGGGATGGATTAAGAGACCATTTTTTCTTACCTTGGGTTAAATGAGAAAGGATTGTTGTATGGAAAGCTTGGGGTAGTTTGGGACTCAAAAATATTGCACTCTTTGAAAAATCCTTGGCAGCCAAATTTGGTTGGCAATTGTTTACAACTCAAAGCCTATGCCTAATAGTGGTCAATTTGAAATATATATTTCCTACATATATCAAATAATGGATCAAATACCCATCCAAGGTGAGGCTAAATTCCTTGATTATAAGGAAGATAGTGTTTTCTTCCTTTCATGTCATCAAGGGAGGGTTGGCATGGAGAGTTGGTAATGGAACTTAGGTTCAAATTGGGTTGGATGCTTAGACTTGATGTGGGAACAATTTTTTCTTTCCAAGAGAGCTAGTTAACATCCTATATGTGAGAGGCATTACTCATTTGAACCAAATTTCAGATTTGATAACCACCAACATATGGACTCAATGATGGATATTAGAATCATAATTATATATTCCATAATGACTCTCGGAGGCATGGGAAGGTTACCTCATAATTTTAAATTTATCCCATGCACATTTAACAAAGTGAGAGGATGAGCTATGGTGGTCCATATCCCCATTTGGAGATTACACTCCCAAATAATGTGACCTTCATCGTGTGTTAGCTTGACTTCAAGGGGAACAAATCTAGTGGTGGAAAAAAATATGGGAACTAAAATTCCCTACAAAATTGAGTTTTTCTATGTGGTTCCATCTTGAAAATAACCACATGGGCCATCGTCCATAAGAGATAAATTGAAGGCCCTAACTAGTGCGCTCTCTGCAAATACGTTGAGGATAATTTTTAACATTTTTTTATTCATTTAACTTATAGTAAATGTGTCTCAAAAGTATATCAAAACTATATATGCTTAACATTTTACTAGTACTATAGAGGTATGGATGAATCTATGTGATACTAGTTCAAAAACTAGGAGTTCTCAAGTCATAAAACCCTCCCTTTGTTAATTCGTTGGGGTGTATGGATAGAATAAAATAAAATAAAAATACAAGATTCAATATTCTCACTAGATTGAATTGATGCCCGGAGCATGGCAATTCTTTCCTTCCTCCCACACAAGGAAAAATCTCCCACTGGTTGCATTCTAATCCCTACATTTTTTTATGCCTCTAAACCATGGGCTTTCTTTGACATAGATTCTAAGGAGGAAGAAAATAATTATGGGTAAGGAGGGGGGAGGGGGGGGTGCTACCCGACACCATTCATAAATCCACTAATTTTATATCAAAATGACACTAGGAAGAAGATCAAATAATTATGTATAACTTGTGGCACTAAAACTACTACTTTTTTTGCAATAAAAAAAGGTTGTGCTTCCATTTAGGATTTTGGGGACTCACAGGTAGTAATTAACTAGGTTAAAATGACATAAAGGTGTCATAATGAACACCTTCTACTCTTGATGGATGAATTCATCCATATTTATGACACATTTGATGAATTTACATGTTTTCATGTATACAGGGAATGCAATCAAATAATGGATGTTCTCTCTAACGATGGTCTTCACCTGGCTTTGGGACAGTGGAAATTCCATGAAATGAATGGGATAGAACACTTCAAATTCTACCATCGGCCATTAATAGAGAAAATAGTTCTCTAGATCAAGTAGGAAATTAATGACATTACTATTTAGTACCTTTTTGGCACCTTTTTGTGAATATATTTTATCTTAGCTCAATACTTGTTGTAATGAATCTAGAATCTCATTATCAACATAGTTTTTACATATCGAAGGCTTTAAATGAGCCTCTTGACAATTGTGTTTTTTAAATGAATCAGACTTATGGTGGATTTTTTATTTAGTCTATCTTATATATTTTTATCAATAGGATTAGGGAAAAGCCTTCATATGGGTAGCCCATTGGGATCTACAAGAATGTGTACTTGGTACACATCTAGGAAATATAATTTTATACCTTTATGGAAATAAAATTATGAATTTCTTCTGAAGAAAAAAAAATATTTATACTTTAAAATGTAATATAAATATTATTTTAAAATAGTATTTTAGTGTCTAAAAGAGTGAACTACTTGAAATTTTTTTATATAATTGCAAACAATAATTCGTTCTTATATGTTACAATTATTTTTTCATATTTTAATGCTATTTATAGTTTTTAAATTAATAAAATAATGAGGCTCAATGTGAGGAGGGTGTTTGAGGGTATTAACATTGTAAAATATTATTTTTTAATATATATTATACTGTGTATGTATATGTTTATACTTATGCACCATATAATCTATTTATAGCTATACATGACAATAAATAGCTACCTCAAAATTTAAGGACATTTTTTATTTTGGGAACATCATGGTGGTGATATTTCTAGTCACATGGAGGTCGTTCACCATAGACAAACCCTTTTGATGATAATTAGTTTTCTCCTTGTCTCATCTCTAAAAATAGTGTTGATTTCATCTACAGCTCGAAGGTGTCCAGTTTGAGTGAGGCTCCCATTGGTCAAAAATTTGGATGACCTATCAGTTACTAGCAAGTTTTCCCTATGGAGGAACAAGAATTGGTCGATTATGAACTCAAAGAAAATTGTCACCAATAGATTTTTTTTTCTCTCTGGAACTCATCCATGAGCAGGAATATAACAATGAGGTGGTCAGGATAGCTATGGAACCCAAACCTTCCCCCCTACCAATTGACAAAGCTATGGAAATGGCTAGGATGTGACAAGGAGGTTCATAATACCTTATTATAGCTTCTCTCTCGTAGGTTATGGAAACACAGAGGATTTCTTGACATAGAGTATTAAAATTAGGGATTTACCCCTCGCATATTTTAGATTTCACCGCCAAAAAATTGGGATACCAGGTTGGATCCCCTACCTTTACTGGCTAATTATAATTTTTCTAAGGTTTTGGACTCAGTGAGGGATTCTTCCTAAAAAATGCTCTTTTGACCACATTCCCACCCTAGGTGCTCACAAAACAACTAACCTCATGAAATTTCCTAAGGGACTTCCTAGTTTCGGTGTAAGGAGAGAGCTATAATGAAGGATAAATTGAATAAATGCTCATAGGAAAGGAACCACCCTTTTCCTCAAGGGGAACCTTAAGTCAAAAACTTGAGTAGGAGAAGGTGGAAAAGCGGAAAAATATGTTTTGTGTTAAGAAATCTAGAAGAAACATACTATCCCTATTACTGGGGGTGGATGTAGAAAAACAAAAGGCAAATGAATTTGTAGTGAAATATTTGGTTGACCAAGCATGAGGCCAAAAACTTGGAATATCATACCTAAAATCTTGGGTCAAAAGGAAATTACGCTATAGTTGAGGGCCCCTCAAAAATTTCATTATTGGCCAAATGTTGGATTCTTCGTAATTTCAAGGAAGCGATCTATGCCCAAAGGTCCTCTCACATGGTTTGGAAGATATATTCCACTCCAATAGTCTTCAAATTACGGGCACCCATTTTCAACACCAAGCGAGAGTGAATGGATATTTTTCTATTCTAGGTGAGACTCCTATGTCTACTCCCAAACTTATATGATGAATTAGTCTTGAAAGACGTCAGTAAATCTCTGGATACATATCTAGAAAATGAATCCTCTTATTTAACAATAGGGAACATGTCCCTAGCTTTCATATTATTTAGCATTAATATGTGCAAAGGTTTGCCTAAAGACATTGATATAAGGCAAGTGGAGGAAAGAATCCAGGTCTTGGACTATGAAGGCATTCCATTATGATGCAGGTGGTGTCATATATATGGACACCTAGTTAAACACTATGAGATTCCACTACACAAAAATCCATAAAAATCCCTTAGTAACGAATAGTATTTTGGCACCAAGAGAAGACACAGCTCTAGCCTCGGACACTCTAGATGCTTAGACGGTGCTAGGTGGCCAAGAATGTTAGCAGCATGGTGTTGGCATTGATGTCAACCATAGGATATGATAAGCTAGTGTGGGGAATTGATGTTAATGGGATTAGTGAGATTTTTCATGATGATGTGATGCTTGAAAGAGATGTTCTAGTGTTGTTGGAGGTTAATATGATGCTTGAGGTGTGATGGTGTAGTAGGTTTCATATCTGGGTGAGAAATTTTATTTTTTCCCTCTTTAAGAATGTGGAAATTGATTACAAGAGGAAAAATTATGTCTGCAACTTTGGTAGCCCATATTTCCTTTGGGAACCCCTCTTTCTGCAGCTCAGATAGTGCATAGAGAACCCTTGTCCACTCTTGTAGGTGGAAAAATTGTAAAACCATAGGCACAAACTAGTGATTTTTCCCATGGAAAAAAAATAAAGGTTTGATTGACTAACCTATCATCATTTATGTTGGAGTGTGAATTCAGTAATGGTGTAACACCGTGACAGTGGTCAAATTGGTATGAAGATTGTTAGAATTATATGTTGATCTAGTCAAAGAATTTATTGAATGCATTGAATTTGTTACTAAGAGAATGGCTTGATCGAGTCCATATTAGCACAAGGTTTGATTTGTTCGTGAAGCTCCAAGGTTAGATAAATATTGCAATGATTTGATCCAAAAGTTAGATAGTATGAAGTGTGAAAGGAGTTAGGAGACAGAGTGTGTTTCCTAATATATGTATGACAAAGGGTTCTTATCAAAGGAGTTGTGCATGGGGGTTGTAAGTGATGGGCCTCTAAATTGAACATAACTTAAGGCCCATCTAACCTTTCTTAGGCACATAAAGGCTATATTAAATATCTCCTTACACACTTAATACTACTTTTTTAAGCTTTAATATGTTCTTAGGAATGTTTAGAGGTTATTTCATATTTGTGTGTAATATTATTTATTTTTGAAGAATAGTGAGAATATTGGACAGATTATGAAGATTTGGAAAAGGATATAATTTAGGGACATACTCCCTACTATAGGAGGATCAATATTAGAGAAAAAATGAACAAAATATATGAAAATTTTGAGATATTCTAGAACTCCAATGATTGAGAAAATATAGGAATGTGTTCCCTATCATTTAATGCAAACTCCTAGTGTCAGGAACCAGATCCAATATTTTAGGAATTCTGGAGGGGAAAGCTTCCTCATTTCAAAGATAATGCTTTCCCATCAATTTTTATAAGTACCAATTCAAATTTTTCTCTATAGGCATGTATTTTTTTATTCTTATTGTGGAGAAAACTTATATTTTGCAGCTCCACTTTCATTTCCAGCAGAGATGTATTTGTATTAATTCAATAATGAAGATCAGTGCCATTTTTAGCTTCTAAATATTGTTTTCTTCCATAAGAATCTAAATCTCATTGGGATTGGCCATCCTAGGAGCCTTAGAGCCCTCTTGCACAATTTATTTATGTTATTTTCACTTCTTATTCACATGCAACTCTTATTCTTGTTTTTCTTATTTATGTATTTAGTATTGATGTTTTTATTGTTGTAGGATTGAGTTGAATGATTTAAGTGATTTATTTTGTAGGTTATTACAGATTCAAAAGTATTATTCATCCTTAGAATAACTTTTGAAGTTCAACTTCATCATTGAGCTACTTGGATTTGGTTACTAGTTCACGAATATAGGATTTCTGGAAATTCCTTGTAGTGAAATAATAGTAATATTATGCTATTTTTTAGAATGGTTTAATGAGATTAATTTGACTTTATTCCACTTGTAATATTTCATAAAACATTTCAATTTAATAAAAAAATTTACCCCATTTCATTTTCACTTTATTAGGTTAGGTATTTCATAGGTTAACTAGCTCAATAGTTCTTGAATTTCTAGTTTTTATAGTAGTAGTTTTCTATTATTTTTTAGCACGTGTGAGAATGGGTATTTTGGAGTGATTCCACTTGGAATGGAGACCTAAGGCATCCTAATTAATAATAAATTTTTTCTCATCCCATTTTCATTCAAATTACTTATTAATTCGGAAATTTATCTCCTAAATAGGACATCTTGTAGGAAAAACATAACTTCCTATAGCACTCTTGTAGCATGTTTTTCCATATTTGCTCCCAAAGCTTGGCTTTTATCTCTTATGCTTGAATCATAACCCCTAGGATTTAAATATGTAATATCCAAAAATTGAAATGCAGCAATACATGAACACAAGTCTGGAAATAGCAGTGATAAATCACCTCATAAAATATGAGAGGAACACCTAGCCATCAAATGAATGTAACAACAGCAAAAATGAGCACCTCTACATCATCCCAAGTGGGGAAAGTGCAACAATTGGACCATAAGAACATTATTCCCAGAGATTTACATTGTTACAAGGGAAAATAACACTTATATCCCTTAGCATATATATATTGGCCCTCATATATAAAAGGGAATAAAAAACAAATCCCTTTTACTAAGTTAAACAGATCTCTCGACCTCAAATTGGCTTAAAAATCCCAAACCCCGTGACTTAAGCTATGAAGAATTTCTGAAGCACATGATAGCATTATTCTATGAGGGTTTCTACAACATTATGATAGAAAATCATAAATCTGGAATTTTATTGAACAATATGCTAAGAAAATAGAGATATGGCCTCCTTAATACATTATAAAGATAACCCGGCAAGGGTTTCTTGAAAGCTTGAGTAAAAAAGATAAGATCCGAATATTTAGCTCTGAAATAACACAGTATTATTGAAAAATTACATATACATGGATAAATAATACAATAGAGGGATGATAATCCCTTCTTCTAGCTTTCCGGGAGAAGGGTTATCCCTTTCCCTCGGATACTAGCTCAAAAACAAGGGCTTAAACTCTGTTGCTACAACTCTATGAAAAATGATGTAGTTCCTGCAAGGGAATACTCTGTAGGAGATGAGGAACACTTTTTCCAAGTGCCAAGATGTGAAATGAGCCTAGAAATCCTCCTAGCTGATCACTCAAGTGAAGGAAAGCTCCCTCTACTGAGAAATAGACCCGGAAGTGGTGTTATAAATGCTCCACTTCAACACCCTGCAACACAACACTATTCTCTACAAAAATAACACTATAGCTGAAGAATGATGCTTGGCCTCAAGCTTGGATGTGGAGAAATATAGTGCAATACTCTCCCAAGAGGCCCCTTAGGGGAAGAGGTGGGATTTACGCTCGGGAACACCCGGTGCTAAATAGCACAACAACCCTGCTAAACAGTAAGAGGAAGCAATAGTATAAGCAGACCAATATCAAATAATAATCTCAAACATAACCCAAAATGGTTGACATCCTCTTCCTTAAGTATAATATGAGCTTGCATGTCCTTGGCCCCACTCAATTAGGTCATTTCCCTTGTGAGATCCATCTCCCTCCAAAACTGTGTTATTCTCTAGTTAATATCCACTCCTCCTCAACAACATTGTTGACTTGGTCAAAGTTGACTGAATCAACATGATACAAACCATGTTCACACATGGAGGAGCTTTATTTAGCTACTATAAAGGTCTCCTTTCACACTTTAAGTGTTTTTATCGCTGCTCAATAGACTTATGGGCCTTCTCACCCACTTATTCACCTGCCTAGTGATAAAACAACTATAATATTACATTTATCTTGAAGGAAATTTTTTTGGAATATTACAGTCCTCTAGCCAAAAATGTTGCTGGTCCTCGAGCAACTATATGAGGAGAGAAAAATTCCTCCCCTCCTTCTCTTGTGGCCTCTTCATCAGTAGTCCCCACCACTACTCAAAATAATCTACAACAAATCTGCCCTCCATTGCTTCCTCCCAAGTATGCAAAACCACATGGCTCACATCATAGAAAGGTGGAAGGTGTAAGTGGATACCTCCTTGTTTTCCAATGGCCTCCTCAAGTTAGGAGTGATGAAAATCATGGGAAATCTCATTCCCAATGAGTGACTTCCACACCCATGCTATCATCCAAATGAAATGAGCCATTCTAGGTAGCGCATCAAAGAAATCATCAACCCCTGGTTTATGCAATGTATTGGGGCTGCATGGAGAGATCAGATTTTTCCATCCAAGTTGTTTCTCTCTCTATTTATGGTGAGTATTGGGTTGTTGCTGATCTTGGGCTGAAATTTCATGGCCTTCAAGAATGGGCCAAGTTACCCCACAAAATAAATCATCCATGAAGTGCCTCCTCCAAGAATGCAATTTCTTCAAATGGCTTTTCCCATATGAAGACAAGAGGTGTGATGTGGCAATCATGGTTTTCCCATTGTTTCTCCTGAAACATACAACATGTAAAGTAGGGAGAATCATACTCCCAATGGGAATCTCCAACTCATCTAGCAATCTCCCAACACAGCTCCCCATGAACATATGAATATCAGCAAAATATGGAAGAAAAACCCAATGAAAACAAGTTTTCATATGACAACCGGAGAGTGGATCATAGTTCCACACATGGAACCAATGCAGTGCATCCCTTGCCTACATCAAAACAAGTAATAACAAGTGATCTCCAGCCACTTTTTTTCTGCCACAATAATTCTATAAGATAGAAACATGAAAGTACAATGTGGTGTCAATGGTGCACACCAAAAATCATGTGGCTTCCACCACATACCACCAATAAAATAGCCAATATCAATGCTATAAGTGGCCTCAAGTACATCATCATATAATATTCAAGAAGGGATAATCCTCCTTGGTACAACATGCTGCTCATATAAATTAAAGAAGTACAAAACATAATGTGAAATTATACCTTCTCCACCATGTACTTGGGACCTTGAGCTAGAATGGCTCAACCGGAAATTCTCCCTCCCCTCCAAATAGTAGGGAAGTGGCTGTGACATCCTATCTATCACCATCCGGGATATGAATCTCTCCATATACTGAAATATATCGTATTAGATGCCCTTCGAAATGAACTCCTCTGCCAAAGAAAGATATGCATCAAATTTCATGGAAAGGAAGTCCTCATTTGCTGCATGTAGCAGTTTCTCCTTCAGCTCAGAAGCTCTAGTCAAGAAGATTCTGCCATAAGAATAGATGACCACATCATCCACCATATATCTATCATCTCCCTTTGGGTCATCAAGAATCATGCAAGCACCAAGATCCTTAGAGTACTCTACCAAGAGTTGAGACCTCCAATATGGACCAATCCTCCTAAGAGACAACACTGAAGATCTGAAATGTGAAGCTCCCCACATGTTTTTGTCTTCTCCTTTGACATCCCTCATTCCAAATTCATCCCCTAGGATGCTTCCATGACCATCATGTAGCTGCTCATGCTCAAATAGAAGTAGTGATCTTTGGAAGTTGGCCTCCGATGAGAAGCAACCATTCAAAAAGAACCGTATGATCTTGGCCAATGTAAGCATGAGTGGCCTCCCTCTACTCCACTATGGAGGATTCCTTCCTCAAAGGAAGTACCCTCTGTTTCTCCAAATCCATGGAGCAACTCACTTGCACCATGAAGATTCCATCTGTTAGCCCCTTATAAATTTCTTGACAAGCAAGTAGGGGGCTAAATTGTTTTTAAGCCTTCAAGGAATGCATCTCCCCTGAAGACACATCATCCTTGAAATCTCTTTCGTACCCTATGCCCTTTGGTGTTCCTCCTCTGTTGTTCCATCCAAAAAGCCTCACTGATTGCAAAAAGTTGTGCTCCAAAAAGTCTACATTTTCCCCTTGTTTCCTGCAGAATGCCCCATTTTAGCCTTCTTTTCCCTCTGTCGAAGTTCCCCTCTTATTCCCTAAATTCCCCCAAAATCCCCTTTACAATCCCTCACACACCCCTTGTTTGGCCTAATTTCTCCTTTTCCCTCTATCTTTACCTTTTCCTACCCTCAAATCACATCAAAACGGGCCAAATTGCCATATTTTTCATATCTATAGGTTTAGCACCTTTCGGCCCTAGCCCCAGATCTGTTTCCCTCCACATGACCCAGCGCCAAGACCGGGCGCCAAGGTAGAAAGTTCTTATCGCGTATATATTGGGAGAATTTTAAAACCATCGATCTGTATAGATCGGATGGTCGTCGCATTCCCCACAGCGTCCACTGTTCACCTCGTTCACCGCTCAGATCGCATCGCAACCATCCGTTTAAACCACAGATCAACGGTCCGCGGTGCATCTTGCCTGGTGGTCCCCGCAGCCACGCCTGTCTGAAAACCGCCAGTATCTATCTCACCATCGTTGGGTTGTGGGAAGTATTTTTATTTTCGGAACGATTCCACTCACTATCTAACACGTGGCTCTGTCACTGTTTAAAAACCGCCCCCCCATCGCGCGTTAATGTTCGTCATTTGACCTGGCGCGATATGCATATAAACCATCCGATCTATGACCATCCATCCAACGGTCATCGTCCCATGAAGATGCACGGGAGATAAACCAAGGCAACCGTGCCTCTGGCCCACTGTCCATCGCCCTCCACTGCATTTTCAACCGTCGATCTCCTCTTGAGATCGGACAGTCCAGATTTAACATGCGCCCACCGTTAAACTACATGTTCCGCCACGTCACCATTCCACGTGTTTTCGTTGCATCTTCGTCATTTTCCTGTATAATTCATTCGAAGGTCAAAGTCTTAATGTTTATATTGAAATTTCTATCTCGACGTCTTCCAGTGCATTTCTCACTGTTCCACGATTTTCCTCCACAGTATCCTCTGCATGCATCGTCATCAACCATGCCATGTCGCCGTTTTCACAATCATCCATAACATCCCACCCCATACATGATTTTCTTAATATGTTTTCATGTTTTACAGGGTTACAGGTAGGTGGACAACCGCCATGATTCATGTGCGCTATTGTAGTGGCACAGTGCACAAAGGAGGCTGAATTTAGAGCCTGATATTACAGGAAAACATTAGGAAAGGTGTCTGCAACATAAATTTCATCAAAGGACAGAGTTCAAACTCTGCAAAACCTCTTTGGCACCATTAAAGCTCAGATTGCATAAACAAAGACAGTACTAGAGCAGCAGAGAGTTCAAGGCACATAATGGAAGATTTTTGAGTCTTTTTCAGGGATTTTAAAGGCAAAGGTACCAGTTCAAAGACATCATGGATCGCATGGAAGGCCCAGCGCGTAGAAAATAATACTAGAAATATTTCACATCAGTAGTACGTCCTTTCCACAAAGGAAAAAGCGCCCATACCATCTGTATTCTATACTGTGTTCCTGAGGAAATTCCAGCCCTGAGAACAGTCCTATGCTATAAGAAGAATTTGTTTCACAAAATGGCTGACCTTAGCATCATTATTCTACCTTTTTGTTTAGTTCACCAGAGTGTTACTGCAAGTACACCAGAGACATACTCGGAGTAAATGGAAGCCTGACGAAGACCACTCTTTCATCCAAAGAGTACCAGAGAAAAATGCTCAGAATTTAAAATAGAACAAGGCTTTGGCTCTCTTCCTCTTCTAATTTTTAATGCTGCATTTAGTTTTCCATCTACCTTCTCTGCTCCATTTGAGCTATAAATTCATGAAGAAACTCATTGTAAGGTTGTTGATCGGTTATCAGAGAATTGCAAGCTGTTTCTTTTGAGACATAGTCTCTGTGTAAAAGTTGTAAGATAGGCTGAGGAAGATGTTTTCAAACTGAATATCCGGCTATTGGTAATGTTGTACTTGACTGGTGTTGCTCTTTAATATGACAAGCACATTTCTTTGGATCCTGATCTAAAGCAGCGGTGATGTTTTCCTATCTCTGTATTTGTTTTTAACTCACAGTTCATTTCATTTCATTTCTACTGGCTTGCATTAGAAATCTAGCATAGGATTTACCCTTGTTAGGTACCCTATGTTTCTACTCTCCTTGCCTTTGATATTTTCTACTAAATGTGTTATCTAAGGGTTGATTTCAGTGAATTTAACCAGTGTAGTGGATGTCATTTCCTGCTAGCTGATGTATGAATTCAATGAATATGTTTCTTAGATGTTCTTGTTAGGATTTAATTGAAAGAATTGGGAGCACTGGGAGGTCTAGAACTCTGTCTCTATCTCACTAGGATCCTTTTCAATTAATTGAAACTTTATAAGATCCCTCAAGCTGGAGGCCGAAGCATTGAGAGTTCAAATTCTCTCTCTGATCTCAGGTCTTTAGCTTTGTGTTCAAAATATTTTTTGTTTCCTCCACTCTTACATTTCATGCCACACTATCATCTTTAAGATCCAACACTTTAGATGACTAGCCCAACTGAAAGCCTGCATATTGAATGGCAAGTAAACCCTTTCCTGACTCCATTACCCAATGGTCTTGAATTTTCCCTGAATTATCTCTCCTTTTCCTAAAATCCACTTTGCTCACCCTTGTCTTATATTGAACCCTTCTTTCCTGATTCCCAACAACCAAACAAACAATCAAACAAACAAACCCCAAGCCTTATAGCTATCCTAATATCTTAACCTTTGAACTTCCAAGACACATACCTTTGACAATCACAGATAGATCCCTTTCTGGACCCATGAGGGCTAGATCCTAAGGTCTAAAAGTGGTTTGATGTTGTCTCATATTTTGGTAATACCAACCCTGCCAAAACATGGGAACCCCAACACCATCCTCCATTACTGTAGCAACTTCTGTCAGCACAGCACATATAATGAGAGTGGGTGATGTTGAAAATGGGAGGATGTCTCCATCCTCCTTGATTCTATCCCAAACTCTCTACATTGTACTAGACTCCTCCAAAGCCTTCACCTCTCCGGAATCTAAGAGAGGTGAACCAAATGGCAAAATGTCTCTTACTAACTCCAAATTTGGTGGCCTCCTGGGTGGAATGCCTCCATGTAATGAGACATCAATGTCAAGAGTATACTGTACATATGGTTGGGCCACTTTTCCCTTGCCCTCACAGTGAAAATCACTCTACCTCTTCTTTGCCTTAGCTCTCTGAAATAGATATGGGTGTGGGCTCCTCATCAAGTGATGTTGACCTTCCTCCCTACCTTCTCCTTCCATCTGCAATATCTCACAATCATGCTGCTCATTGATTATTATTTGTCCTCCATATGTGAGATCCTAGGGAATCTCTTGCAATGACACAAGAATTCCTCCTGTTGGAGCATGTGCTCCTCCTTCCTCTGCATGAGGCACTAGAAATTCTCTAGATGTGACAGCGTTGTTGCCCCCATCCTTCTCTTCCTCTTCAATATGAATGGGAGTCACCTTATCAATAAGAGGATCATATTTTGAAAAAGGACCCTGCATGCCCTCTTGTCCAAAGATATGAGACAAATATCTTGCCTCTAGCAAGGTGTTATGCAATATGTGAGCCTTTCCAATAGCTTTCTGAAGTGGATTTGAGTTTTTTGGTTCTTCCAAGAGTGTTTTAGAATGTTTTCCATCAAACCTCTCCACTAATATCTTAGTGAACCTTTCATAAGAAGAAGTATTGGAATTTTTTAAAGAAAATGACTCAACCATCCACCAAGCATAGGCCTTACCTTCAAAGTGCAGTGCTGCAACTTTGATGGCTTCATCTTCAAAAACTTGGTGCTACTGCAAATAGGTGTGTAGCTCCTCCACCCAAGATTTGGTTGAACATGTTGGTGATCCATCAAAAGTAGATAGAGAAAATCTATCCATCTCATGTTTCCTGCTCCTCTCCACCTTGATTTTGCAAAACTCTTGTAAAGTGATATGATCTCTAAACCTCTTAGTTTGAGATTCATACTCCTGCAGAAAATCACTAAGAGTTTCCCTCTTAGGAATTCCTCCTTCTTTCATCTCCCTTATGATAGATCTAGTCATTTGACTACACTGTACATAATAGGGTGTAGTTGTAGGCTCACACCTATCATGTGAAAATATATATTTGGCTCTAGATCCAAACTCCTCTGAAGATACCATCTCCCTTCTCATTTTCCTGAGATCTTCTTTAATGCTCTGCATATATTTAGGAATAAGCTTTGAGAGCCTATGCTACTTCCTTCCTCCACATAATGGAGTCTTCTCTTTTCTATAAATTTTCTCTTCTCCTTCTTCTCTTGATAGCATAATGGCTGAGATCCACAGGCTGAGCCAAGATTATGCTTTGATACCACTGTAATATCCCAAAATGGAAATGCAGCAATAAATGAACACAAGTTTGGAAATAGAAGTGATAAATCACCTCATAAAATATGAGAGGAACACCTATCCATCAAATGAATGTAACAACAGCAAAAATGAGCTCCTCTACATCATCCCAAGTGGGGAAAATGTAGCATTGGACCATAAAAATGTTATTCCCAGAGATTTACATTGTAACAAGGTAAAATAACACTTATATCCCTTAGCATATATATATATATATATATATATATATATATATATATATATATATATATATATATATATATATATATATATTCCCTCATATATAAAATGGAATCAGAAACAAATTCATTTTACTAAGTTAAACAGATCTCCCGGCCTCAAATTGGCTTAAAAATGCCCAAACCCCATGACTTAAGCTATGAAGAATTTATAAAGCACAATATAGCATTATTCTGTGAGGTTTTCTGCAAAATTATGATATACAATCATAAATCTAGAATTTTATTGAACAATATGCTAAGAAAATAGAGATTTGGCCTCCTTAATACATTATAAAGATAACACAGCAAGGATTTCTTGAAAGCTTGAGTACAAAAGAGCAGATCTGAATATTCAGCTCTAAAATAACACAGGCTTAATGCAACATTACATATACATGGCTGAATAATACAATAGATGGATGAGAATCCCTTCTTCTAGCTTTCCAGGAGAAGTGTTAGCCCTTTCCCTAGGAAACTAGCTCAAAAACAAGGGCTTAAACCCTATTGCTGAAACTCTATGCAAAATGACATAGTTCCTGCAAGGGACTGCAATGTAGGAGATGAGGAAGACTTTGGAAAAGTTCCAATATGTGAAATGAGCCCATAAATCCTCTTATTTGATCACTCAAGGGAAGGAAAGCTCCCTCTACTGAGAAACAAACCTAGAAGTGGTGTTATTAATCCTCCACTGCAACACCCTGCAACAAAACACTATTCTCTACAGAAATAACATCGTAGCTAAATACTGATGCTTGGCCTCAAGCTTGGATGTGGATAAATATAGTGTAATACTCTCCCAAGAGGCCCCTTGAGGGAAGAGGTGGGATTCCCGCTCGGGAACACCCGGTGCTAAACAGCAAGAGGAAGCAATAGTCTAAGCAGACCAATATCAAATAATAATCTCAAACATAACCCAAAATGGCTGCCATCCTATTCCTTAAGTAGAATATGATATTGCATGTTCTTGGCCCCACTCAATTAGGTCATTTCCCTTGTGAGATCCGTCTCCCTCTAAAACTGCGTTATTCTCTAGTTAATCTCCACTCTTCCTTAACAACACTGTTGACTTGGTCAAAGTTGATTGAATCAACATGATCCAAACCCCTTTCACACATGGAGGAGCTTTATTTAGCGGCTACAAAGGTCACCTTTCACACTTGAAGCATTTTTATTTCTACTCAAGAGATTTATGGGCCTTCTCACCCACTTATTCACCTACCTAGTGATAAAACAACTATAATATTCCATTTATCTTGAAGGCAAAATTTTTGGAATATTAAAAAATACATGATTTAGGAATAATAAACACCACTTATGATAAGAATTTTTTCAATGCAGATTAAGCTTATTTATTTGAGTTCGTGCTCTTAGGATTTGAATTACAAATTTTTGTTCTTGACTAGGATTAATTTCTTTTCAAAGCAACAGTTCCATTTTTGCAATAATTTTAGGCTTTGGTTTCATTACATTCACTCCATTACATTAGATCAACCAAAGAAGGATACATTGTATACTGCACATATAGTGCTGATACCTCTTAAGTTTGTATGAACCCCAGGTTTATAATTAAAGTTTGTAGCCTTAAGAGTTGCAACATTCTTGTTGCAATACTGAGGCTCGTCCCTTTTTTGCACCGTTTTTGGCGAGGTGTAAAATAATGCATTGTTTTCTTCCCTAGTTGATTCATTTCTTTTACTTTCTACAAAAACAAAAAAAATACTTGTATTAGGCATATTTCATTTCAAAAACATAAAATTGTATTGCATTAGCATTCTTATTTATAATAAATAAATAAATTTAAAAATACTTCTCCAAAACCAACCCCCCTCCCCCCATTTGATCATGTGGTGCAATAAGAACCACATCACCATCCACTTTTGTAGGTAGAAGAAGAAGATTTGGTAATGGAGATAAAAGAAATGGATGGATATTTTGATAATGAAGAAGATCCTCTTCGATATCTCATTCAAGATATTGATGCCGGTGTGCATATGAAGAACATTACACCATATTTCCTTCCCGACTTCCATGGTATGAGGTCATAGGATCTGGAAACCTTTCTCTTTGCATTTTAAATTATTTTTATATCTTATGGTCACTTATTAAACACTCAAAAATTGTGATTGTTTTCGACAACATTAAACACTCAAAAATTGAGATTGTTTTCGACAACATTGAAGGATGGAGCTCTTAAATGGTTCATGAGTTTAGGTACTAATTCAATAAGATCATGGAATGATATGCAAAATATATTTCTAGAAAAATAAAAATATTATGATCTTAAAGAATAAATCTTTAGAATGAATCAAAAACAACATGAGGGCCTTGAGAATCTAATAGAGAGATTCGTGTATAATGTTAAGAGGGAAAATTTACATCATTTAGGATTTGACACACTAAAAACCCTCTTAGTTAGAAAAATTAGAGATGAGTAGATTGATCTCCTTGATCTCATGTGTAGATGATATGAATAAAAATTATCATTTGAGTAAAATTGTGAAACATGTAAGTGCATATCTAGAGGAAGGGAAAGACTAAGTAAATCGACATCAACATTGGTAAGTGAAGCTAAGCTTAGAAATTTTCTTGACAACTTTAAAATTGAAATTCTTAGTAATCTAAGTGAACAATTAGAAATGTTAAGAATGCAGAATGAGTAAAAATAAGATTTTGATATTTGTGTTATCCATGCAGAATCATATGCTACTAAATATTGTCCATCATTACAAAGGTTTAAGGAATTGTACCAAGAAGATAGTGGGGCAAGTCAATTGCCAAAGCAACTCTATTAAGTAGCTCCAAGAGGACAATGGAAACCTAGCCAACTTGGTATGGTTCAAGAACCTAATTCACAATTTCAAGCCTATGCACATACATATAAAATTAATTGGAACTCACTCCCTCCTTGGAAACCTTGGACATATCAACCCCAAAACCAATATTTGCAACAAGGTTTGAAATAACCTTATGGGATAAATCCACAATATCCTCAATATTTTCCGCAATATCCTCCATAGCCAACTCCATGTTATCCCTGTCATCAACCTCCAACACAATCACAACCTCAACCACATCCATCTCAAAGATACACTCCCACTCAACTACATGTACCACCATTTCCAAACCCACAGAAGGAAGTAGCTCAACCCACTTACAATTTTGAGGTACAACACTTCCAAGCATATCCTCTTGATCTAAATGGTATTCATCTTAGTTCAAGAAAGGTATTACAAAAAAGAGATTCACTTGATGTCATTTAAGGAGAGCATTGAAAAGAAGAAGATTCAAATGAGGAGATCAAAGAATCATGGGATGCACTTGATGGAGAGAAGACATCAGAATCAGAGATTGAGAAGGTTCCCTCATGTTTACCATCAGATCCTCCATGTATTCAAGGAAAAAATGAGCAAAAAGAGGAATATTTTAATTTCATGGTAGAAGAAGACACAAAAAGGGATCCAAATGTGCAAGTGGACCATGGGCATCACAACTATAGTAAAATATGGTCCCAGATAATCATTAAGTTGTAGAAACACACTCTTCTTCGACAGTAATTGATATCATATCAATTAAATTAGTTGGTCTCTCATATTCAGGCACATGTCAAAGCATACATTTCGAGCCTACACTTGATTTTATCTGTCATCATGATGTGCACATGGATCCATTGGAAGTATTCATATACTTGAAAGAGATTTTATTTTTTCAAGTAGAGTAGGATAGAGAAAAACAATAATAAAAAATGGAAAAAGAGAAAAAGGAAAGGAATAAAATCTCATGTGAAAACCTCTTTTGAGGCATCTGATATTGACTCATTGATTGAAAGCCTCCAAGATGCAGTCAATGGGCTGGAAAAAAGAGAAAAATAAGAGAAAAAAGAGAAGGTCCTAGGTGAAAACCTCCTTTGAGGCACCTAGGCAGACCTAGTAGTTGAAAGTAGTTGAAAACCTCATTGAGGCAGCTAGTAGGCCTAAGAAAAGAGAAGAAAAATGAGGAAACGAAAAAATTATTTGCTCCATGTATCCCCCTCTAATTAATGTAGGTGCTCTCCAACTTTTGCGAGCAACAAAAATAAGTCGTCACCAAAAGAAAATTTTGGTCAAAAATCTAGTCAAAGGAAGTCAAATTGGACTTTCTCCTCCTATTCTCAGATGCTCCAAAAGGACCAAGGTCATTCCAATCCACCACCCTCATCCATTTACAACATCCACCCATCATTTCCAAGCTTTTCTCATTCATATTCCTTGTTGCCATAAAATTCTATATGAAAACATGTTTTTGCTAGAGGAAGTCCTATTTTTTAGTAGAACATTGTTTTTATTATTTCTTGAAAATCATGAATAAATTTTCTGAGTTGTTTTATGGGAAGATGCATATGGATGATGGTAACATTCTCAAGAAATTTCAGCGAATTATAGTGCACACTTTGTGAGAAATCAGCCTCCATCACCTACAACCATTTTTTATTTTTTCTTGAGATTCGTACATTCAATGGCCAAGTTTTTTCATGGAGAGGTGCATAAGGATGATACTAACATGATAAAATTTTTTTAGGTCAATCTAGTCTACTGTTTGAGAGTTATGGATAAAACAAATCTGCTAAAAGGGGGTTTTCCTGAAATGCTACAGGAAGTCCTATAGATGCTACTTGAAATGGGTCTGATTCGAGGAATGGGTAAAAAGATCATTTATTATTTAGAGAAGGTTGATATAGGTCCCCAAACACCACTTCCATTACCTATCCACTCCATATATCCAAACTCATCCTCAAATTCCACTATGCCTTACATGAAAAAAATAAAAAAAAACTATATCATAAACTATTCCACCACCTACACCACCTCTGGATTATTGTAACCTTGTCCTTATACCTCCTATGATTTTCCATAAACCCCACAGGCAGTAATGATATATCTAGGAGGAGTTAAATGACTGCTACAAGAAGAGTATTCCTCTTGTAGCATCATGTACATCCATATCAAAACTCAGCATCAATTATATTTTCACCCACAGAGTAGAAGATCCAACCACCTTGAGCATTATGAAGTCATTTTTGAAGTTTAGAAGAGAACACCCTACGTAGGAATCATTCCATCCAATCCACTAGAAGAATATTGAATGTTGGGAATAAGAATACATAGACAAAAACTTTATCAATGAAAGAATCATCATGCTATGAAGACTTGTACAGAAGCAAAATCATCAACTACAGTACTCACATTATGAGCATATCAGTAGTAGAATTTTATCCAGGGATTGAAGTAGCAGAAAAAACAACAAAAAACCCTATAATACCCATATATTCAAGGCTATCATCAATAGGACCTCCAACATATTATGACATGTAGCTTCAGGATCATTAGTAGCAACATCAGAACCACCAAAGGCAGCTTCAACAGTCATATTTGCAGCCTCAATATCACCCGCAAAAACACATCAAGGGTAAGGCTCAGGTATGAAACTCTCTAACCTCACCCTTCAAATCTATTCTAGCTTAAGAAAATATTAAAAGTGTGAGAAGGAAAGGTTTTTATAGCCAAAATCAGTAGAAGAGAAACCTCAGCCTTATCTAGCAGTTAGCATCATTTTTGCACCAAGACACATACACATTTGGGAGAGGAGCAAGAAAAAAGTGAAGAGGACTTGACAAAGTGGGTGGTAAGCAATTAGTTGTGATGGAAGACAGGAGTGTCAAGTGGTAACTGAGGGCCAACTCAGTTAACAAAAAGGCACTTTGAGTTTATTTTTCACGCAATAAAAAAATTGGAAAAAAGAGGAAAAATAAAAAGATAAAAGGTGGACCCACCACCTCTTGGCATCCAAATATTGGATGTTACATGCGAAATAGAGCTTCTAAAGGAAGTTGATAGAGGAAAGAGAGGTGCTATAGGATTTTGCTACAGGAAAAAATTATTTTCTATAGGAAGAACATATTTTCTACAAGAAGCTAACAGAGGGCTGCAAGAGAAATATTTTTCTACTAGGGTGTTGAAAAATTATTAATTAATATCTACAGTACAAATAAACACAACAGAGCTGCAAAGGATTTGATACAGACATGGTAAATTATCCAAGGGCGAAAGATACTCAAGTCACTAATTTTATCATAACATCATTCCTTTATTTTTCTTCAATTTATTTACAACCATTTCCCCCTTTCTATGAAGAAATAGCTCTCTATTAAGTGCTTTCAATTCTAGAATTTAATGATCAAAGATAATTTACATTTCTAGTTAAGGATTTTCATAAGAATTTGATGGATAATATGATGTGTCATGGCCAATAATTTGTATCAAAAGTAAGAGGTTTGGACTTCAATGACAATGACATTAATAATGAGATAATGGATGCCAATAATTCCTTATTTTCACACGGATAAGTGCCATAGGAATACCAAGAAGACAAACAAAAAGCAATTTGTTTCCCTCACAAATAGAAATCATTAGAATTGAAGAATCACCTAAGAGAAAGAAGCATCATAAACCTACATTATAAGTTCCATGGGAAACTGAGATAAGGGAATAAATGCAAATAGAAGAGTAGCAAGAAAAACAATAGGAGGAGCAATATATGTACCAACAAACAGAGAATGACTAGGCCAACATACATGAAGAAGCACAAGGCAAGGAGGATTAATAGGTTGCTCAGAGGATGAGCAACAGTTTCAGTAAGGGGGTATGATGGACCTCTTAATTATAAATAATTTAAGGCTCATCTAACATTTCTTAGGCACATAAAGGCTATATTAAATCTCTCCTTCTACACTTAATAATGTTTTTTTAAGTTTTAATATGTTCTTAGGAAGGTTTAAAGATAATTGCAGATTTGTGCTTAATATTATTTCTTTCTAAATAATATTGTGAGAATATTGGACAGATTATGAATATTTTGAGAAGGAGATAATTTAGGTACTTTCTCCCTACTACAGGAGGATCAAGATTGGAGAATAAATGAACAAAATATCATGAAATTATTGAGAGATTCTATAACTCCAATGATTGAGAAAATCTAGGAATGTGTTGTCTGTCATTTAATGCAAACTGCTAGTGTTGGGAACTAGATCCACTATTTGAGGGATTTTGGAGGGGAATTTTGTATACGTACCAATTCGAATTGGACTCTAGAGGCATGTATGTTTTTATTCTTATTGTGGAGAAACCTTATTTTTCGTAGCTCCACTTTCATTTCCAGCAGGGATGTACTTGGATTGATTAAATAATAAATATTAGTGCTATTTTTGCTTCTAAATCTTGGTTTCTTCCATAGGAATCTCATTCTCCTTGTGCTTTTCCATCCCAGGAGCCTCAGATCCCTCTTTCATAATTTATTTATTTTCTTTTCACTTCTTATTCACATGCATCTCTTATTCTTTTTTTTCTTGTTTTTGTATTTAGTATTGATGCTTTTCTTGTTGTAGGATTGAGTTGAATGATTGAAGCAAGTCCTTTTGAAATTTATTTACATATTCAAAAGAATTATTCATCGTTATAATAACTTTGGAAGGTCATATTCATCATTGAGCTACTTGGATTTTGTTACTAGTTCACGAATATAGGATTTCTGGAAATGCCTTGTAGCGAAATAGTAGAAATTTTCTGCTATTTTTTTAGAATGGGTTAATGAGCTTAATTTAAGTCTATTACACTTGTATTAAGTCATAAAAATATTAAATTTAATATAAAAAAATACCCCATTTCATTTTCACTTTATTAGGTTAGGCATTTGATAGGTTAATTAGCACAATAGTTCTTGAATTTCTAGTTTTTAGAGTAGTAATTTTCTGTTATTTTTTATCATGTCTGAACAGGGGTATTTTTTATTTATTCCACTTTTAATCAAGACATAATACATCCTAATTAATAAAATAAAAATTCCCATCCCATTTTAATTCGATTTACTTAGTCATTCGGTGATTTATATCCTAAACAAGACTTCCTATAGAAAAAATAGAACTTCCTGTAGCACACTTGTAGCATGTGTGAACTTTACCATATTTGCTCCCAAAGCTTAATTTTTGTCTCTTAGGCTTGAATAATTACCCCTAAGATATAAATCTATGATTGAGGAATAATAAACACCACTTAGGACAAAAAAAATTACAAAGTAGATTAGGCTTATTTATTGAAATTCATGCTCTTAGGATTTCAATTACAAATTCTTGTTCTTGCCTATGATTAATTTCTTTTCAAATCAACACTTCAATTTTTCAATTAGTTTAGTATTTTATTTCATGAAATTCACTCCATTACATGAGATCAACAAAAGAAGGACACATTATATGCTGCACATATAGTGTCAATACCTCTTAAGTTTATACAAACCCCAAGTTGATAATTAAAGTGGGTAGCCTTGGGCTCATCAGTAAGCATATTATAGTGAGCATTCATCTTTAGGAAATTGCATGGATTTTTGTTTGAAATTAATATAAGGAAATATTATACTTATAGTGAGTACACACTTCCCTGTGTGAGGGCATTGGTAATAGACAAATAATTGATAGTGATTTTGGCTAAATATAAAATCTTGTTGATGGTTTGGTGTGTTCTGAAGACAGGATATAAAGATTGATGTTGGAAGAGATCACATCTTGCATGGCATGTTCATAGCATGGAATAGATCATTTCAAAGACAGAGTTGGAATAGATTTTGGTGCAAATAGAATGATATCTAAACTAAGTGTGCATAGTTAGAGTGCATATGTTATTAAAATGCATGGAGATTAGAGGCAGAGCACTCTTATCATTGATATTGTTGTGTTTGATGTGTTTAGTGAGTTTCCATTGTTCATGTTGGAGGGGATTCTATTGATTCATGCCATAATCCTTCTAGTTTATATCGTTCTAGCTTAATGCATGAGGTCAAGGTTTGTATGTTGATTTGAGTGTGATGACATGTATTTTTCACAATGTTGAAGCCTTGTAATTTTGAGTTGTATGTATGAGTATGGTGATGAGTTAGTGTTTTTTTTGGCATCTGTTGTTGTATCCTTGCATCGTTTCTAGAGTATGTTAGTGATGACTATGTTGTTATGAATCATGAGTTAGTGAGATGAGTGGTAGTGTTTATGTATGAGATTGACTTGTTAGTTGTATGAGTATATCTTGGTGAGTGACTTCTTAAGAGAGGCCTAATTGATTATGAGTGCTTTTTTGTGTAGCATACAAAGAGGTTGTTGATAAGCTTATTGCCAATGTGGGACAAACATGAAAATGGAATGAAACATGGCCCATGGATGTTTTTATTGTGAATAGAGGAAGATAGTCTAAAACATTATGAAATGTGGTCCACGAGAGACCTGGAAGGTTGGGGCCTTTAGTGAGGGAAGTGGTAGCTTGAAAATTCAAGGTGTAGTGGCATCCTTCATGTAGTGGCCTAAGAAAATGGGAGTGGTGTTTGGAAAAAATAGTGAAGGTGGTGGCCTTCATAGTCGTGGGAGTGTGCCTTCTAGTGGCTAGTAGCCTACAAATTTTAGGAACTAGTGGGTTCTATCAGGTAGTTTCCTAGAGAAGAGTTACTCACATGATAGACAAGTTGTGTCTTACAAACTAGTGGTGGAAAATTCATATGACGTAAAAATAAGATTTAGATTAAAAAGAAGAAGATAGAAGCAAAACAACAGATGGTTTTTTTCTCCCTTTGGGTTTCCACTTGACATCCGATGTCTCTATGTACATGATGATATTTATTTGTTTCTCAATGGTTTTTTCATGATTTACTTGTGATGTTTCATGTGTCGCTCATGTATTATGTTGATTATGGTTTAATTATGCACATGTGTTGTTGCTCATGATTTAATAGTTGTTATCTATATTTCAATTTTCTAATGAATGATTCAATTAATCATTAAAGAAAGGGAAAAAAATAGTAAAATTTATCCATCCAACACAATATTGATTCACTCACCCTCTCAATATTGTCAAGCTTCCAACAATAGGTATTAGAGTGGGGCTTTCAGCAACATCTTAACTGTTGGAAATAAAATCTGAGTGGAAATTTTGAAAAAAACAAATTAGAATGAATCCTCAAGGAGTATTTGTCCTCATTGTTTCAAAGTACCAGGTATGGAAAGAAAAGGTCAAATATTAGTTACTAGATTATGGATCTGACATTTGTAAACTAGTATGTGAAGGTTGTGGAGAGGATCATATACCAGCTAAAGTGTCGCAGTAGAATGCACAAGCAAGGTGTGTGATTTATGATAATCTCCATAATGCATATATGGAGATGATAACAAATATGAAATATGTCAAGGATATTTCATACATATTGCAGGTGTTATATGGAGGTGATAGTGGAAGAAGCAATGGATAGGTCAATAATAGGAGTAAGAATAATAAAAATAAGAAGTGACCTCGGAAGAAATAATATCATCCCAAGAAGACCAGTCCCCATAGGGAAAATGGAGTTTATCATGTGAATAAATTGTAAAATGGAGGTCCAAGAGAACGAGATCTCATGCAGCAAAATAGACCTAAATTTAAAAATGTTAATGATTTAGTTTCGAGTTATACATGAGATGGATCTGATGTTAGTCTTGCTAAGTCAAACATCCAAGTTGATGATTATGATGGATTAATGCTTATTCAAGATGGATATGACTTATCTATGGATGTAATAGAGAAATTATCTATTGAGGTTAGCAGACTAACAATTACATATTGAGGTTAGCAGACTAACAAAGGTCAAAGGTCAAGTTATTGTGGATATGTGATGAAAAGGAGAAGTAGCTCAAGGAGGATATTTTCATTTTGAGGATCGAGTTGGCATAATCAAAAAGATTTGAAGATGTCAATGGAAATCAGCTAAAAGAGAGAGAGAGATCCAAGTTGAAGAGCTTGAAGTTGAAGTTTTCTCTATGGGAAAGTAGCTTGAATAGAAGTACAATCAACACAAGAAGGAGAAGAGCACCATATGCTTTGACAACATACTTAAGAGTGAAATATCCCCATTGAACATATCTAGTATTTGTTTTCACAAAGGAGGGTCCAACTCATAGGCACATGGAAACAATGATGCAATACATAAGAAGCCTAAAGCAAAAAACGACACCATCAAGAGTAGGAATCAAGGAGTAAAGTAGCAGTAGATCCAACATCCAAGAAGAGAACCCAAAGTAGCATCTATTACTATATGATCATTCACTCCTAGAGTTGATGATGGTATATTTTAAAGGAGTTAAAACCCCTTTTCTCATTTCATGGATGAGGTAGAGTGCTACATATTCCACAACTTTGGATATGTGGAAACTAGCTACAAAATCCACAGTTCTAATCAGCAATATGGGAAACCTAGGAGATCAGCCTTTAGGTATACTAGTGGTTTTAATGGTTATTTATTTTATTGTAACCTATTTGGCCACAATGAAATTTATTGTAGATCTAGCCTATACTGGTGAGTTGAATTACATTGGCGTGGGCAGTCATCACCTGTTTGGTGCATCAATTTTCATGCAACTAACAGGGTACCCATGAGCACCCCTGGATCACTAATCGTATCTATCTGGAACCCTCATTGGTTGCGAGTGACATGGTACCTCTGTCAGACATCTTTAGCAATCTGTTGTTCAAAATTCTTTCCAATGCCCTCATTAGGACTTGGCATATGCATGAGGAGGCTGGTAATTATGTGAATTAAAGCAGCATCGATCAGTATGGGGACTTGGATCCATAAGCACCCATCAGGGAATAGTGCCAGTAGCTGGCGAACAATCGGGCAGGTGATGTTGTAACGACCAAAGTGAGGGATGCTCAACAAGTTTAAGATCCTTGACCCGGCCAATCCACATACCCATGCCATTGGATCTACCTTTGGTACATTGTCATACATTACCCTTTCAAGGTATAGCTCTGGCACTAGCGAAGTGCAGGCATCTAGGTTGCCTAGATCATGATCATCAAATTTAATGAAAGGGAGGCATCTAAACATATCTCCTTATAGGGGCACCTCCTGTGGGACTAGAGGCATCTGGAGGTAGGCACGGATGACTTCGACATTCCTAGGGGGGTGCGTCGCTGGCTTGCTTGGCTTAACATAAGGTGGCAGCTAGGTTAGCGAAGTCGGATGCAGGACTTCCTCCGTAATCATCATAGGGCACTTTGAATAATAAAACTATCGTCTCTTAGACACTTTTCGTGGGGAATACACAATTCGGGGGGAAGTGTGAGGTTTTACCCCAGTCCACTTCATCTCTTTTCCTTTCCTGTAGTTGTGCCTTCACCTTCCCTTTCCCCTTCCTTTTTTTTACATAGAGACGACCTCCTCCATTTTAGGGGTTACTTCTAATACCTCGTCAAATCAAACTTCCCCGGAAGTTGTGACAGGTAGCGACTCATTAGGATTTGTACGGTCATTCTTGCTCGGAAGATAAATTTAGGGTTGCTACTATCAGAAGGAGTGGCTCGCTCAGACATGCGGATGGCAATTATACAGACTAGATGAATTTCACTGAGGTGGCCAAAACGTGAGAGTTTCGAATAGAAAACAAACCCCTTGTGACCGATGACACTCTTCTTATGGCTCACGAGGATGGAAAATGGCTGGATTAGCCTTAATTGCAATCTATCATAATGAAACGGTAAAAAATCATCGTAAATCACCACATTAATTGCCAATTGCCCATTCCTTTTAATGGTAAACTTGGTTTTCCACACTATTGCCCTGTTCCAACGACTATTTTTTTCCACTGCGCATAACCCTTGTGCCTGCATCGCATCCCCTCGCACCTCCTACCCTGTGCATCATCACTACACATCCATCAATCCTATCTTCATTTCCACACCCCGATGTGCGCAGCATCCGTTACACAGCTGCTCCATCCATATAGTCATTTGGTCGGCACCGAGTAGTCCCTATAGTGTTTCAGACAACTTCCATGAAGGTACCCCAGAAAGAAATCTCCGCGTAGCATAGCCCATCTGATCGCACCTCCATCGGTAATTTCCTTCACTATATATAGACCCAGCCAGTGCTTACAGAACTTCCCTGGGTGTCATGCAAACTAGCTATCATAAATTAATATGAATTCATCCTCCTCAAAGACCTTCTGCTGAATGTGTCGATCATGCCACGCTTTTTCGTGAGCCTTCTAAAATTGCTGGTGGAACTGAGAAATGAACCAATATTCTTCTAGGGCCACCAACTGCGTCAAGTTCTCCTCCATTATGTCTGGTTCGGCCATATTTTTGAACGTTGAGATGCGTAGGCTGGAAGCGATGTATTCCATAGACATGATGGCCTCCTTCACGTCGAACATTCTAAAGAGCGTTTTTCCCATGAATTTCCTACATGTGTTCCTATAGGCCCATAGTATAGAAGGGATGCATACATTCCATTCACTTCAGTCTACGTTGCAGACCTTAGTGAGCACATGTTCCAATATTTTATTGAAGGCTTCTATCACCCCATTCGCCTGCAGATGATACAGAGTACTCTTCGCATGGTGGATCTGGAATTCCTCAGTCAGAGCCATAATAGTTTCATTAAAAAAATGCATACCTATGTCATTCATTAGGATCTTCGGGCAACTAAAATTGTTCAGAATATGCTCAAAAATGAAGTGTGCGGTAGTGTCTGCAGTGAAATCCTTGAAAGTTTTTTCTTATGCCCATCTGGTGACATAATTCGTGGCAGTGATGATATACCAAGAACCAGTCTTCTTTCCAGGGGAATTGATGGGTCTAATAAAATCTATGGCCCATTTTTCGAACACTTATAGATCCATCTGCGGTTGCAAGGGAATCTCATCTTGACGTGAGGGCTTACCAATTCATTGACATGCGTCGCAGGCTTGATAATACGCATGGGCATCACTGTGAAATGTAGACCACCATAGTCCAGCCCTTAATACTTTCTACGTAGTAGCGTTACCTGCATAATTTCCTCCTACAATTCCTACATGGGCCTCAGCCAAGATTGCTTGTCTCTCATGTTCTAGTATGTACCTTCACAGTACCTCGTCTGCACCCAACTTGTAGAGATGGTCGTCGGTTATGGTAAAATTAGTTGCGCGGGCTACCAATTCCTTTTTCTGCAGTACTAAATATCCATCGGGCGCCTTACTGGTGGTCAAGAATTGAATAACATCGGAAAAGTGCTCATCAACCACCTTGATAGCAAACGGTTGCGCATCTGATAATCCTTCTTCTAGGTTAGTTGGCTCTTCCCCATTGTCGATCCTAGACAAGTGATTCGGCCTAGCATTCAACCTCCTTGGTTTCACAATGATTTCAAAATCATATTCCTGAAACAATAGCAACCACCTACAGATCTTCCCCCTCAACACAAGTTTATTAATCAGGTATTTCAAATTTGAATGATCTGTGAACATTTTGAAGTGTCCACCTACTAAATAGTGCCTGTATTTTTCTAGGGAATGCACCATTTCCAACCCTTCATGCTCTCTGGTATAATAGTTGTGCTCTGCGCTCGAAATCTTCCTCCTAGCAAAGGCCACCAGGTGATCAATGTCCCCTTCTCCAAGCTGGGCCAAGACAGCTCCTAATGCAATCCCTGATGCATCTACATGCACATGAAAGACCTTTTCCCAGTCGGGGAATATAAGAATAGGCGCAGTTACCATATTTTATTTTAATAGCTTGAAGCTTCTCTGATATTCATCATCCTAAAAAGCCAAGACATCCTTCTTTAGCAATCCCTCCATCGGGCGGTGATCAAGGCATACCCCTGAATAAACTTTCTGTAGTAACTAGTGTGGCCTGGGATGGAGGACAGACGTTTCCTATAGGCATCCAGCAGCATGTGCAGGTTTGAAACATGGTTCTTTACTAACCCAAAAATCGTCCAATCGTCAAAGTAGACTTCCAGAAACTTGTGAATGAATTCCTTGAATACTACTACCACTACGCGTGAAAATATGGTAGGGGCATTCTTTAGCTCAAATGGCATGAAAATGTATTGGAATGAGCCCCACTCAGTAGTGAAGGTTGTATTGCTATGGTCCTCATGGGCTATGTCGATCAAGTGGTACCTCGAGAACTGAGTAAGCTTCCTAACCTCCCACGTTATCCAGAATTTCATCAGAGAACGGTGTAGGGAAAGGATCATGTACGCAAGCATCATTTAACTTGTGCAAGTCTACGCAGATCCTTATCTCTCCTTTAGTATTATTTTCCTGGACCACCATAGGACTTACCCAATATGACTGTTCTACTGGATCAATGATACCTGTGGCCACCATCTTCTCAATTTCTTCCTTAACTTTCTGTTTGTATTTAGGGTTCAGGCGATAGGGTGGTTTTTTGACCGGCCTCGCATCTGGTTTCAAGGTAATCCTCATAACACCCATATCCCCGATGATCCCCTTGAGTTCAGAGAAATTGGTAGGGAATAGATCCTGATATTTGGTCAGCAATTCTGTGATCTTTCCTACCATGTCATCATGGAATTAATCCCAAATCTTGGCCATCTTGGGCTACTCTGTCGTGCCAATGTTAACTTCCTTTAGCTTCAGTGGTTTGGTAACATCGATCGCTTGTAGCAAAGGGCTTGCATGTAATATTCAAAAATGGAAAAGACAGGAATATAGAACATATGCAACATTCCAAATAAATCAAATAGGAACATAGCACTAAAATCTAGAAAATGCCGGAAATATGCTGCAACTAGAAATTACATTAAGACATCATAATTTATGAGCATAAAATAATGGAGCCATATCATTATATATAACAGCAAATGAAATTACACAGTGCTCCAAAAGGAATGCAGTCAAGCCACAAGATGGTTCAAATACACTAAAGAAACCAAGCACTGGAAATGTTGTGCTGTTACTACTATTGCTGCTGGAAACTACTATTACTAAGGAGAAGAAACATATGCGGAAGGCTGTTAGAGTTATCAGAATGATCTACACTTTTAATCATAGATTATACACAAGCAACCCAGAAAAACCCAGAAATAGTTTGGCCAGATTTTAAGTTTGGATTTTCAGCCTCTTTTGAGTTGCCCACTACATTTTTGCTGCCTCACTTACGCACTCCCTGGGAATGACTATTGATATGGGGCTGAAGGAATGATCTATAAACTACAAAAGCACTCAATAAACTCAATAGGTGAAGGGTTGGTCCCCTCACTAGAAAATAAGCTCAGAAATTGGAGATCTCTCTCCTCCACTGCTACACCCCTGCAACACAACCCAAATCTAAACAGAACTGCATTGTACATGATACTGAAGCTTGGTCAGATGCCTAATCGTGGAAGTATAGTGAAAAATCTTCCAAGATATTCTCAATGGAAGAGGTGGGATTCCCGATCAGGAACAAACAACACATCAAATCTTAGCTAAACAACTGATGAAAGCTATATGTCTAAACATACCATATATCAAAATATCAAATATACCAAGATGAATATATGGCTGCCATCCTCTTCCTTTTATAATATATGAGCTTCCAAATCCTAAGCTTCATCCATTAATGACAATTCTTCCTTGCAATGTGTCTCCTTCTAAAACACTGTTGTCCCTCCATTAATGCCCACTCCTCCATGACAACGCTATTGATTTGGTCAAAGTTGACCCAGTCCACATGTTTTAGCCCCTGTTCACACCTTAGGTGCTTTATTAAGCTGAAAATATGATCCAATTTCACATGAGAAGTGGTTTTATTCTTCATAAAGAGATTTATGGGTCTCCCTACACATTTATTCACCTATCTAAGTGAAAAAACAAAACTTTAATATTCCCATTAGCTGGAAGCTAATTTAGGAATATTACAGTCCTCCCCTCCAAGATGTTGCTTATCCTCAAGAAACTACAAGGATACTGCAAAATCTCCAATGGATATGGCTCCTCCCAAGAATACAAGTTTTCCTTTGGTGGATAAACCAAATGGCTCTCATCATGAAAAAGTGTGAGATACATGGAAAGAGTTATATGATGTCCATTGGCCTTCTTAAGGCATGAGAGATGATAAATGTTGGGTACCTCAACCCCAATGAGAAACTCCAATCTCCATGCTATCATCCAAACAAGGTGAGCCATCCTTGGTCTCTCATAGAAACAATCACCAATCCCCTTCTTATGAAATGTGTAGGGGTTGCATGGCTGAAAGTGAGAGATAATTTTGTTCAGCTTACATTGTCTCTCTCTCCATTTATGATAAATTTGGAGCTGTTGATCTTGGGATGCAATAATATTGTCATGAAGCCAAAATATACTTGGAATCTCATGATCCCACTCATTGGTTCTAGGTGGCCTTCTTGCCCAATTCTTCATACATATAGTGAATAGAGTGTCATCACCATATGGGCCCCAAAAGAAACATGGGCTAAGAGTCATATGACATATTGGATGGTGACAATAGTCCCTCAAGTGAGACCAGTGTTCTTCTTGTTGTTGTCTCAAATAATGATGCGATAAGTGGCCATCCAACCACTTCCTTGCTACCATAAGCTTCTCAAAAGCTTGAAAATAGTAGAGGACATTAGGTGTTTGCTGAATATGACCCAAGTAAAAAATATCTTGCCCAAAGTCCTCCATAAAGTGGTCATCCCTATCACTTAATGTAGTCCCAAAAGGACCATGAAATCCACAAAGACGTTTGCTCTCTTGTGGAGAAATGTGTTGCAAATGCATGGTAAAGGAGTGCACATATATTGTTAGTTGATAAATAAGCATACAAATACAATCTTTACCATATATTGTAGACAAGTTGGTGAAGAGGTATATAGATGAACCTTCCCATTTCTCCATTAAAGGGGAAGATGATTGTAACAACCTTGCAAGGCAGTTGCTCTCCTTCTCATACATCAAACAAGCTACATATCTCCTGATATGTTGGTACACATCTTCTTTGATATCATCCCAATAGAATCCCTCCAAGATGGTGTGATAAGACTCAATGAAGTCTACATGTCCTAAACAGAGTGCCTCATATGTTGCGTGTAGAATCCCCTCCTTGAGCTTGGAGTCTCTAGTCAAGTAGATCCGATCATGGAAATAAATGACTCCATCAACCACTCTATACCTCCCATCTTCCACTTGCCCATCAAGAACCTTACATGTGAAGAGGTCCTTGGAATATTCTACCAATAGTTGGGACTCCCAATATGGATCTAGGCTTCCCAACAATGACAGCGCTGTAGAAATCTGAAATGAAGCACCTGTCATATCATAGTTCGCCTCTTTGACATGCCTAATGCCAAAGCCACATGTTGGAGTATTGCTACCCCACCCTTGCTGCTTCCCTTACCACTGATCTTGCCCAAGACAAGACTGAAGTATATGGAGGTCATCTTCCTCTTGGAAGGTATTTCCCATCCCAAACTTCCATAGTTTGGCCAATGCATGCAAGAGTGTCAATAGCCTCTTGTCATATTTAGAAATCTTCCTCATGTCTGGAAGTATCATTTGTTTCTCCAAGGCTATGGAGTATCCCTTTGACACCATGCTCATGTCATCATATATTTCTGAATCATCATCTTTCAGGGCAAATAGCTGAGTGGGAGATTGCAATTTCCATATCAGAAAATTTCTCACCTCTCCTTTGAACCCATCAAAGTTTCTCTGCATTGTGCTAACTCCTCCCAAGGCTTCTTCCTTAGCCAAATATATCAATGTTGCACCATGTTGAGAGAACTCTTTATTCATCTTCCAATCAGGGGGTCTCCCTGGTGGAATGCCTTCATGTAATGAAACATCAAGGCCCATTGAAGGATGTATATGTGAGTGGATTGATTTTTCCTTCTCCTCACTGCACAAATCCTCCTGCCTCTTCCATGCATCAATCTTCTAAAATAGAGAGGGGTGTGTGCTCCTCATCATCTGATGCTTGTCCTCCCCTTTATCTCCTTCTATATTCAAGATCTCACAATCTGTCAATGATGGCACATGCTACACATGGACGGTGCCCTGATCTCCATAGGTGAGATTATTTGGAACTCCTTGCAAGAGTGCAAGAGTTTCTCTCTTTGGAGAAAATGTTCCATTTTCCTCTTCATGATGTACTATATCTACTCCTGTTGTGACAGCATTGTTACTTCCTTTCTTCCCTTCCACTTCATCATAAATGGAGGTTGCCTCATCATCATTAAGAGGTTCTTTGTTTAGTTCCTCCATGTCTTCCCTTTTAGAAGAGAGCTCTTTCTGAAATGGGGATCTTTCCTCTAGTAAGGTATTATGCAATTTTTTAATCCCCTCAATAGTTTCTGAAATGGAGTTGGATTTATACATCCTTCCAACTCATGCAAAGGTTTTGTTTGTCTATTCTTGGCTAGCTCAACCAAGGAAGTTTCATAATTTTTTTCATCAAATATCTTTACTATCTTCCTAGTGAACCTTGCATAAGTAAACATATTTGCATCTTTTAATGAAGAAGATTCATAAATCCACCAGGAATTAGCCTTAACTTCAAGGTGCAGCACTGCTACTGTAATGGCTTCATCTTCTGAAACTTGTTGTTGCTGCAAATAGGTGTCTAGCTCCTCCACCCAACCCCTAGCTGAACATATAGGTGATCCATCAAAAGTAGATAGAAATAATCTGCCCACATCATGCTGCTTGTACCTTGTGCTTCAATCATGGTTTCTAGATCTTCTATCCTCCTTGATCTCACAAAACCCTTGGAAGTTTAGCTGATCTCTAAATCTCTCTCACAAAACCCTTGGAAGTTTAGATGATCTCTAAATCTCTGAGCTTGAGATTCAAACTCTTGAACATATTCACCAAGAGTCTCCTTCTTTAGTACATCTCCTTCCTCCATCTCTCTTTCCATGACCCTAGGCATGGTACCACGTTGTAGATCTGATGGTGTAGCTAAATGCTCACACCCATAATGTGAAAATCTGGAGCTTTTTGCATATACAAGCCCTCTTGGAGAATCTCTACATATCTCCATTCTCATCTTTTTGATTTCTCTACTAATGCACTGCATAGTTTGAAGAAGAAATTTTGAAAACTCCCTCCTGAAAATGAGGTTTTTCCTTCATTTATTCTGTAGATCTTCTCCTTCCTATGAGAAGCCTCCTTATATGACATAATGGCTGAAGTACACAGGCTGAGCCAAGGTTATGCTCTGATACCATTGTAATATTCCAAAATGGAAAAGGCATGAATATTGAACATATGCAGCATTCCAAATAAATCAAAACAGAAACATAGAACTTAAATATGGAAAATGTTGTAAATATGTTGCAACTAGAAATTACATTAATACATCATAATCTATAAAAAAAAAATGGAGCCACATCATTATATATAACAACAAATGAAATTACACAGTGCTCCAAAAGGAATTCCCTCATGCCACAAGATGGCTGAATTACACTAAAGAAACCAAGCACTAGAAATGTTGTGTTGCTACTGCTACTGCTGCTGGAAATTACTACTAATGAGGAGAAGAAAAATGTGTAGAAGGTTGTTAGAGTGCTCAGAATGTTTTACAACCATGGATTCTACTAAAAAAACCTAGAAAACCCAAAAAATGGTTTGGCCAAATTTTAAGTTTGGATTTTCGGCCTTTTTTGAGTTGCCCACTACATTTCTACTGCCTGAATTACACACTCCCTGGGAATGAATACTGATATGGGGCTGAAGAAATTATCTATCAGTTGAAACAACACCCAATCAACTCAATAGGTGAATGGCTGGTCCCCTCACTAGAAAATAATCTCAGAAATTGGAGATCTTTCTCCTCCAATGCTACACCCCTGCAACACAACCCAACTCTAAACAGAACTGCGTTGTACATGAGAATAAAGCATGGCCACCTGCCTAATTTTGGAATTATAGTGCAAAATATTTGAAGAGCTTCTCAATGGAAGAGGTGGGATTCTCAATTAGGAACACCCTGTGTTAAACACCACATGCAATCTTAGCTAAACAACTGAAGAAAGCTATATGTTTAAACATACCATATATCAAAATATCAAATATACCAAGATGAATAATATGGTTTCCATCCTCTTCCATTTATAATATATGAGCTTCCAAACCCTAAGCCCCATCCATTAATGACACTACTTCCTTGCAATGTGTCTCCATCTAAAACTGCGCTGTCTCTCCATTAATGCCCACTCCTCCATGACAACGCTATTGATTTGGTCAAAGTTGACCCAGTCCACATGTTTTAGCCCCTGTTCACACCTTAGGGTGCTTTATTAAGCTAAAAATATGATCCAATTTCACATTAGAAGTGGTTATATTCTTCATAAAAAGATTTATGGGTCTCCCTACCCATTTATTCACCTATCTAAGTGACAAAAAAAAAATTAATATTCCCATTAGCTGCAGGCTAATTTAGGAATATTACACTGCAACAGCACGTTCTCCTTCTGACTCGGGGATTGTGGTATTCCCAGGATCCTCATCACAGTCTTCTACTGACAAATTTCCGCAGTTCACAATATCTTGTATCTGCATGTCCCAGGCTGGTGCAGTACACTCTTGCTTAGGGAGGGACTCATTGAAGACCAAAGCATCTATATCTTGTAGAGGTTCATCAAGTTTCTCAGTTCCTCCTATTAATCCAAACGTCATTACAAAATCCTCAACCATTGTATCCCAGTGATGGGTGCGTTGGTGTAGTTCGGCATCCAAATACCAAGTGGTAGGGATTGGTCCTAATGAGTGAACAACCCTATGGGCCCATTCATTCCATGTGTTTTCCTTCCATACTTCCATACAGAGAGCCAAGTGCTTGCACGGATCCACTCGTCCTAAGAAAATTTCGATTGGCAGTTTGAATTGAGGTTCAAATCGTAATATCATCATCTTTTTGCATTCTCCCTAGTCTTGAAAGGCTCCCTTATGGGTTTCCCACCAGTGTGCGAGGGTTGCACGCATGGCCAAATAAATGGCTGAAACCCTTCGTTCTTCAAGGATGCCTGCTTCAATTTCTTTGAGAAAATCCTTAACATTACTAGAGCCATCAAAGTAGGGCAGTTATCTTACCTCTGAGGAGATGCATCAAAAGCTTTTTGTGATCTTAAGACACCACAACACAGATACATCATGCAACCGATTTTGCCAATTTTCTATCTCTCCGTTTGAGTCAGATAAGCATTCAACTATATTTTTCCCAGCATAACATACCATCATTCGTGGGGCTGATCCAGTCAATGCCCCGGGTGATCAACTTGTAGATGTGATCAACATCCTCTTTCTCTCGTACTGGTTCAGTGTACTGCTCCCCTTCTGCTGGATCCAAAGGGACTATCACCCTTGTACCTCCACTTTTAAAGATCATGCTCCTTTTGAAGTTAATGATACCTCCCATTTCAATAGCCCAATCCAGGCCCAAGAGTGCAGGGTAAGGGTCCACATCATCTACTATCTGAATTACCTCAAAATTAGCGTAAAACTTCACACCTGTAATATCTACTACAACCTTTTTCAGTCGTCCCAATGGGATAATATTTTGCTGATTAACCATCTGTAGCTGAATATTTGACCATTCCAGCTTAGTTTATCCCATTATTTTCCAGGTTTTCTTGGGTAGGACGTTTGCGTCTGATCCTAAATCAAGGATGACTTGATCCATTTAGTAGTCTCCAATCTATGCATTCATGCGCATCTCCCGTCCAGCCCTTTTTTTGTTCTTGTATAGCTTGTTCACAGTTTTAACCTTTGGCTGTAAAGCAACCTTTTCTGCACAGTTATCTATTAATGCTTGGAGATTCTCTATGGCCTTCTAGTTGTGCAGCAACTTCATACATGCCTAAAGGAATGGTTTAAATGCTTCTTCTAATTTTGTATCTGCCATACCTTTTGAATTAGGTGCTTCATCTTTGGCCATCTCCCTCTGAGCATATACGAAGGTTTCTCTCTCCCTTTTCAAATCTAAGCTTTCCATTTTTTCTGTAGCTTTTCAGATCAATTTTTCTGCCGCAGCCTTTTCCTCGGCTCCTCCGATAGCGATGTCGCTGCGTGTGATCACATTGATACATGGTCCATTGTCCCATGGTTCTGTCTTAACCCTTTGTAAATTTTGTGTGGGCATATGATGTGCGTCATGCATTTTCTATCGGTAGTGATTGACATTCAATGACATGGTCGGGTACTGCAATATCGGCCGGGGACTAGAATAGAGGATTCGCGGAAATTTGTGTGGCAAAAATTCCCATCTCCAACAATTGTAATAGATCAGCTATCCCCATCCTAGACCTACACTCCCCCCTCTCCCTCATCCCCATCCTCTTGCGGGAGATCCACCCCACCCAGAAGGATATAGTTGTGATGATGGGTCTGCCTACACCCTATATAGGTTTCCCCTATCTACCATGAGGTCAAATGTTCGACAATTTTTTTCATCATGACTGATAGACGAGAAAAATATTCACCATTATTGTTTTAGTTCTGGGACATAAGCATCTAATCATGGAAAATGATCTGTATCATGTCTTCCTTCTACCTAGCAGTCAGCCCAGCACAGCATGGGACTACTAGGACCAACCATTTCCCTAGGGTGTAGAGGGATCAACCCCCCAGCCTGCATATAATCTGATAACAAAGGGAATTTATCCTTAATGTGACCCACCACCCTACAGCATATGCACCAGATATCCGGGCTAGATTCCTTACCTCGATCCTTTTGTAAGTTCTAAATTTCTAAGTGCATTTCCTCTAGCTGGTTCTGGATCTATAGAGCTTCAAACTGTATATCATCCCTTGGTGCAGCTTATAAATTCATGGCAATCTCCAAAGCTTCTTCCTAGGAGTCAATCTTCTGTTGTCCCATTGGTCCACGTAGGTTTGGCAACTGTAGAGCTATAAAAAGGGTCTCTTTCACCTCTAATTACCTTACATTAATATGTCAATCCGGGAGTGTTTTGTTATTACAAAGAGTGACTCAATCTGAGGCTATCACTTGTTCAGAGTAATGCTAGTAGTACAGTGCTTAAGAAATACAAGAGTAAATGGATGCTTGTCTGTAACTAAATTACTTCAAAGAATAAATCACACACTCAGAAAACTCAACAACGTATCAGTCAAGGGTTCGGCAGTGATAACCCATCCCTTCGGAAACTGATGGAAAGGAAACCAGAGCACAGACCACAGGTCTGGGAGCTAGATAGTGGCTGCTAATGCTCACTACAGCCTTAGATCATCTCTCACGCCAAAACAACAAATGCGAGTAAATGGGACAGCAAATAAAGGATTGAACAGCAATTCTGAAATAGAACAGCAAATCTAAAATGGAACAGCAATTGAATAACTAAGTCCCACGGGTTGCAACCAAGCTTAATCTGTTAACTCAAATGCACTCTTTCGCAATCAAATTACATTCTTTCACTCTTAAGGTAAATCACACAAAACACACTAATGGAACAACAATAACTATTGATGAATTATGGAGCAGCTCTAGTAAATCATAAACGCACACAACATGCTGGAATAATAATCTGATCAACCTTAATCAACAGGAATACGACTGTACTTCCAAACAGAACACTATTATTTCTGAATCCAACGATTATGAAGAACGCTACCTCAAACGAATGTATGAAACGAATGTCAATATAACAGCTCTGTAACAGAACAGTATGAACATGCAATTAACTCTTGAAAAGATTAATAACTTGATACGGAGTCAACACACGATTCTATCTGTAAAAACCTCAATGATTCAATCTTTAACAGAGCATGTGATATCAAATTATAAAGCATATCAAATTACCAAATAACAATGATAAACAAACCACGCAGAAATCAAGTCGTAATGGTACAGAAGCAAGTGTCCTCCGGGGCCGGGCCCTTAGCCTCCAAGGATACACCGCTTTAAGTTAATCCAGACGCAGAGATGAAATAATCACCAAGGTTTTATTAATGCATCGGTCAAAAATACATTGAAACAGTTCTCAACGAGACTTAATAATCAAGGCTGATGTTTTACAGAAAATTACATAAAAGCGTATCCTATATATCAAGCTAACAGTGCTGTCCCTTTATATAAAGGCGACGGCGGAGATGTCCAAGTAACATGATAAATAAAGCAGCGATCCCTCAGGATCGAAGATCCTGAGGGATTCGCCAAACTGTTAATTCTTCATCATTTCCTTTCTTTGGCGCCGAGCTGGTGTCTTCTCCTTATTTTCCGAGCCGATTTGATGTAATCTATTTAGCCTTGTTTGCATTCGGTTCACCTTCAGAGGGACAGCAGTTATCTCGACTTTGCCTCTTCCTTTGGAGCGGCAATTCCTTGTTTTTTCCTTTTCCTGTACAGAAAATAACCATTATTAGTAGTTAAGTCTTGCATATCAATTTCCACATGTTTTATTATAATTCCTTATTACTTTCCAAATTCATGAGACAAAAAGGTTTACAAATTCTACTAAAAAGCCACTGAAATAATCATCAAAAACATACCTTTTCAGTACTCCACACACCCCCTTGCTTACCTTGTTTCATGTCCTCATGAAAACATTGTAGTTGACATGCAAGGCAGTGAGAGAATATGCTGGAGAAGGAGTCTCATTCGGAGGCCTACAGCCATGATGAGTGATTAGATAATCAAAGAACTGACCTGTTTTCCCCTCAGGCATCTCATACAGGGCCTGGTATCCGGGTGCAGGGTGCCAAATAATTGGAGTGCGAAATCTATATCCTAACCAGGATGGCCCTGCTTTCAGAATGCTCTCGCCATAGAGGTTCAAACGGTTGGCAGATAATTCAAAATTCTCATACTTAAATGGTTCCCTGAGCTGGATGTTTGGATCAGAGATTCGGTACCGAAATTTGGCTGCATTAATGGCCAGGTCTTTGATGGAAAGAAAGTATTCTAAACCCTCTCGAATGAGTGCCTCATGCATGGGTCCTAATGTTTCATTGACACCCGGAGTCTTTATGAGGTTTCTATGAGCTTTCCACAACTGCACTGGGTTCCTAGGCTCAGCCCTTACCCGTAAGTCTAGACCATTTTCCTGACTCTGGAAAGTATCATAGGCTTTGAGCCACTTAATCTGATTAACCCCGAATGAAATGAATGCTTGTAATTGGATGTCTCCAATGAAAGGGCCAGGGTTTAACTCAGTCTCCTGATTTAGCACAAGTTCATGCAAATAAAGTTCACACAACAATCTCTGGACTTTCACTCCATAATGTTTACAACAGTCTATAAAGTCATTGACAGTGTTGATTTGTATAGGGGCGCCTGCTTTAACAACTTTTATTTTTAATTGTAAATACTGTTCTAATAAAAACAGAGCATATTTTTTAGCAGGGGCCCTACATGCTAAAACATCATTGTATAAAGAACACAAGGTATTCATCTGCTTGATAACAGTATCTAGTCTACGGGTTACCTGTGCAACTTCCTCTTGTTCCTTTTTCCACCCTTCGAAGGCCTGGATTTTAGATTGACTGACGTCCCTTAGTTGCTGCTATAACTCTTCATATTTTTCTCGGGGAACCGTTTGCTCTCTAAGTTGTTCGGCTTCTTGCTGGGCTTTCTTCACCATCTTATGCAAGGTTTTTGTCTTCGGATCTTTTTTCCATAGGTCAGTAGAGGCCGGGAGTTTTACCTGAACTTTCTTATTATGCTGTTTGGAGATCAGAACCCTTATTACCCCTGAGGGTGGTGCCTCTGTCTGGATTTTCTTGTCGCTGGTCCTCGTATCATCCCTTTCTATTTTAACGCGAATATCAGTCTGTTGCTGTTCCTCAGCAACGCTTGGAACGGCGGCTGGACTTTCAGTAGGGTTTTGAACAGTAGGGCGATTGTTGGCCTTCTTTTTCTTCCTTCCGGTTTTTCTTACCCTCTTGTTTGCTTTCAGAACTCTAATTTGTTGTCTAAGCTGGGTTATTGTATTCAATAATTCCTGCCGTTCCATTCGCAATTTCTTAATTTCCACCGTTTCATTAGAAGGAACAGCAGGCTGTCTGCTGCGGTTTGGACCATGACTGGTTTCTAGATCTCTCTCTTGGGGTGCTTCCTCGCTATTCTGCTCTGGCTGTTCTGGGGTAGGAATCTTGACTGGTCCTGTCCCTTCCTGGGCAACTGCTTTTTCTGCTCCTACTCCCTCTGGAATTTCCTCTGGCGTCTTGGGAACAGATTGTTCCCGTTCAATATCACGAACAGGTAGATTCCCTTTTTCTGACTCTACTGCATGTGATTTTTCAGATGCGTTTTCTTCTTGAGGTTTGTCGTGGAGGTCTGCTGAACTAGAAGGTTGGCCATACTTACCCATATCGGCCAGTACTGTGGCCAATTCGTCTTCTCCCATTGGGTCTCGTAATGGGCTACCTCCCTACTGTCCCATTTCCTCCTCCTGTTCAGTTTCTACTTCTATTTCTGTTTCCGAATGCTCGGGTGCTTCTTCTTCGGATTGCTCATCCTCAATTACTACTGGTTGGCTGGTGCTTTCCTGGAGCTTTTCCAGCCTTCCTCGCATCCGAGCTAACCGGACTGATTTTCTGGGCTTCTCTATCCTTCCTCGCATCCTAGGTAACTGGGCTGATTTTCTGGGCTTTTCTAGTCTTCCCCTCATCCGAGCTATCCGGGCTGATTTTCTGGGCTCCTCTAGCTGCTCGGGTGCATTATGTTTTTCCGATTCCTGGTGTATCTCTGGTCGTTCTGATGCACTAGCAACATGTTTTTGTTTAACTAATTCTCTGCGTTTTGCCGGCCGTTCTGGTGTGCTTGTAGAATTCTTACGTTTTGGAGATGGTGCTGTCAATCCCCCCTCAATCATTACAATCAGCTCTTCCCAGCTGCTCTGCTGCTGGGTGAGACTATGACTAACTATTAATCGTATTAACCCATGGTGACTGACAACTGACTCTACATGCTGTGCCTTTTTTTATGCTTCGTGCAGCATCATGCAGTAATGAATTCAGAAGTGCAGGTAGGTTTACAGAGCATTTCTGCTTTAAAACAGCTAAGAGTTTAAGATGTCATGGTCTTACCACGTCTTTCCTCCCTTCGCAGGTGATGTAGCTTTGAACTGTTCTTGCTAATTCCGTCCAGGGTTCTCCTAGCGTTGCTGGCAGAATGCCCTTCCCCTTGATTTTCAAGCTCTGACCTTCGTCCTGGAACATTTCCATGATCTTCTGTAATCTTTCCTTCTTCAATGTCCATACTGGTCCGGTGGCTGGTAGTCCCGAAACTTCTGCAATTATATCGTCGGTGACCGCTATCCGTTTCCCCCTTACTGTGGAGTGATCATCCTGCAGGTTCTGCAAAAATTCCGTCGCTACTGTTTCATTAGACTCCTGCAGGCGACTGAGATAATTCAACCAGCCTGCTCTTTCTAGGATCTCTTGGGCAGCAGCGGAGATTGTCAACTTCTGAGGTTCGCTTCGAATTGCCCTTCCTCCCATGGTTTCACTGCGGATTCCCAATGGAACAGCAACTTCTTGTGCTGTTTGAAACACGGAGAGGGTGATAATCGCAAGAAAAAACAGAGAGTATGCGACAATGCAACGGAAAATGGATTATGAACAGCAACTTGTGTAAAAATAGAAATATCATGCCGTTAAACCATGCCAAACCGTCGTACACTATCTTTCCCGAATGGTGAGCTGACACGTAATTCAGGGAATGATGAGGTTAACCTCCCCCCCCCCCCGCAATGTGATAGGCTGTCCCAGCCGGCAAATAAAGGAGCAGCACCCGATCTGCAACCGAGTCAGAAAGGAACAACATATGGAATTATGCCATGTTTAGGAGGACAACGAATTACCGAAATCGAGGCGGAGAGTTGATTGCGTATTATGTAAGAGGCTACTGTGTTATGATATGAGGCTGGTGGATAGGACATCTATCGTACTTGCCAAATCTCAAGTGGTCATGGTCACTGCCTTTGCCATGATTGGTGATTATAAACGTTCATGCGATGTATAAATCGGGAAATAATATATGATTAGTTCTTAGGATATAAGAATCAAAAGAGTATTAGTATCTTACCCATTGGTGTAACCAAGGTGACTTCAATACCATTAACAGTGCTCTGCTGCCGACAGGTGTCCATAACCTTGGCAGAGTTGTTTTTTTCACCCTCGGAACCATGATCCTTTGTGTATACTTAGAAATGTTGTTATGTCAGAATGTAGACCATTATGCTGGCTTGGTGACCAGTTAACCATAATGCCATTCACGAGGAAGGAGCGAAACGTGGGCAGGCCGGCTCGTAATGAGACCTCCTGTTCCAAGGTTCGTTTATTTGATATAGCTTTTGGACCATATCCCTGGTGTGGTGGCCATAATGGGAATGCCACTTCACTTCCATCCTCATGATCATGGTAGGCTGGCTCTCGATGAGACCCCCTATCCTGCATTTGACATCTCACATATCATGTTCAGATATATATATTTTTTTATAGTATACTTTTCCTTATTTATACACAAAGGGTGGTTCACACTCCTTAAGAGTAGGAATGGTGGAAGAAGTCTTATTATCTCAATAGGAAGATATAAGCCCTTTGCTCTTATTCCTAAATAATAATCAAAGAGGGTTAAAGGAATCAGCATGATAAAGATAACCAATCAGGTCAAAATGAGTAAAACAATGACAACAAAAGATAAGAAATGAATATGTCCTTCCTTTTGTCCTCTTACTAATGCAGAGCCTTATAAATATAGCAATTTGCGGATTTCGGTATGTTGTGATTTTATATTCATTGCATAAGTGCATAGCTGTTTCTTAAAGACTAGAAAGAAGACGGGCAAGAAGCATCCTCAATTTAGATCAGCAAAAGGAATAGGCTGAGAGAAAAAGTATGCTAGTGGTGTGCCTTTGAAAAAGAAACAATGACGGATGATAGGAAAAAACAGCAAAAATGCAAATGTTGTTCCTTTGGGAAAAGGAACAGCAAAGATAAAAATACTACAAAAATACTCAAAATGCCATTCCTTTGAAAAAGGAACAACAGCCATAAAAGAACGTTGTTTCTTTAAAACAAAAGGAACAGTGGTAACCGAAAGGAACAGCAGAAACGTAATAATGTCGTTCCTTTGGAAAAGGAATAGCAGAGATCCCAAATGTTGTTCCTTTAGAAAAGGAACAGCAAAAGGAACAGCAAAACAAGCAAAATTAGCATAAAAAAATACGCAGATGCTATTTTTAGAACGGCAAAAATTGAACTTTGTGAGAGAAAAGGAACAGCAAAAAAATGACAAGAAAATATTTAAATGCAAACTTATGTACAAAAACCACTCAAAAACAAGAACTTATGTACAAATTGTAAAAAGAAATGAACCCTTAATGAATTACAGGTGAGGAAGATTTCTCTTCCTCTCCTAAAATCTCCATATCAGTGTCTCGATGTAGCTGCTGGCAGAAGGATTCCCGAGTGAGTGGTTTGCGATAGAGACAGACTCGGTGGCCATTTACTTTGAATGCATATCCAGAACCATCAATGGTAATTAAAGTAAGGGTTCCGTTGTCATGCACCTTCTGGATTTCGTATGGTCCCAACCATCGAGTCTGAAGTTTTCCAGGGAAGTCCTGAAACCGAGAGTCGTATAACAGAGCCCAGTCCCCCTCATGGAAGACTTTGTTTTTGATAAGCGCATCATGCCATTTGGCTCGCTGCTGTTGAATCAATGCTGTATTTTGTAATGCAGAGAGCCTGATTTCGTCTAATTCGTTGATCTGCTGTAGTCGATTGATTTGTGCCTCGCTTAGATCTAGGCCAACTTCCTGTGTTGTCCGTAATGTTTGGATTTCGAATTCTATGGGAAAAATGGGTTGTTTTCCAAACACTAATTGATAAGGTGAGTAACCGGTGGTGCTCCTCCATGTGGTTCTATAGGCCCAGAGTGCTTCAGGTAGTCGGGTAGCCCAATCACGCCTATGTGACGTAATGGTTTTCGTTAGGATTGATTCTATTATCTTATTGCTACTTTCTACCTGCCCATTCGCCTGTGGGTGATATGGAGTAGTGATTTTATGCTGGACGTGATAATTGTTGAGTGTTGCAGCTAATTTATGCCCAAAAAATTATGGTCCTCCATCTGTAATTATTTCCCTAGGAAGGCCATAACGAACAAATAGATGGAACAGGAACTGTATGACAGAGTCCTCTGTGGCTCTTGGCAATGCTTTTGCCTCAACCCATTTGGTGACATATTCTGTTGCCACCAAGATATATGTTTTCTGATTTGATGAGGGGTTGATGGGTCCAACGAAATCAAGAGCCCATCGCTCGAATGGTTCGATGACTAACTGTGGTTTCAGAGGCATCTCATCCGCTTGACCAGGTCATCCTGCTCGCTGGCAGCTGTCACAGGCTTGGACAAACTTCTTCGCATCTTTGAAGATCGTAGGCCAGTAATATCCTGTCTGCAATACTTTATGTCCAGTTCTTCGCTCAGCGAAGTGCCCCCCACACGGTCCATCGTGACAGGCTTTCAGGATGTCAAAAATTTCATCCTCTCTAACACATCTCCTGATATGCATGTCTGCTCCTATGTGAAACAAATAGCCCCCAATCCACGAGAATCGAGAACTTTTCTGAATAATCTGCTTGCGTTCATTAGGAGTTAAATGTTTTGGTAATTTACCTACTGCGAGGTAGTTGGCAACATCAGCATACCAGGGTGTTTGAACGGCAACAGCAAACAGGTGCTCATCCAGAAATTGATCTTCAACTGCTGCTGCATCACTTGATTTTGGTATTATCGAAAGAAAATCGGCTACAGGGTTTTCTTTGCCAGGCCGGTCCTTGATTGTGATGTCAAATTCCTGCAATAGAATTAACCATCGAGTTACTCTCGCATTTGTGACAGGCTTATTTGCTAAATATTTTATAGCAGAATGGTCTATATATAAGATAACAGGATAGCCTGTGATATAATGTCTAAATTTATTGACAGCATGTATTACAGCTAGGAATTCTTTTTCAGTAACAGTGTAATTTAATTCAGCAGGGGATAAATTCTTGCTAATGTAATAGATAGCATATGGTTTTTTATCCTCTTCCTGCCCAAGGACTGCGACAATAGCTGTATCTGAGGCATCAGATGATATCTGGAACGGTAGGTCCCAGTTTGGTCCTCAAAGGACTGGGGTTGTGGATACGAGCTTCTTTAAATCTTCGAAAGCATGGTCACATTTTTCTGTCCAAAGAAAATCAACGTTACCGGTTAGTGCATATAAAGGAGCAGCAATGTGCGAATAATGCTCTATAAATCGTCTATAATAACCAGAAAATCCAAGAAAGCTGCATACCTCTGTTTGAGTAGTAGGAGTGGGAATGAGCAAAAGTATTTGGATTTTGGCCGGGTCTACCTGAATGCCGGCTGCTGAAACATAATGTCCTAGGATAAGTCCTTCAGTCATCATCAAGAAACATTTTTCGTGGCTTAAGCAAAGCCTGGTAACAATGCATCGTTGTAGGACTTTTTCTAGGGTGTCTAGAGCTGGATCAAAATCATCTCCATATGGTGTAAAGTCATCCATGTAAACTTCAAGTCCATCATTTATTAAATCTGCAAAAATGCTAAGGATAGCCCTCTGAAATGTGGCAGGAGCATTACATAGGCCAAAAGGTAGAACCCGATAGGCAAATGTTCCCCAGGGACAAGTAAAAGTAGTTTTATCCTGGTCTTCAGGGGCAATCTGAATCTGATTGTATCCACTGAAGCCATCCAGGAAAGAAAATAATTTCTTCCCTGCTAAAGTATCTAATACTTGATCTATGAATGGGAGAGGAAAATGATCTTTCTGTGTTGCCTTGTTTAGTTCCCTATAATCCACACATATTCTCCATTTTCCATTCTTTTTTGGTACCACCACCAGCGGAGAGACCCATTTACTATCAGAAATAGGATAGATAAAGTTGACATCTAAAAGTTTCTGAAGTTCAGCTTTTACCACATCCTTTAGATGAGGATTAAGTCTCCTTTGCGGCTGACGAACAGGTCTGGTGTCTTTTTCTGTATAAATGTGGTGTGTACATAACTTGGGATCAATTCCTTTCATGTCAGGGTAATCCCATGCAAATGCTTCTTGATATTTCGTTAACAAATGGATGAGCTTAGTTTCTTGTTCAGGTGTGAGATTAGCATTGATGTTTAAAGTTTTTCCCGGTGCAATTTCCACAGTTTTACTATTTGCAACAGAAGTAACAGGTATCGTTTGGTCATGTGTATCTTTCAGAGGATCTTCCTCTAATTCATTATCAAATGCTGCTTCTATCATGTGACACTGTGTGCGAGGTTCAGTTTGACTAATGAAATTATTAATGGCATCATCTTCCGTTTGGTCTTTAAAATCAAGTGCCTCTTGTATAGTTAATGGAGATCTGATGTTATCAGTAAGGTATGATACAGGGTGCTTATTAGTTTTGATCATTGTGACACTTGGCTGCGCTGGAGGATATAGAACTAAATTTTTGCTATTCGGTCCTCTGGTTATGGTCATATTTCCCTGCCGGCAGCCAATGTAGGCATCGGCAGTGGCAAGCCAAGGTCTACCTAAAATTAGTGGATGTCCATCAAGTCGGGTTTTTGGATTAATTATCAAGAAATCGGTTGGATACTCCCAGGATTCTACAGAGACCATGACATCATGTAGAGTACCCTCTGGTCTAACCACAGATCGGTCAGCCAATTCTAACAGAGTGGAGGTGGGTTCTACAGATGTAATGCCGAGCTTTTGGCAAGTTGTGGTTGTTAAAATATTAATTGCAGCCCCTAGATCCACTAAGGCATTAGACAGGGTCTGACCATAAATTTGAACAGTTATAATTGGATTCCCCGGGTCTTCATATTTAAGGGGTGTTTCTCTTCCAGACAATAGATCAGATAAGGTACCGACTACTTGGACTCTTGGATTATTTGTTATATTCCTCCTTGGTTTCTTTATGCACAATTCTTTGATAGTTTTTGCGTATATGGGAATGTCTTGAATGTCTTGGAGGAATGGAATTTTTATGTACAGATTTTGTAATTCTCCCAGAATGTCAAAGTCAGGATATTGTATGGGTCGAGGTATGGCTAATCGTTCTGGGAACGGAGGAGAGGATGTGGTTACTTGATTATGAGTTTGTTGCTTATTTACATCCTCTTGTTGTAACTGATGTTCTCTTGGTAACTGATCTTCAATATGAACTGTTTTATCTCCCTCAGTTTCAATTATACGTCCAGATCTTAACTGAAGGTCATTGCACTCCCTCAGGTCGGGTCCTATTTCTGGTGTTTCTATGATTTGAATAGATTGGACCTGTCTGTTATTTGGATTGGGATCGGGTTGGGCTGGGAGTTGCGGTCTTAGGTTAGACTGGGGATTTTGTTGTAAGGCTGGCAGAGTAGGTTGAGGGAGCGGAATAGTTCCAGCTGGGTGGTACATCGGTCTTTGCCAGCTTGTCTGCCAGGGTGAACTTTGTGAAGTAGAGGGAGTCCACTGTGAAGGGTATGGGCCATTTTGCCAATATGGTGGAGTATAAGGGAAATTCAGCCAACCAGTTTGGCTTGTTTGATTCAGCCATGGATTTGAAGAAGGAAACGATTGTGGTGACCAGTTTGTAAATGGGGGTTGAGGTTGATTTTGCCACATACCATATTGTTGAGCATTATATTGTGGGTTTTGAAAGAAAGAGGTTGGGCCCGGAAACATACCAGGTTGTCTCGGCTGCCACGGGCGGCGCTGGTTGATTGAATTCACCGATTCTGGTTCCTCTTCTGCTTCCTTATATACCGCTTTCAATTCAGGAAGTGAGGGGCAGCTCTCCGTAAGGTGATCTTTTGTACAGATGGCGCATGTTTGGACTTTATCCAATGGACACTCCTTGTGGCTATGTTTTTTTCTGCATCGGGGGCAGAATATTGCCAAATTCTGTTCTGCCTCCAGCTGCTTCTGTTTAGCCTGCACAATATCAAGTTGTGTAGTTAGTGTCCCCATAATATCAGTTTTAAAATTTTCTAATAAATTTCAAATTTCTGCACGTGTTACTCCTTCTGCTGATACTTTGTTATCTCTTGCAAACCGATCATATTCTGTCGGTTTTATTCTTGTGCTGCCTCTCGAACTCCCGATACATAAATCAATGATGTCAGCAAAATTCTCTTGATAAATGTCCCCTTTTCCCATAATGTTTAATGTTTCAATCCATTGTTCCTTCATACCCCTTATTAATGCAGTTTTTAACACATTATTAGGTAAAGGTAGCGATGCATAAGGAGATCTTTGTAGATTGTACTGAAAACGTTCCACATACTCTTCCAATGTTTCATTCGGTCTGGCTGACATTTGAAATATTTCGTCTTTTAATTCTCTAGACCTACAATAATCCTGATATTTTTTTAAGAAGGATTCTTTCATTTGGTCCCAATTGTTGATAACCCCGCCACCTAGCCCCATAAACAATCTTAAAGCAGCCCCTTTTAATGTAGAGGGGAATAATTTCAATTTTTGGGGATCGGTGGTGTAATCATACCCCCTACATAACACATCGAATTCGAATAGAAATGCATCCGGATCTTCTGATGTGAGTCCGTGAAATGTAGGGATATGCTGAAGAGGGATAGCTTTCATGGGTGCATTTGCTGCAGAATCCACTATAGGATATTGTAATGTAGAGGTTTGAGCATTTGGCTGGTTTTGAGCCATGGTGTCGAATATATGCCAATAACCTTCTGGGATATCTAGGAGGGTGTTCCTAGGTTGAGAGGGAACGGTTTTGACAGGGATATTTTTAATAGCACTTCCCTTATCTGGAATAATGAGAATTCCTGAAGATTGGATTCCTTCAACAATGATTTTCGCAGCACTCCCCTTATCTGGGCTATCTAATGGCTGGTTTGTTTCAAGAGGGGATTTTGGTTCCTTGGTTTCCCCTGTTTCTCCTTCTCCTTCACAAAAGTTGCTGGAATTTCCTTCCTGCAATAGTTCTGGAGTAGAATTTTCAATTTCTTGAAATTCCTGCTCTTCAGTTTGACTATGCACCTCAGCACAGGCTACAGATGGTGATCCTGTGGCCTGAAGGGAACTAGTAGGCGGTTTAGAAATGTTTTTCCTGGGGCCTACTGATGGCTGAGATTCTGCGTTCTTATAGATTTTGTCTATGAAGGTCGTTCGGCCAAGGGTCACCGGCCCCTTAGCTTTTTCAGGCTTGGATGGGGGTTTGATATTCTTTTCTGGTCTTTTCTGCTTAGTCATGCACTCAAAAAAATGAACTACCAACTTCTATTCAAACAAGCAAAAAAACAAATCTGTTAGGAAAGCGGATAGTGGAGCAGGTCTTTTACATGCTCCGTACGTAGGTTCTTACCTTCCGTTTTTAGGATCCAACTCCTCCCTAGCAGGCTCGTACACTACTCTGAAAAAGACAAATGGCTACACTCTTTCCCCGGCAACGGCGCCAAAATGTAGAGCTGTAAAAAGGGTCTCTTTCACCTCTAATTACCTCACATTAATATGTCAATCCGGGAGCGTTTTGTTATTACAAAGAGTGACTCAATCCGAGGCTATCATTTGTCAGAGTAATGCTAGTAGTACAGTGCTTAAGAAATACAAGAGTAAATGGATGCTTGTCTGTAACTAAATTACTTCAAAGAATAAATCACACACTCAGAAAACTCAACAGCTTATCAGTCAAGGGTTCGGCAGTGATAACCCATCCCTTCGGGCGGTGGAAAAGGAAACGAGCCTGAGACCACGAGTGCAGGGGCAGCAGTGTGCTAATGCTCCTCTCTGGTAACCAGATCATCTCATACCAAAACAACAAATGCGAGTAAGTAAGGCAGCCAAATAAAAAAGTTGAACGACGGTATGGAATAGAACAACAAATCTAAAATGGAACAGCAATTGAATAACTAAGTCCCGCGGGTTGTAACCAAGCTTAATCTGTTAACTCAAATGCACTCTTCGCAATCAAATAACATTCTTTCACTCTTAAGGTAAATCACACAAAACACACTAATGGAACAGCAATAACTATTGATGAATTATGGAGCAGCTCTAGTAAATCATAAACGCACACAACATGCTGGAATAATAATCTGATCCACCTTAATCAACAGGAATACGACTGTGCTTCCAAACAGAACACTATTATTTCTGAATCCAACGATTATGAAGAACACTACCTCAAATGGATGTATGAAACGAATGTCAACATAACAGCTCTGTAACAGAACAGTAAGGACATGCAATTAACTCTTAAAAAGATTAATAACTTGATACGGAGTCAACACACGATTCTATCTGTAAAAACCTCAATGATTCAATCTTTCACAGAGCATGTGATATCAAATTATAAAGCATATCAAATTACCAAATAACAATGATAAACAAACCACGCAGAAATCAAGTCGTAATGGTACAGAAGCAAGTGTCCTCCGGGGCCGGGCCCTTAGCCTCCAAGGATACACCGCTTTAAGTTAATCCAGACGCAGAGATGAAATAATCACCAAGCTTTTATTAATGCATCGGTCAAGAATACAATGAACCAGTTCTCAACAAGACTTAATAATCAGAGTTGATGTTTAACAGAAAATTACATAAAAGCGTATCCTTCTATATATCCTAAGCTAATAGTGCTGTCCCTTTATATAAAGGCGACGGCGGAGATGTCCAAGTAAAAAGATAAATAAAGCAGCGATCCCTCAGGATCGAAGATCCTGAGGGATTCGCCAAACTGTTAATTCTTCATCCTTTCCTTTCTTTTGCGCCGAGCTGGTGTCTTCTCCTTCTTTTCCGGGCTGACTTGCTTTAATTTGTTTAGCCTTGTTTGCATTCGGTTCACCTTCAAAGGGACAACAGTTATCTCGACTTTGTCTCTTCCTTTGCAGCGGCAATTCCTCGTTTTCTCCTTTTCCTGTACAGAAAATAACCATTATCAGTGGTTAAGTCTTGCATATCAATTCTCACATGTTTTTTTATAGTTCCTTATTACTTTCCAAATTCGTGATACAAAAAGGTTTACAAATTCTACTAAAAAGCAACTGAAATGATCATCAAAAGCATACCTTTTTAGTACTCCACAGCAACAACATAGCGATAAACCATTCCTTTTGCTGCTTGTCCTCATAGACAAATTCCCCATTTTTGATGACCTTCTTTAATCATTGGTCAGCTTCCTAGATGGAATTTGTAGGTCCCTGCTTAAAGTCCTTTAATTCGACTACACATTGAGGGTACAACTTAGGCTTCTGGAATTGTTGCTTTAGGGCGTCTTTAATATCTTGTATTGGTGCATTCGCATGTTGACCAATGTATCCCATAAACCAATCTAGGGCCCTTCCTTTGAAGGCTATGGATAGTTGTTCTCATTTGGTAGCATCATTTTTAGTGTTCTGTGCAGTCCACACAGACTCTGCTATGAACCATAAGTGATCCATATCTTCATCCCCTACACCCTTAAAGGTAGGTAGTTTCATGTGCATAGCCATCTCATCCTCAGGTGGTGGCGGGGGTGGGGTAGGAGAATTCTTAACCTTAGGTGGGTTTGATGTTGGTGTGGCCAGGGGACTAGTTCCAAATTGCGTAACCCCTCCTTGGTTAAAATCAGGTGATTCCCTTAAGGGACTGTATATCGATTTGTCTCCTTTTTTATTAACCTGGTAATATTTACTACTTCATGTTGTGCTCCCACTCTGGTTGGAGGTCATTCACTCGATGTGACCACACAGGACACCCTTTACACTTAATAGAATCTTAATCAACAATGAAAAGTTTTTTAGGAACTTACTCTAAATCCCTTGAAGAACCTTTGCTCTGCTTCCGAATATGACACAAATTTATCAACGGAAAACTTTGTCACAAATCCTCCAGGATATTGTCAACCTAGTGGTCAATAGTTATAGTAATCTTGTTATCATTATTTTCCAATTTTTGGATCAATTCGGGGGTCCACTGTGTGACCTTATCGTTTTTACAACAAGTCTGGAACTGCACCAATCACGCTAACCACTCTTTAAATTCGTGTGCGAAGGACACGAAGAAGATATCGTGCACATCCGTAAAAATATACTTGTTTTTCCACTGTTCAGCAGATGGCTTCTTAATTCTATTCTCTTTTAGGGAAAACTCCTGAATCTGTTTTTTGAACCAGTCTTCTAGCTCAAGCATCAATGGCTGCCAATGACCCCGTCGCATTACCCAATCTCTCTCTCAAAATGCTCCTAGTCTCGGAAACAGAACCATTTTTTGGCTTTAGGGGTCTTGACTGATGTTCGGTTTTAAGTTTTTTCAATAAACCATGATACTACTGGCCCTTTTGGCAATGGCCTGCTTACGCAGGTCAAGGTCTCACCCGAAGTAGTATGGGAGGGTGCTGGAACCAGGTTTCCGCACCCTGAGAGAGAGATTTAATTAAAGGGGGTCCCTGTGGATCTAACAGACTTGCGCAAGAGGAACCCAACATAGACCCTTTTAATATATCATCTAAACATATATCGTAATTAAAAGGTAATGTGAACAGAGTATTTTAACCATAGCTATGTGTCCATCGTATTGCATCCATGTGCGCATCAGTCTATCATCAGTATTCTGTAAGAAAAAACGATATTAACATGTAACATAGCCAAAAATCATAACACAGGAACACTATAATATCATAAAAAACCTTCTCATTCATTCATATTCAGATCCAAATGTTAGTCATCAGTAATTTTTACTATCTAAATATGACTAAATGTCAATCCCAGATTTCTAAAAAAAAATTCATGAATATTGTGAGTTTTATAAATCTCACTGCCTTAATTATCTTTAGGATAGTTTTTTTACTATTTCATTGTTCTGTCATGGCAAGGTCAGCCTACCACCCCTAGAAGACCCATCATGGGCTCATGCCACTCATCTTCACTATTTTTTTCCACCTTTGACCTTAACACTCAGTTTTGCATTGCCTAACCCCTGCAGTTGCCACCTAGGGTCACCAACCAAATTACTCCTTCCTGTATTTCCTAAAGATCCTCCCACTAGGTCACTTGGTTTTCATAGGTTGTAGGATTGTCTTTGATTTTCTAAAGTATTGTTTTTATGAGCCAAAGGTTGCATAAAATGTGAAAGAAGGTCAAGCAACTGATTGTCCAAATTAGATCAGAAAGGCCTTCAAGAAGGATTACTTTGCCAAGAGAGCATTTAGCAAGAGGATAATTGTGCATCTTAAACATTTCTGCAGGAATGATTGAGATAGCTATCATACAAATAAATAGGTAAGGTAAGAGGCCAGTTCCTCACTAAATAACATCCACTGCAAAGAAGAGGAGCATGCCTAAGTTCAAAGAGAATCATGGTTTTTAGGACTAACTGGCTAAACAATATTTTCAACCAAGAAGCCAATGCAGAAAACCACAAGGACAGAGGTACATCAGCACAACTGAGCATGAATTGAAGATTTATTGAAACTAGAAATGAAGATAAGAAGCCTTCATGATGACAGCAGGAAGATAGTTTGAATAAAATATTGAAGGTAACCTCCAGGGTTTGCCAAGGTAACCATGCTTCACTGCATCAAAAGGAGGAAAATGCAAAGAGTATCAGTGTGAGGGAGATCAAGCATTGATTTTTAGTCACAACCCTCTAAATGGTCAAGAAGGCATAGGTTGAAGATTCAAAATATAAAATGAAGCTAATCATGAGTTTACTGTTGAGTGACTAAGGTTGTCAAACTCCAAAAATGACAAAGGGGACAAAAAAATTTGTGGCATGGCACTTGCAACAAAAAAGAAGTGACCAAAAGAAGTTAGCATACATGGTAATGAAAGCTATGACACTTGTCAAAATTGGATTTATTATACCTCTGGAAAATTAGAAAGAGAGGAAGAAACCATGTTTTTAGATCACCCACACTCAGAGATCTAAAAGGGGGTAAAAAAATGAGTTCCAAACTTCACAATACATGCAAGAAGTGTTTTGAAACTGTTAGAGTAAGAGCAGGTCCCTCAAAAATGTTTTAAAAATAACTTACCCTTACTAAAGGAGCTAATGAGATGTGTTAGGTTTCAAATAGTAGAGAAGGCAAGTTGTAAGGTTTTGATATGAAAGAATGGGCAAGAACAGAGTGTTAAAACATCAACAGGCCAAAGAGAGCCAAAGTCCATCATATTAGCTACCTAAATAACAACAGAGAGAAATGGTTGAGAGGAAAAGACATCATTTTCTGTGTTTTAAGTCACCTCCTCCAAAAGGTAAAAAGAATATCATTGATAAAGTGACAAGAAAAACAAAGAACCTTAGTAAAAGTGGGTTTCTAATGTTAATTTATTTTTCTAAGGGTATAAAGGCATCTTGTTTATCACTCAAGCTCATTTGTCATCTGCAAAAGAGAAGTGAAAGGCTTTCAAAGAGAAAATTTATGCGTTCAGGAAAACGTCGGGTAGGAAAAACCTGATGCTACGCTCCTGGAAAACCATGATGCATGCCTATGTCTGCCTTCCTTCGAAAATATAATGGAACATTGCGTGCCTATGACCCAATGCTGCACGTTCATCCTGTGTAGAACCGGCAGAAGTACCCATGCACCAAACCACGTTCAGTGTGCAGAGGCCTAACTGGCTCGAGCGCTATGTACAAATAGCATGCAAAGCTGACTAGATAGCGTGCAGAGGCCCGATTGACTCAGGCACTATGCACAGACAACATGCATAGCCGACCTGAGAGTGTGCAGAGGCCCAACTGGTCCGAGCGCTATGCACAAAATGTGTGCAGAGTCGACATGACAGCGTGTAGAGGCTCGACTAGCCCAGGCACGTTTAGTAGCCGACCTGACAACACGTGTAGAGGCCCCACTGGCCCGGTGCTAAGCGTTTGCGCTGCGCGTTTAGCCAGAATTTTTCTCTAGCAAACGAAGCACTCAAAATGCTGCAAATTTTCTCAAATTCAGCTCCAAAGGTTCCATACCACCTCTGAGGGGTAAGTAAAAATTCACCTCCTTCATTTCCTAAATTATTGTCATTTAAATTAGAGGAAAAAAACCCTAGATTTATCCATCAGTTTCACAAAGAAAAATTAGGGTTTTTGGCCTTCAAGGCAAGGGTAAAAGAGAAAAATGTCAAGGGAAACTAATAGTGGCAGTGGTGAGGGAGGCCAAGGGCCTAGAAGATAGTAGAAAAAGGGTGGAAGGGTAAATATATTTGAGCCAATGAATACCAAGGAACTAATGGAATCTCCTATGATAGTTGCATATTTCCAAGAGGTCAGCTATTTTGACTTCTGTGAAATGGTACAACAGGTCCAGATTCATCCTAAGTTGACCAAGAATTTCATCCTTAACCTCCATGACTATCAAGTAAACTTATCAGGAGTGAACTTTGAGCTATCCATCAAACCATTTCCATGGCCACCGGGATACCTAGTATGGCAGAAAAGTGGTTCAAACAAGAAAATTTGGACCTAAGCCATTATCAACCCTTATTGTAACCCAGATACCAAGCTGACTGCAAAACCATTTTTCCATTTTCACATCTACTGGAGAGATATGCGCCATTAATGAGAATCATCATGAAATACTTCACCTGTGAGGGTAGGTCTTCTAGGCTTTATTCCTACCATATAATACTGCTCATGCACTCCACTAAAGCCAAACTTCTACAATTACCCTATTATCTTTATATAAGTATTGATAAGATGTCATACATTGTGTAAAAGATACCTTATTTATAACAAATTCAAAGTCTTTTTCACCATTCTCTTATCAAGATGATTGTGTTGCATCAATTAGAGCAACATGGTATCCCATGGGAAGTATTCATCGCCCATGAAGTTTTCACAAACACACAACCTCCTCATCAGCCAAGTTCACCCTCATCATCTCATCCACCTCCTTACACTCCTCCATCACCCCCCACTAACCATGACCCCTCATCCACACAGGAGTCCTCTCCTCAAGAGAACCTCCCTCCCTCACCTTCTCCTAAAGCACCAAATCAAGAAGAAATGATGATGATGAAGAGGAAGAAAATTCTGATAAGGAAGAAGAGACAAATGATGAAGGGGAAGAAAATGATGATGAGGAAGAAGAGATAAATGATGAAGAGGCAGATGCAGATGATGAGGAAGAGGAAAATAACAATGAAGAAGAGGCAGAGGATGATGATGAAGATAAAGAGACAGAAAATGAAAATAAAAGAAAAGGTAGAGGATGATGAAGAAGAGGAGGATGGTGAAGAAGAGGAGGATGATGAAGAAGAGATAGAGGCATATTATGAAGACAAAGGAAGTAAACAAAACAGTGAAGAAGAAATAGATAAAAGTGACAAAGAGGTGAGCATTGATAAAGATGATGATAGTGAGGAAAGTGTAGAAGCTAAAGACAGCATAGATAAAAATGAAAATAGTGAGGACAATACAAAGGATAGTAAAGAGGTTGAGGAAAATGAAGATTAAAGTGCACAAAACAGTAATGAATAAACTGATCAAGACACCTCTAACAGTGACCACACAGAAAATGATAATGGCCATGATAATATTGCAAACACAAAGGACATTGTTGAAGAAGAAACCATGATGACTGACAACCCCAATAATGATGATAGTTGTGACACTATGAACCAAAAAAGCAGTCAAGAGGTTGATGAAAATGGTGAATATCACAATAGTAATGTTAGCATGGAGGAAAATGAAAGTGAGTCTCAAGAGGCCAGTCAAGAACACAGTACAAAAGACATAAATGCAGAGATCATTGATGAAAAGAAAGGCAGTCTTGAGATCAGCCACGATGAGGGCATTCTAGTAGAAAAATTTGGGTTTTTCCCTCTCACATATCAAAAGGGGCCAAGGCTTGTGTTTTCTCCCTCCAAAAAGCAAGGGACCATGCCATCCACCTCAGCTCAGCCACTAAACAAAGGGAAACAAAAGGTAAAATAAGAAGAAGAAGAAGAAGATCATGAGTTTGAGAGGGACTTTGAAATAATTCAGGTGGATAGTGATGAGGATAATGAAGCAAGGATCACAAACTTTCTCCTCTAGGACATAAATTCATAAATTAAATACCTCCAAGAACATTTGGATAGGGCCAAGAGTGTAAATGATGCCCTTGACTTGGAGAAAAAGTAGCTTGGAGCACAAATTGAGATCTATGAAGCTAGAGTCCTCAAGGCCCGAAAAGAAGCCCAAAAGGCACAGGTGAAACTAGAAGATTTCATGGGCACTTATGAAGAGAGTAGTGGTGAGGAAGTAAAATCTAGGAGAATACCAAGAACCATGGGGTTGAAGAAGGCATTGGAAAAGCAAAGGGAACAAGAATCAACCCTAGTAGAACAAATCCCTCTAGATAATATTTTGGCCATGGAGATAGTGCATGATTGGGAGCCTTGGTTGGAGAGAGCCAAAATACACTTGGAGGCTAAATTGAAGAAAGCTAATCAAGATCTTGACCTCCAAAGAAGGATGACTAAACATTATGCCTAGAGAAACCAAATTGCAAGGGCTAAACTGAAAAAGGTCCAAACCAAGATCCGATCACTAAAAGAGGAAAAGGGCCAAGATAACCTTGGAATCTTGTCACAGGCTTCTCTACAGGTCTCTCAAAACCCATGAGGCACACATCCACCAAATTTGGGAGAATTTTGACAAGTTTTGGTTTTTTGCTAATTTTGAGGGCCAAGGGGGTAGCACCCATGGTGCTACGCTTTTTCTCAAAGCATCTTCAGGAGGAAAGTCTTACATTTTTTGAATCATAAGCTTGATTATAGCATTCTCACAAACATTCAGGTCAATTGGAGTTGTTTTGGTCCTCCAAAAGGGTCAAAAGCACCCTATTTTTCACCTTTTTGCCTAGTTTTCAAGACAGGTGTTGTGCCTTTACCAGCCTTGGAATTTTTTTATTTTTGAACAGGTTACAAAGATAAAATCATATAACTAAGGGTATTTTTGGAAATTATACTCATCAATATTTCCAACGAGCCATCACGGAGCCTATTCCGACATCGGGAAGGCCTTGAAAACAATGTTGCAATTTGACCCAGTTTTCCTGCTCCAGTGCTACGCCCTTGGCATGGAAATTCATCCTAAAGCTCAGTGTTGTGCCATCAATAGAGGAAAAGTAAAAAATGTATGCTTGGAAAGTTTTATGAGGCTTGGCAGAGCCCAATTGTCAATTTTTTGCTCAAAATTCCCGAAAAGATATTTTTTTAGATATTTTGTACCTTGGGCCTTGCAAGGTCTCAAGGACAATAGTGACAGTTCTAATTAGCCAATGGGCTTCTAAAGACTCTTATTAGTTTTTCTCCTCCTTTATTGTTAAATAGAGAATTGAGGATTCATTATTAATGGTTGTTGTTATGACTCTTGTGAGTAATACATAGTCTTTTGAGCTTGAAGAGAAATTGGTGTTGTGGAGCTTGTGAATGGCTTGTTTTTCTTATTGATGGAGAAGGCTTGCTTGAAGGATCCATGAGCTTGGTTAACGGTGATGTGATTCTATTTAGTTATTTTTTTCTTGTGTATCATTGTGTTTCATCCTTCGATATTGCAGTAAGACAAAATATTTAGACTAAGAATTGTTGTTCAGAGGCACCTTAGCTCTATTTATTCTTCATTGCTTCTATGTTTTCCTCTTCTAGGTCAGTTTATAGAATTCTTAGTTGATCTCTAGACCCACCCAAGATTTTTTATCTCATGAATGGTTTAATACAGTAGATATCATAGATGATTTATGGTAAGCCCTACTTGTTTGATATCACTAAAACATTGTTTTGAGGTCTCTCTTTGAAGCACCATTGTTTAGGTTTGCCAAAGAGGCTATGTTTCGATCATACCCTTTTTCCATGCTTGAAAAATTGTTTCAAAGATCTTTAGAGCTCTGATAAATGATTTCTAGGAGTTCCCTCTTCCTTGATTAAAGTTATGTGTTAATCTTAAATGTTTTCTAACCTTGAATGTGAAATCACTAGAAGTTAAATGAGTTTCTTGCCTTCTATATTTCATTGGATTGTTTGTCTAAAATGCTAAATTTCTTGAGTTGAATCAAAGAGTTATTGGGATGCCATGTCTATTGATTACTTATTATTCTAAATAGTGTTAAAGACCCTCCTTGTTTTAAGTATTTGACAAAGGATTATTGATTTCCCTTTTCCCTACTTTGTTCACAAACTTGATGTTCATTTCATTTCACCAAAGCTTGAGAATCCATCTGACCATGCTAGATTTTCCCTGTGATGCTCCCCGATTCATTTTTTAACCTTACATGACTTTTTGTAGACTCCATATCCCAATGACTTGAAATTATCTCATTCCATCTATTCTACTTGATCATTTACCCAACCCAAACAAAAAAACAAACCCTAAACTTAACAACAAGACTAAAATCAAACCCTAAAATAAAAAAAATTCACATTCTTTGCACAAAATAGAGAGAGCCCTCTCTAAGTCCAAGAAGGCTAGGTCCTATGACTCCAAAGATTGGTCTGATGTTACCCTGTGCATTTGGTCTTCCAATCTTCTAAATCATGGGACACTAACATAATGGCGATCACGGTGGGACTCTGAGAAAACAAACATCCTAAGCACTCCTTAGGACTTTAGAAACCCTTTTCAAATAATATCTATTGATTTATCACCATAATCATAGCCTAACATAAATGGCAATCAAGTTGAGAAGCTTTCTGAGTTAGTGACAATCTAAGTACTCCTTATAACTTCAGAAACCCTTATAAAATCATAGAGAACTCAAATTGTTAGCCAAGTAGTAGAATCTAATTGTCTCATCATCCTAGCAAAACGATGACTCAACTGGAGGACACTCATAGAAACCTTAGGGCTACATAAAGGAACTCAGAAAACTCCAAAAAACATCCCTAGATTTGTTTTTTGTCAGCTCTTGGTGGTGGACCATAAACACATATCCTGAAAAAAAACTAAAAAAATCCACCCGACGACTCCACAAGCCTCCAGTAGGCCTTCTAACTTTACTAGTATTCATAGAATTCCTTAGGATTGTCAAATCAGTTCTAAAAGGTTTAGAAGCCTAGTGAAATACTGTGTGAGTTTAACAAACACCTAGAGAGGTCAGCCTTCTGAAAGCAGTCATAAACTTTCAGCCTCTCTACATTTTGAGTTTGAAATATGGCTTCATAAAGGATCAGTACCAAATCTCATCCAAACCCTAACCCTCCTACTATAGTTGATGACCCAGAAAGGATTTTGTGGAAAACTTCCAAAACTGAAGACTCGACTACTATTAGGACCATTCATAGAGAAATTTTCATCCCTGAACATCTTACAGCCTTGCAACATCCCCAATTTAACTTGCACCACACAGGAAACCTTTTCAGAACCAAGTCACAAAGTAGGATTGACCAGACTAACCTTGAGCCCATAGGTTTGCGGTAGAGTCCTATCGAAGAAGCTTCTCCTTCCACTCCACCTGATTTCCAACTTCTCCACCACTTTGGCTCTTTTCACCCAAGTCTGCTCAGAATCAGTTTGCTAGTCCAACTACTTCCACCACACCCATTCATACCACCACTGTGAAAACCACTCCATCCCATCTCACGAATCCTCCCCTTTTAAATCCTTCTTGGATTCCATTCACTCCCATCATGGTAGCATGGTATGCCCCCCTAGTGTTACCACAACCTCTGGTACCTTTACCAAATGACTACCAATCTAGAATTCCCCAATTCACCGAAGCTGAATCTACCACTTCCCAAAAGAATGTAGATAAAATGAATGATGCCTTTGACTACATGGAATTAGAAGAGGAAACCATGAATATGAGGATGTTTTCCCAAATCCTAGGAGGAGAAACTAAAAAAGGGTTCAAAATCTTAACTCCTAACAGCATACATGATCTCCCTTCCCTCTACCAAACATTCATAAACAAGTGGGAAGTTAAGAAAAACCCTCTCCAAATCCTCTCAGAATATAACAAACTTAAGAGAAATGTCGGGAAATCATCAAAGACTATTGCACTAGGTTCAATAGTGTGTAAAACTCCCTCCCACCTCACATGAAACCTCCATAAGGCCTAGCACTAGTGAAATTTCGAGAAGGCTTTGATCCTGACATGACCTGCCAGCTAAGAGAAAGAGATCCCCAAAATTTAGAATAACTGAAAAGGGGAGCTGTGAGTGCAGAGGCCAACCTCATTGAAAATAGGGCCAAGATGAGATAAAAAAAGAGAGTCAACTACAAAGATTAAACTATTCCCTCTACCTCCTCATCTGATGCCAAGATTGACAACTTAGTTAGAACAATGGAGAGAATGATGGAGAGGATAAGCCTAAATTAGAGAACACCTCCTAGGGAAAACCAACCAAACCCCCAAAACAAAAATAAAAATAAGAACTTCAGAGGAGACCCACCCCAAATAAGACAAAGGGAAAATGAAAAACAGATTAGGCCCCCTTTCCAAGATAATTATGTAGATGAAGGGGAAAGAGATACTGAATAGCCAGAAGAAAAACATGTAAAATTGATAGGCTATGATAATGAGGGTGATTTTTTTCTCACTAAAGAAGAACAAGGTTTCTTTTCCTCAGATCAAAATGAAACAAACTATGAGGATTCTGAAGACTACCAATTAGGATTTGAAAATGCCATAATGGAAGTCCATAAGCAATATGACCTTAGGAGCAAAAGGAACCAAGAAACCTCCAAGAGAAACCAAACAGACACTGATGTTAGGAAAACCCCTGAAAATACTCCTAAAATGACAGCAGATAATACCAACACCATGGCTAAGAAAACTGATCCAAACAGAGACAAAACTAGTCAACTAAGTGGTGACACAAGTTTCCCTAGTGCCCCTACTAGTGTCCCTGGGAAAACTCTTTTGTCCAAAGTCCCAAGACAAAATCAACAAATTAAACTTGTAGAACAAATTACGGCTGATAAAACTGATGTAAATATGCTTAAAACATAGGTACCTTTCATTTTTTAAGGAGAGATTGCTAAAATCAATATAACCTTACCTCTCACTAAACTGATTACCCAAGACATGTACAGGTCCCATGTTTTGAAATTTTTGAACATAGGAAATGATACCGACACTCTTCACTTGACTGATGACAAACTAGAGATGTTTTTTGGACTAGAAGTAGGAGGAAAATTCCAAGAAGGAGTTATTCCCCCTTTCTATGTTAGCCTAAACATACATGACAAAATCTTACATAATTCCATGCTGGACTCTGGCACCTCTCACAACCTCACGCCAAAGGTGGTGATGGAGAGATTAGGCCTAGAGATAACCAAACCTTACAAAAACCTGTATTCCTTTGATTCAAGCAGAGTCAAGTGTTTTGGTTTAATCAAGGATCTATGTGTCAATCTAGCACAAATTCCTACTAAGGGTCTGGTCATGGACATAGTAGTGGCCGACATTCCCCCCAAGTATGGCATGCTTTTATCTAGATCTTGTGGAGCTCAACTGCAGGGGAACCTTCAACTAGATATGTCATATGCTACCTTCCCTATTTTTAACCAAACAAGGAGATTATACTGAGAATCACACATGAAGTATATGGTTAGCAGCCAAGAAAGACCAAACAACACACCTCTTTATGCCATCCATTCAGATTTAGATTCATTCTTTTTATGTAATGAAGAGGACATTGATGGGTAGGTAAGTGAAATTAAGACAAATCTAGACATACCACAACTGTAAAACTAGACAATTCATGAAGAAATTAGCAGCCAAAGCTCTAGCAGCCCGACACAACAATATTATGACAAAACTAAACTTAATGTTCTGCAAACAGAAGTTAAAATTGTAAATCCAAAACTAAGTTTAGAATCTAAACAAGGTTACTCCAATGAAGAAAAAACATCAAAAACAGAAATACTCCTTTCTGCCAATGTAAAAATACTAGAATACTTTCATATGGAAGAGTTTTCTAGGAACCTAGATCAAAAGAATATTAAGGTCTTGCCATACAAAGACAACCCATCACCAAAATGTTTTGTCACTTCAGAAGAGTTGTTGAATTCCAAAAATTTTGTTAACGGGTATAAAGAAATATCTACCGAGATTGATATAGAGGAGTATAATGTAGGCAACCTAGAAAAACGTAAAATGATTAAGTTATACAAAGCTCTGTCATCTTACACAAAACAGAAATACATAAGACTATGCAAAGAGTTTCAGGATGCTTTTGTGTATAGTAATGGAAGCCTAAAGCCTTGTGACACAAATATTATTCAAAAAATGTTTCTTTTCAAGAGAGACCAAAGACCTTTTGAGCAAATTGTGTCACTAACAAAGAAAGAAAAAGGATATAGGCCATGCGTAGACTTTAGGTACCTAGAAAAACCCTCCCTAAAGAAAAAATATGCTTCTCCCAGGATAAATCATACTTTACAAAGGGTAGGAGCTTCTAACAAATTGTCATCGCTTGGTAGTGTTTCAGATTACAATCAGGGGATAATGCTTCCAACTGATCAGCACAAAGCCACTTTAAAATCACCCTGGGACACCTACCTGTTTGATTAGATGCCTTCTGAGTTAAAGAGTGCGGAAGCTACCTTCCAAAGAGCCATGGCACCTGTTTCAAGTTACTCCACTATGTTATACATTGATGACATCATTGTCTGTTTTGAAACTAATGAAGAATACCTTTTTCATATAAGAAGGACCTTTGTCAGAAGAAAAGTTTGGAAGCAAGACTCAAAGATAAAATACAAAGGAGAACATGGCTAGTTTGAAAATTTGTGGAAGGGTCCTTACATCATTCATTTAGCTAGAGGTAATAATGCTTTCTTTTTACAAGATCCGGATGGAGTCGAGTTGTTCGGAGGTCCTGTCAATGGCAAGATGCTCAAGCACTATTTTTGTCAAGATTCCTAGTTTTAAACCTTCATCCATTGTACATAACATTGCATGATGAGAGATCATAAAAACAAAAAACAAAAAAACAAAGAAAGAAGAAAAAGAGGGCAGATTTAAAGAACAGGTACAACCCCATACCCAAAAAGAGTATTGTTAAAAGTGTGCAAGCCTAAATGCCACTACTTGTTCCAAAAATTCTTGTTTAGTCATCTAGCCTAATCATGGTTGAACATGTTTTCAATTTGTTGTCGATAGGATAGTGAAAGAGAACTTGTAAAAACACCTAGAAACTTGACTTGTCAGTAGAAATAGATTAGGAGAAAAAGATATTAGTTCTCCATGCTCAAACATGAACCAAGGAGAAAGATAGGGATGATTAACAAATGATGAAACACACCCCTCATACTTTCTAGTTTTTTTTGTACAAAAATAATATCTATGTGCATCTTGTCCCAATGCCATAGCCCATGTTGAATCAGATTGCTTAATCCAGGTTCAAATCATGTTTTCAATTTCATTTCAATAGCTTAGAGAATGAAGTCTTTCATATTGCTTAACCTTGATAGAAAAATAGTCTAGGTAGAGAATAAAAGGAGTTCACTAGCATAATCTGAACTTTTGGAAGTAATAAGGGTACAAGTAGTTAGTTTGTTTTGCTTTCAAAAAGAAAAGGAATGTGAGGGTTTTGCCAGTTTAAGTGCACCCAAGGAAGAAAAAATGATAGACAAAGTAGGCTGGGTAAGTAGAGATGAGGTTGAATTAATCATGTTTTTCATATTCTTGAGATCATAACTTCAAAGAGAAACATCAGCAAATGAAGAATAAAAATCTGCCCAATGGATGAGGCACTGGTCTTCATAAAATCAGAGATCTGATATCTGAAGTTTTGGACACCTCCTGAAAAGGAGTTGCCCTCCCCAAGCGGAGCCACTGTTAGTCATCAATAATTTTTACTATCTGAAGATCACTAAATGTCAGTCCCAGATTTCTAAAAACAAAATTCATGAATATTGTGAATTTTATAAATCTCATTGCCTTCATAATCCTTAGGATAATTTTTTTACTGATTCACTATTTTGTCATGTCATGATCAGCCTACCACCCCCAGAAGACCCATCATGGGCTCATGCCAATCATCTTCACTATGTTTTTCCACCTTTGACCTTAGAAATCAGTTTTTCCTTGCCTAACCCCTCCACTTGCCACCTAGGGTCACCAACCAAATTACTCCTTTATGTATTTTCTAAAGAGCCTCCCACTACGTCACTTGATTTTCATAGGTTGTAGGATTGTATTTGATTTTCTAAAGTACTGTTTTTATGAGCCAGAGGCTGCATCAAATGTGAAATAAGTTCAAGCAACTAATTTTCCAAATTAGATCAGAAAGGCCTTTAAGAAGGATTAGTTTTCCAAGACAACATTCAGCAAGAGGATAACTATGCATCTTAAACATTTCTATAGGAATGATTGAGATAGCTATCATATAAAGAAATAGGTAAGGTAAGAGGCCAATTCCTCACTAAATAACATCCACTGCAAAGAAGAGGAAGCATGCCTAAGTTCAAAGAGAATCAAAGTTTTTAGGACTAATTGGCTAAACAATATTGTCAACCAAGAAGCCAATGCAGAAAGCCACAAGGACATAGGTACATCAGCACAACTGAGCATGAATTGAAGATTTATTGAAACTAGAAATGAAGATTAGAAGCCTTCATGATGATAGCAGGAAGATAGTTTGAATAAGCTCTTGAAGGTAACCTCCAGGGTTTTTCAAGGTAACCATGCTTCACTGCATCAAAAGGAATAAAATGCAAAGAGTATCAGTGTGAGGGAGATCAAGCCTTCATTTTCTGTCATAACCCTCTAAATGGTCCAGAAGGCATAGGGTTAAGCTTCAAAATAGAAAACCAAGCTAATCATGAGTTTACTGTTGAGTGACTGAGGTTTTCAAACTCCAAAAATGACAAAGGGGACAAAAACATTTGTGTCATGGCACCTGCAAGAAAACAAAAGTGGCTAAAAGGAGTTAGCATACATGGTAATGAAAGCTATGGCACTTGTCAAAAGTGGATTTATTATACCTTTGGAAAATCAGCAAGAGGGGAAGAAACCATGTTTTCAAATCACCCACACTCATAGATCTCAAAGGGGGTAAAAACATGAGTTCCAAACTTCACAATACAGGAAAGAAGGATTTTGACACTGTTAGGGTAAGATCAGGTCCCTCAAAAATGTTTTAAAAAGAACTTACCCTTACTAAAGGAGCTAATGAGATGTGTTAGGTTTCAAATAACAGAGAAGGAAAGTTTTAAGGTTTTGATATGAGAGAATGGGTAAGAACATAGTGTTAAAACATCAACAAGCCAAAAAGAGCCAAAGTCCAGCATATTAGCTACCTAAAGAATAGCAGAGAGAAATGGTTGAGAGGAAAATACATCATTTTTTGTGTTTTAAGTCACCTCCTACAAAAGGTAAAAATAATATCAGTGATAAAGTGACAAGAAAAACAGAGAACCTTAGCAAAAGTGGGTTTTTAATGTTAATTTATTTTTCTAAGGGTATAAAGGCATATTATTTATCACTCAAGCTCATTTTTCATCTTCAAAAGAGAAGTGAAATGCTTTCAAAGAGAAAATTCCTGTGTTCTAGCAAACATTGAGCAGGGAAAACCCAGTGCTACGCTCCTAGAAAACCGTGTTGTGCGCCTGCGTGCGCCTTCCTTCGAAAATATAACGGAATGATGGGTGCCTGCGACCCAGTGCTGCAGGCTCATCCTGTGCCCATGCACCAAACCACGTTCAGCGTGCAGAGGCTCAACTGGCCTGGGCGCTACGCACAGATAGCATGCAGAGCCAACTAGATAGCATGCAGAGGCTCGACTGGCCCAGGAACTACACACAAATAGCATGCAGAGCTGATATGAAAACGTACAAAGGCCTGACTGGCCCCGGCGCTATGCACAAACAATGTGCAGAAATGACCCGACAGTGGGCAGAGGCCTAACTAGCCTGGGTGCTATGCACAGGCACGTTCAGCAGCAGACCCGACAGTGCGTGCAGAGGCCCGACTAGTTCAGTACTATGCGTTTGCATTGCACGTTCAGCCAGAAGCTTTCTCCAGCATACCAAGCACTCAAACTGCTGCAAATTTCCTTAAAGTCACCTCCAAAGGTTCCATAGCACCTCTGAGGGGTAAGTAAAAATTAACCTCCTTCATTTCCTAAGTTATTATCATTTGAATTAGAGGAAAAAACCCTAGATTTCTCCATCAGTTTCACAAAGAAAAATCAGATTTTTTGGACTTCAAGGCAAGGGTAGAAGAGAAAAATGTTAAGGGAGACTAATAGTGGTGGTGGTGAGGGAGGCCAAGGGCCTAGAAGACAGTAGAAAAAGGGTGGAAGGGTAAACATATTTGAGCCACTGAATACCAAGGAATTGATGGCCTCTCCTATGACAGTTGCATATTTCCAAGAGGTGAGCTATTTTGACTTCTGTGAAAGGGTACAATAGGTCCAGAGTCATTCTGAGTTGACCATACCTTTCATCCTTAACCTCCATGACCATCAACTAAACTTAGTAGGAGTGAACTTTGAGCTATCCATCAATATCATTTCCATGGCCACCGGGATACCTAGTATGGGAGAAAAGTGGTTTAAACAAACAAATTTGGACCTAAGACATTATCAACCCTTCTTGAAACCCAAATACCAAGCTGACTGCAAATCCATTTTTCCATTTTCACATCTACTGGAGAGGTATGTGCCATTAATGAGAATCATCATGAGATACTTCACCTGTGAGGGTAGGTTTTCTAGTCTTTATTCCTACCATATAAGACTGCTCATGCACTTCACTAGGGCCAAGCTGCTACATTTTCCCTATTATATTTATAGAAGTATTGATAAGATGTCATAAATTGTGCAAAAGAGACCTTATTCACAACAAATGCAAATTATTTTTCACCATTCTCTTATCAAGATGATTGTGTTGTGTCAATTATAGCAACATGGTATCCCATGGGAAGTATTCATCGCCCATGAAGTTTTCACAAACCCACAGCCTCCTCATCAGCCAATTTTACCCTCATCATCTCATCCACCTCCTTCTACTCCTCCATCACCCCCCACTGACCATGACCCCTCATCCACACATGAATCCTCTCCTTAAGAGAACCTCCCTCCCTCACCTTCTCCTAAATCATCAAATCAATAAGAAATGATGATGATGAAGAGGAAGAAAATGATGATGATGAAGAGGAAGAAAATGATGATGAGGAAGAAGAGACAAATGATTAAAAGGAAGAAAATGATGATGAGTAAGAAGAGACAAATGATGAAGAGGCAGATGTAGATGATGAGGAAGAGGGAAATAACAATGAATAAGAAGCAGAGGATGATGATGAAGATACATAGACAGAAAATGACAATGAAAAAGAGGCAGAGGATGATGAAGAAGAGATAGAGGCATATCATGAAGAAAAAGGCAGTAAACAAAACAGTGAAGAAGAAACGGAGAAAAGTGACAAAGAGGCCAACATTGATAAAGATGATGACAGTGAGGAAAGTGTAGAAGCTAAAGACAACATAGATAAAAATGAAAATAGTGAGGACAATACAGAGGACAGTAAAGAGGTTGAGGAAAATGAAGATGAAAATGCACAAAATAGTAATGAAGAAACTGATCAAGACACCTCTAACAGTGACCATACTTAAAATGACAATGGCCATGATAATATTGCAAACACAAAGGAAAGTGATGACGAAGAAACCATGATGACTGATAGCCCCAATAATGATGACAGTTGTGACACTATGAACCAAAAAAGTAGTCAAGAGGTTGATGACAGTGGTGAAGATCACAATAGTAATGTTAGCATGGAGGAAAATGAAAGTGAGTCTCAAGAGGGAAGTCAAGAACATAGTACATAATACATAAATGCAAAGATCATTGATGAAAAGAAAGTCAGTCTTGAGATCAGCCATGATGAGGGAATTCTAGTAGACAAATTTGGGTTTTTCCCTCTCACATATCAAAAGGGTCCAAGGCTTGTGTTTTCTACCTCAAAAAGGCAAGGAACCATGTCATCCACCTAAAATCAGCCACTAGACAAAGGGAAACAAAAGGTAAAAGAAGAAGAAGAAGATCATGAGGTTGAGAGGGACTTTGAAATCATTCAGGTGGATAGTGATGAGGAGAATGAAGTAAGGATCACAAAATTTCTCCTCTAGGAAATAAATTCACAAATTAAAGACCTCAAAGTACATTTGGATAGGGCCAAGAGTGTAAATGATGTCCTTGACTTGGAGAACAGGCACTTAGGAGCACAAATTGCAATCTATGAAGCTAGAGCCCTCAAGGCCTGGAAAGAAGCCCAAAAGGCACAGGTGAAACTAGAAGAGTTCATGGGCACTTATGAATATAGTAGTTATGAGGAAGGATAATCTAGGAGAAGACCTAGAACTATGGGGTTGAAGAATGCATTGGAAAAGCAAAGGGAACAAGAATCAACCCTTGCATAGCAACTCCCTCTAGATGATATTTGCGCCATGGATATAGTGCATGATTTGGAGCCTTGGTTGGAGAGAGCCAACATACACTTTGAGGCTAAATTTAAGAAAGCTAATCAAGATCTTGACCTCCAAAGAAGGATGACTAAACATTATGCCCGGAGAAACCAAATTGCAAGGGCTAAACTGAAAAAGGCCCAAACCAAGATCTGAGCACTAAAAGAGGAAAAGTGCCAATATAATCTTGGAATCTTGGCACAAGCTTCTCTACAATTCTCTCAAAACCCATGAGGCACACATCCACCAATTTTGGGAGAGTTTTGACAAGTTTTGGTTTTTTGTTAATTTTAAGGGCCAAGGGGGTAGCACCCATGGTGCTACGCTTTTTCTCAAAGCATATTCAGGAGGAAAGGCTTAAATTTTTGGAATCATCAGCTTGATTATAGCATGACAAAAAAATTTTAGGTCAATTGGAGTTGTTTTGGTCCTCCAAAAGGGTCAAAAAGACCCTATTTTTCACCTTTTTGCCTAGTTTTCAAGACAGGTGTTGCGCCTTTACCAGCCTTGGAATTTTTTATTTTTGAATAGCTTACAAAGCTACAATAAGAGAAATAAGGGTAGTTCTGTAAATTATACTCATCAAGATTTCCAATGATCCATCACGGAGCCTATTCCGACATCAGAAAGTCCTTCAAAACATTGTTGCAAGTTGACCCAATTTCCTTGCTCCAGTGCTACGCCCTTGGCAAGGAAATTCATCCTAAAACTCAGTGTTGTGCCCTTAACAGAGAAAAAGTCAAAAATGTATGCTTGGCAAGTTTTAGGAGGCTTGGTAGAGCCCAAATGTCAATTTCTTTGCTAGAAATGCCCGAAACGATATTTTGTTTTAGATATTTTGTGCCTTGGGCCTTGCAAGGTCTCAAGGACAATAATGACATTTATGATTAGCCGATGGGCTTATAGAGACTCTTATTATGTTTTCTCCTCCTTTATTGTTATATAGAGCATTGAGTATTCATTATTAATGGTTATCGTTATGACTCTTGTGAGTAATACATAGTCTTTGGAGCTTGAAGAGAAATTGGTGTTGTGGAGCTTGTGAATGGCTTGTTTTGCTTATTGATGGAGAAGGCTTGCTTGTAGGATCCATGAGCTTGGTTAATGGTGATTTGCTTGTATTCAGTTATTGTTTTATTTTGTATCATTTTGTTTCATCCTTCTATATTGTAGTAGGACAAAATATTTAGACTAATAAATGTTGTTCAGAGGCACCTTACCTCTGTTTATCCTTCACTGCTTCTATGTTCTCCTTTGCTAGGTCAGTTTAGAGAATTCTTAGTTTCTCTCTAGTAGACCCACCCAAGATTTTTTATCTCATGAATGGTTTAATACAGTAGATGTCATAGATGATTTATGGTAAACCCTGCTTGTTTGATATCACTAAAACATTGTTTTTAGGTCTCTCTTTGAAGTACCATTGTTTAGGTTTGCCAAAGAGGCTATGTTTCGATCATACCCTTTTTCCATGCTTGAAATATTGTTTCAAAGATCTTTATAGCTTTGATCAATTATGTCTAGGAGTTACCTCTTCCTTGATTAAATTTTTTTTAATCTTAAATTTTTTCTAACCTTGAATGTGAAATCACTAGAAGTTAAATGAGTTGATCACCTTCTATATTTCATTGGATTGTTTGTCTAAAATTATTGCTTGCTTGAGTTGAATCAAAGAGTTATTGGTATTCCCTGTCTATTGATTACTTCTTATGCTAAATATTGTTAAAGTCCCTCCTTATTTTAAGTATTTGACAAATGATTCTTGATTTCACTTTGCCCTACTTTGTTCACAAACTTGATGTTTATTTCATTTCACCAAACCTTGAGAATCCATCTGACCATGCTAGATTTTCCCTGTGATGATCCCTGATTTATTGTTGAACCTTCCATGACTTTTTGTAGACTCCATAGCCCAATGGCTTGAAAATCTCTCATTCCATCTATTCTACTTGATCATTTACCCAACCCAAACAAACAAACAAACCCGAAACTTAACAACTAGCCTAAAATTAAACCATAAAAGCAAACAAGTTCACATCCTTTGCAAAAAATATAGAGAGCCCTCTCTAAGTCTAGGAAATATAGGTCCTAAGACTCCAAAGACTGGTCTGATGTTACCTTCTGCATTTGGTCTGCCAATCTACTAAATCAGGGGATACTAACACCGACTTGCAGATTCTATTACCAGCTCGCACACATAGCCAGCGGGGTCCACACACAAGAGGACTTTGGGGTCTCCATGCACATAGACAGCAGGAGCCCTTACCCATACGATTGACACAAAATATCACAAGTTCATATCCCAACTTAACTTCTTACTTCTTTTTTTAGACTCGATTTATATATCTATTTATAACATCTTAGCCTGCGCTACTCTATGGTCCGCAAACCGTGGTTTATGGACTCCTGGTTTACCCTTTGACCCATTACAATATATTGGGACTTTGACCTGCCCCAAAGCCCCCGCGCTAGACCAATTATTACAAAAATATTACAAAACTAGACCAAAAATGCAGTTAGGGGACCTCGTTCCAACATATGTCATAGGGTTGCAATCCGAAATGAAAATGGTCTTCCAGAGCAGGATATAATGGCGAAATTTTTAGACAGCTTGAATGGCTACCAAGAAGATATTTTATATGTATGAGTACTTAACATCCATATCATTGAGAGTACGTCTCAAATAATATATCAGATGTTCTATCCCATATTCTTCTTGGACTAAAACCATACAAATGGTTGTATCTGCGGCAGCGAGATACAGGAAATAATCACTCTGATAATTAGGGGGATACATTAATGACACTCAGATTAGGGTATCTTTAAGAGCTTCAAAAGAAGCTTGCACAACCTTATCCCAATTGAAGGGAATCCCCTTTTTTAAGAGACGAGTAAATCCTTTATCCATTTTGGCATAGTTGGGTATGAACCTCCTTAGAAAGTTAGCCTTTCCTTGAAGTCTTTATAGCTGAAGTAAGTTTGATGGTGCAGGAAAATCAAGAATGGCCTGGACCTTTAGTGGGTCAATTCGAATTCCATCATTTGACATGAAAAATCCAAGAAAACGACCAGAACCAACACAAAACACACATTTCTGTGGATTTAGGCGTATATTGTAATTTTCATAGCATAGAAATATAGCTCTCAGATGTGTCAAGTGATAAATCTATTTTCGTTAATGCATGGGTAAATTGTCTAGATAAGGTTGAAAAATGTGCTTATTGTCATGGAAAGAATAATACATTTCTCTCCAAAATGTTGTCCCGAAGTTCTTTAAACCAAATGGGAGTTTAAGATAAGCGAATGTGCCCTAGGGACAGATGAATGTTGTCTTATATTGGTCCTCTAGGTGAATATGGATTTGATTGTAACCGGAGAATCCATCCATGAATGAAAATATTTCACAACCAGCACATTCGTCAATGGTTTGGTTGATAAAGGGAGTAGGATAATTGTCTTTTGGACAAGCAAGGTTGACATCTCGATAATCAATGAACACTCTAATTGTCCCTTGTTTCTTTATAACAGGAATAATTTTGGAAACCCAATTAGTAAGTGTACCTCAAGCATCGACACAGATAAAGGTGACTGAGCCAAATCTTCAACTATATTGTAATTTTAAGCTACGTGAGCTCTAGGATTGAACTTTGATTTGGGGACGACTCCCTTCGGTGGATTTATTGTTAACTCTAGAATAATAGGTGGTGGAATTGATTCCGTTGATGGATTCATGGTCGAGCTAGTAGGTTCAGCAGTAGCCTGACTACCGTAATATTTATTTCATGTAGACACAAAAACATCATTTTTTGGATTTGTGAAAGATAACATAAGCACTTGGGAACTAGAAGCAGGATTTGTAGCAACCATGTTTGTGTTCGGATTCAAAAAAAGATCTGTCAACACAGCAGATGCAGCCGAAGTCATAAGAAATTTTGAGACTTCAGAACGATGAGGATAGTCCCACGAAAAGTGCTCCTCATTACATATCAAGCAAGGGTAACAAGGTTTTCGAGAATTTCCAGGTTTTTGATTAGAAGATCGTTCTTGCTGGGGTGAATTTTGATTTTTCTTTGCTTTCCCCTTTTTCTTGTTTCCAAGTTGCTTGTCACTTTTTCCTTTGTCAAATGACATGACATGTATTTCGATAGAAGGTGCAGGATCAGATGGAGTATAGGTGTGAGTGTTTTTAGAATTAATCATACTGTCGTTTGCATGAGAGTCCTTACCGAATGGAGGAGGAATAGTAAAATTTGGTCGTAGCGCATTTCGAATTTTATGATAGAGCATGCCAGACTGAGTATAAATAAAATCCAAGTACTGGGCACGAGAAATTACTTACTCTTTAATGACGACGTCACCTTTAGCTACATCCTAAGTGATATATGGTAGCAAGGACATCATAATCCACTCAGCCAAAAGCTGATCAAGAACAAATGCTTTTACCATTCGACGACAACATCGCCACTCATGAATATGATCAGAAATGTGAATAGCATTTGTCTATTTAAAGTTGGTCAATAGTTTCGTTCTAGTTTCATATTGTATGGGTAAATAGAAGTGGGTTAAAAGGGTAGTGGCTAAGGTAGTGAAGTTATCAAATGAAGCTTGTGGTAATTCAATATACCATTTCGTGGTCGGACTAGTAAGTGTATGCTCTAAAAGACGTAGTCTAACAGAGTCATCATTTGAGGCATTTGATGAGCACCACAAATGATAAGTCATAACATGCATTGACGGGTATTCTCCAGGGTTTCTATTGAATTTAGGAATGTTAGAGGGTAATTTGTGTGGAATCACCAGCCACCAAGGATAATAGCTGATGGGATCATTGGTAAGCTAATTTAAATCAGGTAATTCTAATGTTGCAACAAAGGGCAACTATTGATTCAAGTCAGGTTGGGAATAACCAGGATAGGATGGATTTTCTTGGGCAACAGGCCTTTGTGCACCAGCATAAGTCATTTTCTATTGGTAACCTAGATAAGGGTTATTTTGATGATCAAACGCCTGAGGGATCTGTTGAACAAGACCTGGATAAGATGGTTTTTGTTGGATTTTTTGTTGTGGCATTTGAGGTTGATGGCTGCCAAGGTGATTTCCCGCCAAGATTATAGCCCAAAGAAAAATATATTGGACTCAGTTGTGAATAGGTAAGACTATTATGAGCCTATGAAATCCCATAAAAGGGTAACTCAACCTGTGATTTTAAGATTTGAGATACAGGTGGTTGTTGTAAACCAGCCGAAGGAGGTGGAGTCTAGAGGCCCAAGACTTGAGGGTAATGTGTTGAAGGACCCACCTGAGACACTTGAGGTACAACCAACTGAGCCTATAAATGCGGTAATGAAGTATTAACAGGTGGGGTAGATGTAGGTGCAACAGGTTGAACCGGTTGGTATAAATTCACAACTGTTGTTGGTTGAATGCGCAGGATAGGTTGCCACTAACAAACAATCATTCCAACATTTGGGTGACCATAAAACAATGGAGTATTGTCAAAATGGGTGACCATAGGTTGACCCCTAGCATGAGGAGTATAATAATATGGAATATATTGATCTCCAAATCGTGGGAGTCCAGTCGAGATTGTATTGGATGGAGGGTACCCAGATGGACCAACTTGATGTTGAACTAAAGATGTGTATAAAGGATCAAGTCATTTAGTACTCATTAGATATGTACCAGATAAGATACCATAAGATGACATGGGTGAATTCCATGGATTTGAGGAGGCACCAGAGTAGGTTCTAGATAATGATTGGTAACATGGTGGGAGGGATGGACCACCATAAATATGTGACTCAGGTGACGTGGTAAACATTGACGGAGTAGCAATAGTAGATGTTGTCGCAATTGTAACATATGGTACAACCAAAGATGTTGACTCTGCCATGGTCAAATGACCAAATCTATACCCTATAGGATCTATGGGAACCTGGATTGAAACAGGATAAACAGAAGCAGTGTAAGTTAATTGAGGAATAAACTGATAATGAAGCCCCGACCCAAAATGAGTTGGAGTTGAGGGTATTTCTTCTTGTTGAGGTTCTTCCTCGATCGAAATCAAACCAGGTGAAATATTTTTTTCATCAGGCCTGAGATATATTTCAAGTGATTGATTGCACGATAAAAGGGAAGACTTAATGGCTACAAATGACTGAGGAGTGAACGATACAAGTGTTAGGTTCCCATGATTTGTTAGATTGGTGAGATCAAATGCACAGGGTAACATTAGTCTAGTCTTTAGAGTCCTAGGACCTAGCCTTCCTGGACTCAGAGAGGGCTCTCTCTATTTATGCAAAGGATGTTGATCAGCGGTTGTTATTGATGTCAACCCAAGCAGCACCAGGGGCTAACCCAATATTGCATGGTAATTTTGACCTAACAAATTAATATATTATATTTCAATAATGCTTTTTATGGTTTCTACTTTTTGTGATGTTTCTGTTGATATATGGCACGCCATGTAATTATTCACGGTTTGAGATATATTCATGTTTGAAGTTTGTACCCCAAGTTAGTGGGCTACAACCCCATGGGGTTGGGGCATGGGTCATTGAAAAAGGGTAATTAATATTTTTTAAGCTCCTAAAATCCCTCCCACGTTCACTTGTTGAATCCCCTCTCAACTTAAGCATTCATATAAATTGTGATCTTCATTTCCTCCTTAGGCAAGGGATTTCACCATCTGAAACATGTCATCTTGGAATTTTTTCTCTAACGTTTTCTCGAAGAAGGATCAGAAGCTGAAATTTTTATGAGGAAAATTTGAAATCTTGAGGAAGCTACAATACAAATTTCAGATCAAGGTGCACAATATTTTTGGAGATATGATCTGTGGAAGTCAGGGTTTTTGCAGGCTCCTGAAATTCATCTCAAATAAGTGACCTTGGTAAAATCGTCATAACTCATTCTCTAAGTATCAAATTGAAATTCTGTAAAAATTGGCAGATATTGGATAGTTTTTAGTTTTCTCTCTATCAATTTCAAAGGAAAATGAAGAAACAATGACACGTGGCACGCAGTACAAGTGCACTCCACTAAAAAAATCCATAATTAGGGCATTGTGAGAAATTGGGTATAAATCTCTCTTGAAGAATACAAATTGGGTCAGACCTGTGGCATTGGATATATGACTCAGAGGAATACTACAGGACCTAAAATCAGATATTGAGGATCTGAAATAATATAGATACACCAGATTTAATATCGAGCTCCTAGAAGGAAAGAAAAAGCTAGATCATGTGTTGTCAAGGATTGCAAAGGACGAGACTTTCTACAACAGAAAAGAAAAGAAAGGTGCACCAAAGGGTAGCATGACAAGAGCAGCAACCATGGTGCATAACAGCAACAAGAATTTCATCATATGAAGTCCTCAAGTGGGCAGCACTGCATACAATCATTGTAAAGGTATCATTGTACTTAGTCATTGTAAATACATTATTGTACAAATTGTACTAGTATCTATTTTCCAAGGGTTGAAGAGGTAGTGTTGGGAGGTCTAGGATCATCATTAGGTGGTTGTGTCAAAGTTGGGGTTATGGTCTAGTATATCTTCTTCTTCTATGTCATTCTATATCATTGTAAAGTGGACCATTTTCCCTGGTATGAGAGTCCATTCTTCTTTTATTCTTCTATAGGGTGGTAGGGTGGTGCTAGGGTGAGTTGTAGCTCATTGGGTGTTGGGGCATCCATTCAGTTGATTACTGAAGAATCTCGGGCATTGGAGCATCCATCTAGTGGGAGCTTGAGAAGAATATTTTTCTAGATTCTAGGAAGTTGGAGCTTTATTTTCAATTGGAGTTGAATATTAAATAAGTATTAGAAAATCATTAGGTGGTTTTTTTCCCGGAGTGGGTTTCCACCTTAAAAAATATGTGCATTTGTGTTCCTCTTGTTTGCTGCTGTCATTCTACAAACACTGATAATAATTGAAGATTAACTAATTCTATAATTGAAAGGAATACTAATTCACCCCCCCCCCTCTCTCAGTATTTCCAACAATTGGTATCAGAGCTTGGTTTCTTCAATAGCAATTTAATAGCTGGAAGGAGGTCATGGAGAATACCAAGAATGGTGTACCTCTATTCAATGAAAAACATTATGTACTTTGGAAAGGGAGAATGGAGGTCTATCTCTTGGCGCAAGGTTACGAAGTATGGGACATTGTTCAAAATGGATTTACATCAACCGCGGATGAACAAGGTAAGAAGAATTTGGTAAATGATGCAAAAGGAAAGAATATTATTATCAGTGGACTTATTGAATCTGCTTATCATAAGGTGTTGGGTTGTAAAACCACCAAAAATGTATGGGAGAAGCTTGTGAATATATATGCAGGTGACTCAAATGTCGAAGAAGCAAAGCTTCAAATATATAGAGAAAAATTTGACCAACTCAGAATGAAAGAAGATTTCAACATTACTGCATACTTCCAATACGTTGATGAAATAACCAATACTCTGGAAGGATTGGGAGAGCTAATTGACATTGACGTAACATTATTATAATGGAAGATTCTTAGCGTTACTAAGGAGATTCGAACCCAGTTGCATTTTGGCCTTAGAATACGTTTGTAAATCTGGTCAAACTTAGCAAAGAGAAATTGCATGGGAGTTCTCTACAGTACATGAAATGAGATCGATGAAGAAGAGAGTACTTCGCATCTAAAACCACATTCGTTGCATCTAAGAAAACCAACAAGGATAAACAACCTTCAATTGGCAAGACATGCACTCGTAAGTGTGAAGAAAAGGGAGATGATGAAGAAGGTCTTTCGATGAAGAATATGCTTACTTCACGAGAAAACTACAAATTGGTAAGGGACAATTCAAAGGTAAAATTCCATTGATATGTTTCAGCTGCAATGAGGTTGGGAATTTTGCAGCAGAATTTCCAAAAAAAAGTAACGGAAACTCAAAATGAAAGAAATGCTTTAAGAAATTCAACAAGAAAGGATCCAAAAGGAACTTTCTCTCTAAAGAAGATAGCTCATCATCTGATGAAGACAATGATAGTGAAGAAGAAGCCAATGAAAGAGTATTGTTTATGGACAAGCACAATAAACCCAAGAACTATAAGCAAGAGGTATCAAAAAATGAAGAAGAAGGATGGACCATAGATGAATTTTATGAGCAAGCAATCAAGCTTATAAAATATCTCTAGGCAGAGAAGATCCATTCCAAAACTCTTGAAGAACAAGTTCAAGGTCTCAAAATTGAAGTTGAATAACACAAATGCATTGAAGAGTCACTTCAAAAGAATTTGGAAGAAAGCAACCAAGAAAGGGAAGAATTAGAAGCCGAAGTAATCTCGCTGCGTGAGGAAGTGAAGAAAGGAAAAACTATCCAAAACTATGCCAACAGCTCAAGGGCATTGGAATAACTCATCAAAAATCAACGATCTTACAACGACAAAAATCGCACCGCCAAACACACCTCCACGAGCCTTTTTATACAACAAAATACAAAATGAACCTATGAGATCCTATATGCATGTGGACTTCCATTGGACAATATTAGCAAGAATAGCTCTGAAGACAATTCCTTGACGAAAATTTCCATCCAGGTACCAACATATTTTTTATGGCTACTATTATTCATGTGGAAAATTTGGTCATAAAGCTGTAGAATGTCGCATGTACCCTAGGAACGAATACAATTCCAGGAGCTCTGTCAAATATGAACCTCCCAGGGCTCATCGAAATATCAATAGATTTGAACATTTAAGAAATAATATTGAATGTTACAAATGTAGAAACTTTTGACACATAGCCAAAGACTGCAGACTTGAAAATCCTCCAGAAGAATCTTCAAAGCCACAGAATAAACGAGCATGGAAGAAGAAGAAGAATGATAATTGTGCTCTCGCTCTCAAGGCTCAAAAGAAAAAAGATGTGTGGTATGTTGATAGCGGTTGCTCAATGCATATGACTAGAGATAGAAATAAATTTGTATCTTTGAAAGAGAAGAAGGATGGAACCATGTCCTTTGGAAATGATGGATCTTCAAATTTTATAGGATCGTGTACTTTCACCCAGAAGCAAAGACTTTCAGCCAATAATGTTCTGCAGGTTGAAACATGAATCACAATTTGCTTAGTGTTGGAAAATGGTGATCAAGGACACACAATACTATTCAACTCCACGAACAAAACTGGAAGAAAGGCGTGGTGAAATTATGGCTATAGCAAGTCGCAGCTCCAAAAAACATATATGTTCTGGATGAAGTAACTAAAGCATGTATAATAGCTAAAGGGGATGATATAATATTTGGTAGCAATGATGATCAACTAAGTAGGAAGTTTGCTACAAAGATGCAAAGTGATTTCAAGATGTCTTTACTTGGTGAGCTAACATACTTATTAGGGCTTCAAATATCTCAGCAAGAGAAAGGAATATTTATATGTCAAGCCAAGTACATCAAGGAAATGCTCAAGAAATTTAAAATGGAAGATTGAAACCCATCCTTACTCCAATGGTAACAAGTTGCAAATCGAGCATAGATGACTCATCTAAGGATATGGATCAAAGGTTGTACAGATCTATGATTGGTAGTCTTCTATATGTAACAGCTTCCCGACCAGATGTTATGCAAACAGTTGGACGAATAGAATGATTCCAAGCAGCACCAAAATAATCACATATTAAATATTCACCAGCATTGGAATATCTTCACCAAAATCTTGGGATTCTCCCAAGTTCTCATTAGATTTTCCTTTTTTTCAGAATATAAAGGGGGAGTGGAAGTGTGTACAGGTCCACAGGATGGTTGTGTTTCAGGGGGAGTTACCCTTTTCCATTGATGTCAAAGGGGGAGATAATGTTGTAGGAAGAGGTGTCATGATCGCAGGGGGAGTACTTGTGTTGCCATCAATGCCAAAGGGGGAGATTGTTGATCAACAGTTGTCATTGATGTCAACCCAAGTAGCACTAGGGGCTAACCCAATATTTCATTGGAATTTTTACCTACCAAAATAATATAACCTGGGTCAATAATGCTTTTTATGATTTCTACTTGTCGAGATGTTTCCGTTGATATGTGGCACGCCATGTAATTCTTCACGGTTTGAGAGATATTCATGTTTGAAATTTGTACCCACAGTTAGTGGGATAAAACCCCATGGGGTTGGGGCATGGGTCATTGAAAAGTCATAATTAATATTTTTTAAGCTCCTTAAATCCCTACCACATTCACTTGTTGAAGCCCCTCTCAACTTAAGCATTCATATAAATTGTGATCTTCATTTCCTCCTTAGGCAAGGGATTTCTCCATCTGAAACAGGTCATCTTGGAATTTTTTCTCTAAATTTTTTTCTACGAAGGCTCAAAAGATGAAATGTTTATGAGGAAAATCCAAAATTCTGAGGAAGCTTCAGTAAAAATTTTAGATCAAGGTGCGCAAGATTTTTGGAGATATGATCTGTGTAAGTCAGGGTTTTTGCAGGCTCCTGAAATTCATCTCAAATAAGTGACTTTGGTAAAATCATCATAAATCTCTCTCTGAGTATCGGATTGGAATTCTGTAAAAAGTGGTAGATATTTCATAGTATTTTTTTTTCACTCTATCAATTTCAAAGGCAAATGAAGAAAAAATGACACGTGGAACGTAGTACAAGTGCGCTCTACTGAAACAGTCCATAATTAGGGCATTGTGAGAAATTGGGTATAACTCTCTCTTGAAGAATCCAAATTGGGTCAGACCTATGGCATTGGAAATAAGACTCAGAGGAATACTACAGGACCAAAAATTAGATATTGAGGATGATAAATAGCAGAGATACACCAGATTCAATATCAAGCTCCTAGAAGGCAAGAAAAAGCTAAATCATGTGTTGTCAAGGATTGCAAAGGACTAGACTTTCTACGGTAGAAAAGCAAAGAAAGGTACAGCAGAGGGTAGCATGACAAGAGAAACAACCAAGGTGCATAACAACAGCATGAATTTCATCATATGAAGTCTTCAAGTGGGAAGCACTACATACAATCATTGTAAAGGTATCATTGTACTTAATCATTGTAAACACATTATTTTACAAATTGTACTAGTATCTATCTGCCAAGGGTTGAAGAGGTAGTGTTGGGAGGTCTAGGATCATCATTAGGTGGTTGTGTCAAATTTGGGATTATGGTCTAGTATATCTTCTTCTTATACGTCATTATATATCATTGTAAAGTGGACCATTTTCCCTGGTACGAGAGTCCATTCTTCTTTTATTCTTCTATAGGGTGGTAGGGTGGTGCTAGGGTGAGTTGTAGCTCATTGGGTGTTGGGGCATTCGTTCAGTTGACTACTGAATAATCTTGGGCATTGGAGCATCCATCCAGTGGGAGTTGGAGAAGAATTTTTTTCTAGATTCTAGGAAGTTGGAGCTTTATTTTCAATTGGAGTTGAATATTAAAGAATTATTAGAAAAGCATTAGGTGGTTTTTGTCCCGGAGTGGGTTTCCACCTTAAAAACTGTATGCATTTGTGTTCCTCGTGTTTGCTGCTATCATTGTACAAAAAATAATAATAATTGAAGATTAACTAATGCTCTAATTGAAAGAAATATTGATTCACCCCTCCCCCCCTCAATATTTCCAATAAAGGATGTGAACTTCTTTGCTTTCTAGGGTTTGATTTTAGGCTAGTTGTTAAATCTAGGGTTTTTTTATTGTTTTGGTTGGGTAAGATGATCAGGTAGAATATATGGAATGAGGAATTTTCAAGTCATTGGGCTATGGAGTCTATAAAAGTCATGGAAAGTTCAACAATGGATCGAGGAGCATCACAGGGCAAATCTAGCATTGGTCAATGAATTTTCAAGGTTTATGGGAAATGAGATGGACATCAAGTTTGTGAAAAAAGGTAGGGAAAAGGGAAATCAAGAATCCTTTACCATGTACCTTTTTAACAAGAATATACTTAAATACATAAGCATAAAGAAGCAATCAATAGACAGGGCAAACCAGTAACTTTTTTATTCAACTTAAGCAAATAAGTACTCAAGACAAACATTCCAATGAAATATAGAAGGTGAGAAACTCATTTAAGTTATAGTGATTTCACTTTCAAGGTTAGAAAACATTCAAGATACACATATAAATTTAATCAAAAAAGAGGGAACACCTAAACATAATTGATCATAGTTATGAAGATCTCCAAAACAATTATTCAAGCATGGACAAAGGGTATGATCGAAACACAACCTCTTTGGAAAACCTAATCAATGGTACTTTGAAGAGAGACCTCAGGATTAATTTTTAGAGACATAAAACAAGCAGGGCTAACCATAAATCATCTTTTATGCCTACTATATTAAACTATTCATGAAATAAACAAGCTTGGGGGGTCTAGAGAGCAGTTAAGAATTCTCTAGAAAGACCCAATAGAGGAAAACATAGAGGCAACGAAGAACAAACAGAGCTAAGGTGCCTTTGGAAACATTTCTTAGTCTAAATCCTTTGTCCTACTGCAATTTAGAAAGATGAAAAAATAATGATACATGAGAAAATAATAACATAAAATAGAAGCACTTTACCATTAACCAAGCTCAGGGATCCTGCAAGCAAGCCTCCTCCATCAACAAGCAAAACAAGCCATTCACAAGCTCCACAACACCAAATTTCTCTTCAACCTATAAAAGACTATGTATTGCTCCAAAGAGTCATAAAATGCCAACATTTACAATGAAGCCCTAATGCCCTATTTATCTAGCAAAGGAGGGAAAAAACCCTAGATAGGGTTGGAAAATGTCAAAATCACTCATAAATGTCATAATGCCCAAGAGACCATGCAAGGCCCAAGGCACAAAATATCTCATGGAATAAATGCCAAAATAAATTCTAGCACCTAATTCTAGAGTGATTTTCCTAAAAAAACATTAAAACATCATTCTGCAATAAATGACTGTGTTTTTTTGAGTTTTGGCAAAAAACACACAGTGCAATCCATAAGCGCAGCGCCCTCACAGGCATTAAATAGGTCCACTTGCAGACAAGCTTTGGTGACCTTCCCGATGTCAAAATTTTCCCCGTGATCACCCGTTGGAAAGCCTTCTGAGTCTACTTTCCAACTATACCATTGGTTTTGTATGTGAGCACCTGTAACCTGTCCAAAAAGCAAGTTTCCCAACACTTCTCTGAGTGTAGCGCCAAGCCTGAAAATGAGGCAGAATGGTAGAAAATGAGGTGTTTTTTGACTTTTTGAGGGGTCAAAAGTGCTCTAAATGCTCTGAAATTTGGTGAGAAAAGTGTACTATGCATAATAAATCCAAAAATTTAAATTTCTCCCTCTGAGGATGCCTGACGAAAAAACATAGCACCACGGGTGATGCGCTTATAGGCCTCCAAATTCACAAAAAACTAAAAATTGTCAAAATTCTCTCAAATTTGGTGGATGTCTCCCTCATGGAGTTTAAGAAGCCTGTAGAAAATATTGAGGCAAGATTTCAAGGTTTACTTGGTATTTTCCTCATTTTAGTGTTTTTTATTTCAATGAGGGCCTCTTTGAGCTTGGCACTAGTGAGTTTGTTTTTGAAGGCATAGTGTGTACGCGAAGGTCTCTTTTATCTTCTTCATATGTTTTTGCTCATATTTTTCCTTTGAAAAGCCCTCTTCATATTTTATTTTATATATTTTTTGACCAAGATTTTCATTGTTTTGATTGTCTTTAGGCCTCTTAGTCGTTTCTTCATTTTATGTAAGATCATCCTCTGTTTGTTGCTTACCTGCCTCATTTTTGCCCACGTTGTCCTTCCCATATTCACCTTCATCATTCTCAATGTGGTTGCTGCTTTCTTCATCATTTACCTCTTTTTCATCACCAACCTCCATGTCTTCTACCTTATCTCTGATTTCTTGCTCACCTTGGATTGACCCATTCTTACCATTAATTTCATCATTATCTTCATTGCCACTACCCTCCTCTGCTTTTATGTCTCCTGCCTCTTGTTGACTTAATTCATCATTCACCCTCATCCTCATATGGGATTGGACTCATGGTCATATTTACCCTCACTTTCAATTTAATTTTCATTTCTACTTCCTTTCTCATCAATTTAACCTTGCTTGCAGGTCTTGAAGGCAATGTGGAGGTGCTTTCCTTGAGCCTTTGGAATTTTTTTTTGCAATTAGGAGGATTTTCTGCATAAGCGTAGCGCTAGGCAAGAAACTAGGCAATTCAGGCCCTCTGAACACAATGATGCATGCCTCACGCAGTCTTGCCAACCTATGGGCTCAGGGCCAGGAAAGAAAAGACCTATCGAGCCTATGTCTGGGCTCAGCACTGGTAGAAAATGGGCGATTCGGGCCTCTGTGCGTAGCACTGCCCAACCCTTGGGCGAGTTGGGTGCTCTGGGTGCAGTGCTGCATGTCTTGTGTAGGCTTGCCAGTTCCTGGGTGCAACATTATTCCCCTGTGAGTGTTTGGTTTTCCTGAGCACAGCACTGAGCTGTACACGCAATGCCTTCCGCTATACACTGTAATGTTCCTTTTTCAGGAATTTCTACAAAATTATCCTCTAGGACGCTATATAAGGAAGGCAGTGTAAAAATAAGCTAAACCAGGACTTGGATCCCTTGGTTTACCCTTCATAAATTAATCTTCCATAATATTAGCTCAAATAAATAACCCTAGAGGGGTGTTACACCATTTTTTGGTCATCTAACCTTTCATCATTAGATGGACCCAAGTACACCATGTAAGACCAGTTTTACCATAAGTAAAACTACTTTCACTATGTTAAAATAGGAAACCCCAAAAGGAAATATTAAACAAACCTATATTTGTTTGATTTTCCTCATGGAATAATTAATTAAACCATAATTTAATTATTATTCCCAGTCATTTTTTAGTGGAGGCTCCACTTGCTTGAGCTAGGTGGCAAGTGTGAATGGGACTCATGGTGAGAGGAGTTATTTTTCTTTATAAGGAGGAGATGGTAGCCCATTTTCATTATGCATTAGCTTATTATTTTCGTTGGGTCTGCAAAGACTTGCATCCCCAGGCTGTTTAGCAGGGTTGTAGTGTTCTTGAACCCTAGGGTGTTCCCGGTCAGGAATACCTACCTCATCCTCAAGGAAGGAGAGGGTTTGAGCTTCATTTCCTCATTTTGGCATTTGGCCAAGCTTAATCCTTCAGCTACAATGTTATCCTTTTGGGCAGAAAATGTTGAGTTGCTCGGTGCAGCAACAAAGGAACTTATAGAGTCATTCTTTGGCTTGTTCTTCAGTGGAGATCTTGTACATTCTTGGGAGGAGCAGAAGAGGAGACTCCCGAGCTTCATTTCAGATCTTTGGCACCAGGTCGATCATTCACCATCTCTCACAGTGTAGTCTAGGGCAGAAACTGCGTTATTTATGTAGGCAGTTGCTAGGAGGGCCATTGGAGCTTATCAGGAGGAGTGTTTTTGAGTAAGAGGGATCAACCCTTTTTCTTGAGAAAATTATCAGAGGAGGGCATGAGTATTTTAGATCTTCCATAGCCTCATTCTTATTTTGATTTATTTGCAGTGACAAGCTATTTTTCACATTGTACATTTTTCGGCATTTCTAGCAATCTCTCCTAGATTGGCTAGAAATCTTGTATTGGAGCCCATTCTTATATCCTTGGGAATTTCTTTGTATGTATTAGCCATATTTCATGTATTGAAATCTATAGCAGCAGCTACACTCCTAGAGACAGTGATGTGACTTCTTTCTGGCATTTTATGCAGTTGCTGCATCTCTTGTATTTCATGTGTTGATCATTGGAGATTGATTCCGATAGCTTGAGTGGCTTGTCCCTCAAGATATTTTTGTATATGGTAGCTGATATATTAATAAACATGATGGATGTGTTATATTACATTTATTTTTATGTACATATTTGCAGAGTTTAATGATTGTGTTCATGTATTGTTATAGGCTCTATGTTTGAGAAGTTTCCTAAGGGACCTAGTTTGGGGAGATCTGAATAACCCCTTGTTAGTATGAATCCTTTGTCGAAGTGTACGAAAAAGGACCACTTTAGCTACGCATAACCAATATCCCTAACAACAAAAGTGGCTGCCAATATCTTCAGATCTGCAGTTAGTTAGACATAAAAGAGCTGCAAAAACCAGATCTATGCATGGAAAGACATTAAGCAGAAAAAATAAGGGTTTGCTCCATATACCAATAGACAAGACAAGAACAATTTTTGAAAGAATTTTTATATTAATGGGGCACCTTTAGGAGGGAAAACAAGAGGTGTGTCAATTCTCTCGATGGGATGGGTTCTTGGAAGTCCTCGAGCGCTTCGGATCTAGATTTCTCTCTCTTGTTGGTGCTGAAAACCCAAAACCCACACAAGGAATGGAGCTCAAAATGGAGCACAAAGGGAGCTCACACGGCAAATGATGAAAAATGAGACCACGTGTATAGATCCAGAGTGATCTAGTAGGCAACAAAAGGTGAGGAATGATGGGGAAGAACCCTCCTATTTATAACAAAATATTGGGTCATTCTAGATCTTGGTGCATGATTAAAATAATGTTAGCCAAATCTAGATCCACCTTTATGGAATATTTTATTATTATTTGTTGGAGGGAAAGGGTGTTTGACTTGGGTCAAATCCCTTGATTAGTGAAAAATAAATAAATAAATGATTTATTTATCTTTTTAAGTGGTTGGGAGATAATCAAATAAATAATGATTTATTTGATTAATGGTGGGTGATTTGGTCATATTTAACAAGGAATATTATCTAAATAAGATTTAAATAATTATTCCTAGAAAATAATAAGATAACTAAGGGTTTATCTCATTAATTTCTTTGTTTTTTGGGTTAAACATGACTGGGAATAATAATTAAATTATGGTTTAATTAATTATTCCATGAGGAAAATCAAACAAATATAGGTTTGTTTAATATTTCCTTTTGGGGTTTCCTGTTTTAACATAGTGAAAGTAGTTTTACTTAGGGTAAAACTGGTCTTACATGGTGTACTTGGGTCCATCTAATGATGATAGGTTAGATGACCAAAAAATGGTGTAACAGATTGCCCCCCAGCGTGCGAGTGTCAGGAGCAAATCGTATGACCGAAATACGTTGTAAGAACTCAATCACTAGACAACAAAAGGGAAGTCAGAGAGAGAAAGGTGAGGTAGATAGTGTGCTGAAGGACTAGACCCGGAGGAGACGAGACTCGCAGGTGCAACAAGTCTCTTTTATGAGAGGGTACCTGTGCTGAAGGCGGCGGGGGAGGCATACCTATGCCCGCCGAGACAAAGTACAAAAGAATAGTGTGTCCGGTAAACAAGGGACCGAACCATAAAGTATAGCTGGCATAAGCAAGAGCCAGATAAGAATACAATGAAGAGTCTCACATACATGCTGTGCCTGGGATAACAGCCAGGACTAGTACAATAATATCTGAGTACATGAGATAAATACAACCCAAATGCCCCACAATGAATGGGAAGGACTCTAAAATCTAGGCGATACATGCAAATCGAAGAGGCGGCTGCCAAGTGGCGACGGTAACATCATCAAATATACGGGAGGCTGCATCGAGGGCTGCAATGAAGAGGTCATCCGGGCATGTGGGGGGCTACCTGCAGGGCCACCCCCTCATGAGGGCTGAGACATCTCACACACACCCGGGAATCACCAAGAGTTGCTGCTGCATCATTGAACCATCAAGTATACGAATCTCGATCATGCTGAAAAGAGATGGAGTGGAGAAACAATCAAGTCAAAGGGGAAGAAGAGATCCCTTTGCCTGATCCGAGGCACCGAACAAGAGTGGAAGCTGGAACCAAGGTACACCGCCCTATAGACCTGGCTTCTGGAATGAATGAGATGATGTCGACAGAAGGAGGTCCGCCATAGGTGAGGCAATGAGAGATCCTCAACTAAGGCACGAGAGAAAGTAGTAGAGCGACGGACAGACTGACACTAATGATGATGGCGAAATGGAAAGGATGGAGTGGCAAATGGACGACTTCCCTTGTTAGAGCATAAAGGGCATGAATGACATGGCAGCGACTGACACAATATCAGAAGGGATAGGGGACAGTGGAGCTGAAGCTCATGAGATGCGACAAAAGAGAGGAACCAAGCAATGAAGAATGGATGGCTATAGTGGGGTACAAAGGGACGCAGGATAGACTCCATGAATGCGATGATGACTCAACTTGGATGCACGAAACAAGGGCGACTCGATAGTGCTGCCACACAGTAAAGGCCCCAATGGGGGACCGTGGAAACATGAGTACAAGGTGGGAACTCATGACGAAAATCGACACGAACATGGACAAGTAAGGGAGCAATATGGTGCCCCAAGTACAAGTGTCGTAAGTGAGGAAATTCGATTTTAAGGAGCGGTGAAGTGACGCTTCTTGGACAAAATAGCTCTTGGCGAAGGATGAAAGTACAAAAAGGATGCTGGCTATCTAACAGAAACACGCATCTCAGAAGGGAAATGCTAAGGGTAATATTTCTGAAGATAGAGTGCATTGCGAGGATTGCCTTTGAAGTTCTCTAAAAGGTATGCCCCCTTACCAAGATCCTTACTGATGACGTAAGGGCCTAGCCATAATGAGTCAAACTTCCTGTGACCAAGGACATCATGGGCCTGGTCATATACTAGAACAAGGTCACCTTCGTGAAAAGGACGAGGCTGGACTTTTCGGTCATATTGAGCTTTTGGTGCGTTTCTTGGTCGCTTCCATGGTTTTCAATGCAACACGGCGATATTCAGAGGCACGCTCAAGCATGATAAGTCGTTGTTCTAGAGGTTGGGTGGCAGGGAGAAGTTCAACAGCTAGATGAAGGGAAGGGGTTTTACACTCGATTGATAAGACAACCTCCTCTCCAAAAACGAGGTGACGAGGGTAATGGTTGAGGGGCATAGGTGCCCCCGAGCATGGTGTGGTCATGCCAAAATGTATTTAGAAAAAAGGGGAATCTAAACACATTTAAAGGATGTGGTGTGCCATTTGTTCTCGTTATGGTTATGCAGTGTGAGAAAGGAAATGGAGGATTACCAATCTCTTTTGGGACTGTATATAGGGATCAAATGGACTTTAAGTTTCCGAGTTGGCATACCTGGTGTCACCATCCCAAAAAGAGGATTTGGAGATAATGAACTGCTGCTCTCGTAGAAAAGCTATAGGTTGGTCAACAATAATGTCTAAGAGACTGGGTTGCTGATGTAAGATGAGGGAACGATAAGGGGTATCATCCCTAGAGTGATATGAAGTGATATGGGACTCTATAGGTTCTTCTAAATGTGGAAGAATACTGGGACTAAAGTCAACACGACCAGATACACTAGGAGAGTGGTGGAGAATTGCTTCTCTTGGTCTCTCAAATGTGGGTGCCCCCTTACCCAAACATTGGGTTTTAATGTAATGGCCACAAGGTGGATGTGGTGTGAACACCTGGGTTCGATGTAAGGGGGAATAGATAACGTCAGGGGTGGGGATTTTTTCCATAATGTCGTCATCACGATAGAAGATGGGGTGACTGGTGGAAGAAAGACCACCTGACGTGGTGTAGTGACATCACTGTCTCTAGGAGTGTAGCTGCTGCTATAGATTTCAATACATGAAATATGGCTAATACATACAAAGAAATTCCCAAGGATATAAGAATGGGCTCCAATACAAGATTTCTAGCCAATCTAGGAGAGATTGCTAGAAATGCCGAAAAATGTACAATGTGAAAAATAGCTTGTCACTGCAAATAAATCAAAATAAGAATGAGGCTATGGAAGATCTGAAATACTCATGCCCTCCTCTGATAATTTTCTCAAGAAAAAGGGTTGATCCCTCTTACTCAAAAACACTCCTCCTGATAAGCTCCAATGGCCCTCCTAGCAACTGCCTACATAAATAACGCAGTTTCTGCCCTAGACTGCACTGTGAGAGATGGTGAATGATCGGCCTGGTGCCAAAGATCTGAAATGAAGCTCGGGAGTCTCCTCTTCTTCTCCTCCCAAGAATGTACAAGATCTCCACTGAAGAACAAGCCAAAGAATTACTCTATAAGTTTCTTTGTTGCTGCACCGAGCAACTCAACATTTTCTGCCCAAAAGGATAACATTGTAGCTGAAGGATTAAGCTTGGCCAAATGCCAAAATGAGGAAATGAAGCTCAAACCCTCTCCTTCCTTGAGGATGAGGTAGGTATTCCTGACCGGGAACACCCTAGGGTTCAAGAACACTACAACCCTGCTAAACAGCCTGGGGATGCAAGTCTTTGCAGACCCAACGAAAATAATAAGCTAATGCATAATGAAAATGGGCTACCATCTCCTCCTTATAAAGCAAAATAACTCCTCTCACCATGATTCCCATTCACACTTGCCACCTAGCTCAAGCAAGTGGAGCCTCCACTAAAACCGCGTTGTCCAAGATGGTTCAATGTATCTAGACAGTTTTAGTTGACTTGGTCAAAATAACTAGATCAAGCATGATCCAATCCTGTTCACACCATGTGGTGCTCAAATCAGCTACTTTATTATTCCTCCTTTCACAAAAGGAGTGTTATTTCTCCATCTAAAGGGGTTAAGGGGTCTCCTTACAAATTTTATTCAACAAAAATAAAAAATTTCTAACTATAATTTTCCTTTTTGTTAGCCCCTTATGAATTTTTTGACAAGCAAACAGGGGGCTAAAATGTGTTTGAGCCTTCAAGGAATGCATTTCCTCTAAAAACACATCATCCTTGAAGTATCCTGTGCCTTTACCTCTGATAAAATTCCCTCTGCTGACTCCCTTTATAAGGTCTCATTGATTGTAAAAATTGTGCTCCAAAAGGCCTACTCTTGCCCCTGCTACCCCTGCAGAATTGTCCATTTCATCCCTTTTTCCATTTTTCAAAGTTCCCCTTTTTACCCCCAATCCCCCTCCCCTAATTCTTCTAAACCTTCCCGAAAATTCCCCTCTAAACCATACACACATCCCTGGCGTGGTTTAATAACCCCTTCTTCCCTCTATCGTTACCCCTTTTGGCCTTTAATTTCATTGAAAATGTGCCAAAAACCATATTCTCCATGTACATGGGTCTTAGCCCCCTTCGGCTAGCCCCTGAACCGTATTTCCCCCCACGTGACCGTGGCACTAGAACCAGGTGCCAAAGTGAAAGGTGCTTACCTTATTTAAATATCGGGAGCGTTTTGAGCCGTCGATCTATACAGATCAGACGGTCGTTGCGTTCCCCGCAATGTCCACTATTCACCCCGTCCTCCGCTCTAATTGCAGATCCGCCGTCCATTTAATTGTTGATCCGATGGCTCACAGTACACCTACCCGGTGGTCCCCACACCCACGCCCGAGCACTATTCAAAAACCATCCAATTTCTATCTCACTGCTTTTTGGAGGTGGGCGGTATTTTTATTTTCGGAGCGATTCCACTCACCGCCCGACACGTGGCTCCGACACTGTTTGAAAACCGCCTGCTCATCACACGTTATCATTCAACATAAGACACAGAGCCATATGCGTATCTGCCGTCCAATCTGCGATCGCCCATCCAATTTTGATTGCTCCATGAAGTTGCACAGTGGTTAACCCAAGGTAGTCGTACCCCTAGCCCACTGTCCATTTCCCTCCAACGTATTTTCGACCGTTGATATCCACCGGAGATCGGACGATCCAGATTTATTCGCATGCCCATTGTTGACCGTCTCTTGCCACGTCACCATTCCACATTTCCCATCACATCGGTCGCCCATCCCTGTATATATATTCATTCAAAGGTCAATTTTTAGTGTTTTATATTAAAATTGCTGCTCTCGACACCTTCCAACTACATTTTCCCTTTGCGCCACCATTCTGCAAGCCTCCCACTGCATTTTCCACCATAATCCTACTTTTCTGCCATCTCACCAGTCTGCATGACCATTATCATCATCCCCGTTGCATCCACCACCTCCATACGTGTTTTATTAATAGGTTTTCATGTTTTGCAGGGTTACAGGCGGCGAAAAACCGCCATGATTCATATTCACTATTGTGGTGGTACAGTGCGTAGAGGAAGCTAAATTCAGAGCCTGGTATTACAAGGAAATGTCTGGAAAGGTGTCTGTGACATAAATTTCATCGAAGGATAGAATTAAAGCTCTGCAAAACCTCTCCGGTGCCATTAAAGCACAGATTTCGCAATCGAGAAAGCGACAAAGAGTATCAGTGGAAAAATAGCGCATTTAAGGCCTGTAATTGCAGATTTTGAGCCTTAATCCAATTATTCAAAGGCAAGGTAGTAGAATCAAAGACCTTGTGGATCACTCAGAAGGTCCAATGTACAAAAAACCATACTATCAGGGTTTCAGAACAACAGTACGTTCTTCCATAAAGGACACAGTATCCGTATTTCTTTTATTCTATGTCGTGTTCCTGAGAAGATTTCCGCCCTGACAGTAGTCCTATGCTACCAATGCATTAGTTACTCAGTATGGCATTCCCTAGCACCATCGTTCTGCATTTTGTTCAGTACACCAGATACATACCTGGAGTAAATGGAAACCTGACGAAGACCACTCCATCATCCAAAGAGTACTAGAGATAAATGCCCAAAATTTAAAAGGAGATGGAGCCTCGACCCTCCTGTTGCTTCAATGTTTAATGCTGCATTTAAATTTTACATCTACTCCTATTATTCTTTTCTCCTATAAGAATCCTTGAGAACATATTGTAATGGTTGTTGTCTGGCTGCTGCCGTTGTAGTTAGAGGGATTCAGTTTTGACTGTTAGAACAGTTTGGGAGAAAGTAGCAGAGTAGTTTGTATTGTAGTAGGCTAGGAGGAGAATTTTGGATTGTAACAGCCATTGAGCTCAGTGTATGTGACTAGTTTTGCATCAATTAATCAAGCACATTTCTTTGGATCCTGGTCTATTAATACGGGTGATGTTTTTCTTATCTTATCATTTAATTACATTTTCATACTGTTTCATGTTCTACTGGCCTGCATCAGAATATTGGCATAGGATTTACCCTTGTTAGGTACCCTATGTTTTTGCTCTCCTTTCCTTTAATGTTTTTCTGCTAAATGTGTTATCGAAGGATTGGTTTCAGTTAATTTAACCAGTGTAGTAGTTCCTTATGCTGCTAGTTGATGTATGAATTGATGAAATCTATCTTTAGATGTTCTTGTTGGGTTTAAGCTAGAAGATTTGGGAACACTGGGGATTAGAGTTAGCCCTGTCCACCAGGATCCTTGTGCGACCTACTGGCCTTTCTAAGATCTCTCTGTTAAACTTATCTTTGTTTTCCCTTGGAGCATGCTAAAGCTGACCTGGAGTTCAATGACCTCTGGTCCGATCTATAAGCTACCCCTTTGTCCCTCCTTTGAGAGTTGCCTATGAGTATGTCCAAGCAGGTCTAGAGTTAAATGACCTCTGACCTGATCTATAAATAGAAATTGGGTTGCTTTCCTTCTTTTAATTTCAATCCTTAATGTTCCATCCCATCATCTATCTAAAAAGATCCTTTAGTGTAGATGACTTTCCCTCTGAAATCTTTGGCTATTTGTTGCATGTAATTACCTTTCATGACTCCATAGCCCAATGGATGTCACTTTCTTGACCTATCCTCTTTGCTGAAACATCCTGCTGTTTTTTTCCTTTTATCCCATTACTTTCTCAGTCTATGATCTCATGACCAACCCAAAAACTCACCAACCAAATCATTTAAAACCCGCCTTTATGCTTCATAGCTAGCCTAATACCTTATTTAGAGCTTCAAAGATATATCATTCTTTGTTTTATTAGAGAGATCCCTCTCTGGACCTAGGAGGGCTAGATCCTGAGGTCCCAAAGTGGTTTGATGTTGTCTTATCTTTTGGTATTGCCAAATATTCCAAAACATAGGAACCCCAACATAATGGCGACTTCACTGGGGACTTAAGACCAAAAGCTTGATTTGGTAAATCACTATGGTGGACGGTAAAATTATAAATCATCCACCTGGCAACTCCACAATTCTTGAATGATTAAAGGACTCCACTGGTGATTAGTAGGTTGCTGATTATTTGTGTGTTCACAAGAATCCACTGGGAGACCATGTTACAGTACAACATCATCCATGCCAAAGACCAAGTCACTTCACTAATGGAAGACCCTGAACGGTTTGCTGAAATGTTTTCAGATTTCATAATAGTGTGTCGTGATACAATTTCTAGTGACTTGGCAGAATATAAGGTGGAGGACCTTCCAGGGGTTATTCTTCTCAGCCCAAAATTCACACCCGTGCTCAGGAAAATCTTCTTAGAAGTGGTGGTTGAAAGGTATGAAGCTAAGATTGAACTTCTAAACTCACAAGAGAAATCATACCAGTTCATAGACCCCAGAGCATTTTTGGAAAGTCTCCCTCCTCCTAAAAAAGAAGAAATTCCACTGCTTTCTGATGTGAAAGAAGAAGATGAATGGGCTTTCAAGAGCCACCTTGAGGGTGCAGTGGAAGAAGAAATAATTAAAGCTGCCCAGGATAGAGACAACCTACCTATCATGGAGGGTCTGAAAGAAGAAAGTGTACATCATCTGTTCATTGATCTAGTGGCAGAATACATGGAGGCCTTGATCAATCCAAATTCTCCAGCATTGATCCTTAGCACAGTCCAAATTCATCAGGAGTGGTCACTACTGATGGTGACCTCAGTTTTGAAGAACCACATACGGAGCACCTTGTGGTTATCTCTAATAGGCAGTCAGTGCTCCTATCCCTTTTTGCTACTTCTTGATTGGCTGCATTGGCATTATTGTATCACCTAGAGCATCGGAGATTTCCAAGTTAGAGTAGAGTAGGTAGGAAGTCTAAAATAAGCTCAACCTGTGAGCATGTAGTTAGTTGTTTTAATTTCTACAAAGTCCAGCAAGTCAGATAGTCTAATCATGGCTTGACTGTTTTTTAATTTCTATCTTAGAATGTAGAGAAGAAATCTGCTAGACAGTTTAAATCCTAGCAGATATAGTTTAGGTAGAGAAACTGTGAGGCCAACAGTCTAATATGGTCTCATGGAGTAATAAGGGTAGAAGTAGAATAGGCTATTTTCCTTCTTGTAAAAATTGATGATGTAAAGGGTCCGCAAGTCCAAATGCAACCAGAAGAAAAAATGTTAGGACTATAGTGTGGGTAGGTAGATTGTGTGGGAATGTTTTTGCTAAATTTATGTCTCCATAATTGTGGTAGCTGAAAATTGAAGAATAAAGATGGATCAAGTAGCAGGCATCTGGCCTGCACCAAAGATTTATTTTCTGGATTCTTGACTCCTTCAAGAAGAAGCCATCCCCATGTGGAGCCACTGTTATCCCCCTATGAATTTTTTGACAAGCAAACAGGGGGCTAAAATGTTTTTGAGCCTTCAAGGAATGCATTTCCTCTAAAAACACATCATCCTTACAGTCTCCTATGCCTCTGCCTCTAATAAAATTCCCTCTGCTGACTCCCTTTATAAGGTCTCATTGATTGTAAAAACTGTGCTCCAAAAGGCCTACTCTTGCCCCTGCTACCCCTGCAGAATTGTCCATTTCATCCCTTTTTCCCTTTTTCAAAGTTCCCCTTTTTACCCCCAATCTCCCTCCCCTAATTATTCTAAACCTTCCAAAAAATTCCCCTCTAAACCATACACACATCCCTGGTCTGGTTTAATAACCCTTTATTCCCTCTATCGTTACCCCTTTTGGCCTTTAATTTCATTGAAAATGTGCCAAAAACCATATTCTCCAGGTACATGGTTCTTAGCCCCCTTCGGCTAGCCCCTGAACCGTATTTCCCCCCACGCGACTACGGCACTAGAACTAGGTGCCAAAGCGAAAGGCGCTTATCGTATTTTAATATCGGGAGCGTTTTGAGCCATCAATCTATACAGATCAGACGGTTTTTGAGTTCCCCACAACGTTCAATATTCACCCCGTCCTCTGCTCCAATCGCAGATCCGCCATCCATTTAATCGTTGATCTGACGGCTCACAGTACACCCACCCGGTGGTCCCCACAACCGCGCCCGAGCACTATTCAAAAACCATCCGGTTTATATCACACCGCTTTTCAGAGGTGGGAGGTATTTTTATTTTCAGAGTGATTCCACTCACCGCTCGACACGTGGCTCCGACACTGTTTGAAAACTGCCCGCTCATCGCGCGTTATCATTCGGCACAAGACACAGAGCGACATGCGTATCCACCATCTGATCTGCAATCTTCTATCCAACGGTGATCGCTCCATGAAGTTTCACGGTGGTTAACCCAAGGTAGCCGTACCCCTAGCTCACTGTCCATCACCCTCTGACATGTTTTCCACCATTGATCTCCACCGAAGATTGGACGGTCCAGATTTATTCGCATGCCTGCCATTGACCATCTCCCGCGATGTCACCATTCCACGTGTCCCATCACATCGTTCACCCTTCCCTGTATATATATTCATTTGAAGGTCAAGTTTTAATGTTTTATATTAAAATTCTTGCTCTCGCCACCTTCCAACCGCATTTTCCCTCTGTTCCACCGTTCTGCAAGCCTCCCACTGCATTTTCCACCGTAATCCTAATTTTTTGCCATCTCACCAGTCTGCATGACCATTCTCGTCATCCCTGTTGCATCCACCGCCTCCATACGTTTTTTCTTAACAGGTTTTCATGTTTTGCAGGGTCACAGGCGGCGAAAAACCGCCATGATTCATATTCACTATTGTGGTGGTACAGTGCGCAGAGGAAGCTAAATTCAGAGCCTGGTATTATAGGGAAATGTCCAGAAAGGTGTCTGCGACATAAATTTCATCGAAGGACAGAATTAAAGCTCTGAAAAACCTCTCCGGTGCCATTAAAGCACAAATTTCACAATCGAGAAAGCAACAAAGAGTATCAGTGGAAAAATAGTGCGTTTAAGGCTTGTAATTGCAAATTTTGAGCCTTAATCCAATTATTCAAAGGCAAGGTACCAGAATCAAAGACCCTGTGGATCGCTCAGAAGGTCCAATGTACAAAAAACCATACTATCAGGGTTTCAGAATAGCAGTACGTTCTTCCATAAAGGACACAGTATTCGTATTGTTTTTATTCTATGCCATGTTCCTGAGAAGATTTCTGCCCTGACAGTAGTCCTATGATACCAATGCATTAGTTACTCAGTATGGCATACCCTAGCACCATCATTTTGAATTTTTTTCAGTACACCAGAGACATACCTGGAGTAAATGGAAACCTGACGAAGACCACTCCATCATCCAAAGAGTACTAGAGATAAATGCCCAGAATTTAAAAGGAGATGGAGCCTCGACCCTCCTGCTACTTTAGAGTTTAATGCTGCATTTAAATTTTACATCTACTCCTATTATTCTTTTCTCCTATAAGAATCCTTGAGAACATATTGTAATGGTTGTTGTCTGGATGTTGCCGTTGTAGTTAGAGTGATTCAGTTTTGACTGTTAGAACAGTTTGGGAGAAAGTAGCAGAGTAGTTTGTATTGTAGTAGGCTAGGAGGAGAAGTTTGGATTGTAACAGCCATTGAGCTCAGTGTATGTGACTGGTTTTGCATCAATTAATCAAGCACATTTCTTTGGATCCTGGTCTATTACTACGGGTGATTTTTTTCTTATCTTATCGTTTAATTACATTTTCATACTGTTTTATGTTCTACTGGCCTACATCAAAATATTGGCATAGGATTTACCCTTGTTAGGTACCCTATGTTTCTTCTTTCCTTGCATTTAATGTTTTTCTGCTAAATGTGTTATCTAAGGATTGGCTTCAGTTAATTTACCCAGTGTAGTAGTTCCTTATGCTGCTAGCTGATGTATGAATTGATGAAATCTATCTTTAGATGTTTTTGTTGGGTTTAAGCTGGAAGATTTGGGAACACTGGGGATTAGAGTTAGCCCTGTCCACCAAGATCCTTGTGCGACCTGCTGGCCTTTCTAAGATCTCTCTGTTAAACTTATCTTTGTTTTCCCTTGGAGCATGCTAAAGCTGACCTGGAGTTAAATGACCTCTGGTACGATCTATAAGCTACCCCTTTGTCCCTCCTTTGAGAGTTGCCTATGAGTATGTCCAAGCAGGTCTAGAGTTAAATGACCTCTGACCTGATCTATAGATAGAAATTGGGTTGCTTTCCTTCTTTTACTTTCAATCCTTAATGTTCCATCCCATCATCTATCTAAAAATATCCTTTAGTGTAGATGACTTTCCCTCTGAAATCTTTGGCTATTTGTTGCATGTAATTACCTTTCATGACTCCATAGCCCAATGGATGTCACTTTCTTGACCTATCCTCTTTGTTGAAACATCCTGTTGTTTTGTTCCTTTTCTCCTATTACTTTCTCAGTCTATGATCTCATGACCAACCCAGCAACTCACCAACCAAATCATTTAAAACCCCCCTTTGTGCTTAATATCTAGCCTAATACCTTATTTAGAGCTTCAAATATATATAATTATTTGTTTTATTAGAGAGATCCCTCTCTGGACCTAGGAGGGCTAGATCCTGAGGTCCCAAAGTGGTTTGATGTTGTCTTATCTTTTGGTATTGCCAAATCTGCCAAAACATAGGAACCCCAACACTTTTAGCTTGAGGCTAAAAATTGGGAACATTACATACACGCAAGCACAGTGCAAAAAATGCACTATGGAGACCCCTCTATGCGCAGCGCAGGGGTTTGTGAGTGCAACACCAAGTTCTAGGTGTAGCGCTAGTGATATTGCCTAGAAATTGTCCAAAAACTCAGAAATTTTCATTTGAAGGGTTTTTTTCTCTCCTCAAATGTATAATGAGCTAAGAATGATAAACAAGATGCCTTTATACCCTTGGAAAAAAAATCAAAATCATAAAACCCACTTTTTCTAAGGTTTTGTCACTTTATCATTTTGACAGATATATTTTGACCTTTTATTGCAAATGATTTGAAAAAATTTCAAAGTGGCTCTTTCTTCCTTTGTTGGTAGCTTGCTGGAGAACTAAAGAGGTACCCTTTAACCTTAAGGGTCTTGGTACTGTCAAACCTCTTTTTATTTGCACATGAGAAACTGAAAAAACATGTTTTTATTCTTTTTTGACATTTCTGAGTGTAAGTGGCTTGAAAACATGTTTTCCTACCTTCTTACTGATTTTGACAGTGATATATCCATTTTGACAAAGACTATAAATCATGTATGCTATGTCCCCTCTTGGCCACTTCTCATTTGTTGCAGGTGCCATGAAATAATTTTTTTTGTCCCCTTTGTCATTTTTGGAGTTTGACAACATTAGTTACACAACATCAATCTCATGATCATGTAGGTTTTTCAGCTTGTGACTCAAACCTATGCTTTGATTCCTTTTATATTTTGAGGGTAATTTGACTATTCTTGAAAGCTTGATCTTGCTTACATTGATACTGTAATATTCCTAATTTAGCTTCAGCTAATAGGAATATTAATTTTTTCTTTTGAAATCTAGTTGCATGAATAATTGAGCAAGGAGGCTCCTAATTTGCTCAAGTATGAATAAAAATCCTTCCTAATGTGAAAGGGGATCATGTAATAAATAGTTCAATAATCCACATCTGTGAACAAGGTCTAAACTATATGGACAAGGTCAAGTTTGACCAAGTCAACATGATTTATTCTCAAAGAAGTGGATTCTAAATAAAAGCCAGCTCAATGTGAATAGAGATCAATCCAGCTAGATAAAATGAAGGCACCTTGAGTGTGAAAAGGGGCAGAGCATGAATAATCAGTCAAGGTTGACCAAGTAAAAAAAAAATTCTAGATACATTGCACCATCTTGATGGACAACGCAACTTTTGTGGAGGAGCCTTTGCATGGAAGCAACCTCATAGTGGGTGGGACCCTTGATGAGGAAGCCCATAAATTATATAATGAAGGAGATGGAAAGCATATGAGAATATTGGAGATTATATTTTCATGAGGTTTTCTTAGAATTCTTGCATACTTGGCTGTTTAGCTAAGTTGCTGCATTGCTTAGTGCAAGGGTTTGCTCGGGTGGGGATTCCCTACTCTTTCTTGGAGATCTTGCTTGAGAAATCTAAGAGGAGGTTTCTGATCTGAATTTTCCACCACCTGGTGTGGGGCCAAGCATTTACCTTCAGAAAAAATGTATTCCCTTCAAAAAATTGCATTATTTCTCAAGGTGTGTAGTGGAAGGGGTGAAAACCCCATTTTGAGGAGCAAGTTTCCCAAGAGGAGGATAAACCTTTCTTTGCGAAAGCTAGGGGAAGCATATACAGAAATTTCTTTGTTTTTTCAGCCATATTATGTAGAGCTTCAGCCATATAGTGTTATTCAGCCATATATTTGCAGCAGATTTCTCTTGTATATCTTTTCTATCAAGAAACCCTTGCCGCGTCTTCTTGGATCTGTATAAAAGAGATTAGATCTCTGTTTTTATGAATCATTGATTATTATAATAATATTATAATATATATTTCTCTATTTTCTGATTTAACCTCTCTTTAGACTACACAGTCTCTTATGCAGCAACTCCGACATTTTGCAGTCTTGGGGTTTTGGAAATTTCTAGCTGTTTTGAGCATGGGAGGCTTGTTTAACTATGCTAAAGGCATTTGTTTCTGAAAATATTTTTCATGCATGTCATATATTGTCTATTCTAAGGGAAAAAACCATTATTTTTCACTATTATAACTCATATATTCAGAAAATAATGTTTTGGGGCCAAAATTGTTGCTTTTCCCCACTTGGTGACATTGTAAAAATGCATAGTTTGTTGCTGTGATTGTTTTATGAAAGCTATGTGTTTAAATACATTATATAATATGATCACTTGCTATTCTCCAACTTTGGAATACCATAAGGTATTCTTATTGTTGTAGAAAATTCCATATTTGCAATATTACAGATACTCTTTCATGCTTCCCCTTTGAGGTAGTGGAAAAATTATCTTGAAAAACCTTAGAATGACACACACAACAGTCCCTTGAAATTTTATTCTGCTGGCATGATGGAGGCTCATTTTCCTCATTTCTCCCTCTTTGGCTATGTTTCCAAAACTTTAGGTTTTAGGGCTCTGAGAGAAAACTCATTAGTGTTGTCTTCTAGGTTATCTATAGCCCTTTCAAGTTCATTCATTTATCTTCAGTTCACCTCACCTTTTCCCTTCTTCATTTATAACTTCTAAAAATCTTCAAATCATGCTTGGTTGTGTTGGTGTGCCTCTGCCCTTGTGATTTTCTACATGGGCTCTTTGCTTAGTACACTGTTGGTCCAATCAGTCCTGGAAACCATGATTTTCCATGAACATAGGCTGCTTCTACTTGTTTTTTGTGGATGTCTTTTAGTGAGGAGTTGGCCTCTTACCTTACCTAGTTTTCTGCTGATAGCCACCTTGACACTCCTGCAGAAATGTCAAAAATGAACAATTAACCCTTGCTGAACTTGAACATGATAAGGTGACCTTTCTTGGAGACCTTTGTTGAACTGATTTGGGCAAACAGGTGTTGCCCTTCTTTCATATTTGATTTCAGTTTTTAGTCATGAAAAATAGTGATTTAAGAACACCAAGATTAGCCCTACAACCTATGAAACCCTAGTGACCTAGTGAGAAGTTCTTTGACTGGAATCATTGGCCTATGATTTCCAAGTGTGGAAAACAGAGTTTTCTTACATGTATATGTATTGAGGATCCAAAACCCAATGTACTTGATTTATTCAAAGAGCCTACAGAGGTAGATTTTAAGACCATCAATGCTTGAGGCATTTGGTGAACATGAGAGAAGGTAAGCTGTTTGGAAAACTTAGATGGAAAGTGGAAGGGTATAGGAAAAGCAAAGTATTAAGGTTATGAGTGTGAAAATGGGACAAAGATGAGTGGCATGAATTACATGAGGGACCTTCTAGGAGTGGCAGGCTAACCAGGGAATGGTAGAGTAGTGAGAAAGTGAAAAATTTATCCTAAGGACAATGAAGGCAGTGAGATCTCTATAACTCACAGTATTCATGAATTTTGGTTTTAGAAATCTAGGATAAGCATTTAGTCATCTAGAGATTGGAAAAAATTGTTGATGACTAACAGTGGCTCCGCTTGTGGAGGGTAGCTCTTTTCAGGAAGTGTCCAGAACTTCATATATTCAATATCTGAGTTTATGAAGACTAGTGCCTCATCCATTGGGCAGATTTTCATTCTTTCATTTGATGATGTTTCTTTTGAATTTAGGGTCTCAAGAATCTGAAAAACATGATTACTTCAACATCATCCCTACCTACCCAGCCTACTTTGCCTAGCATTTTTTTTCTTCCTTGGGTGCACTTAAGCTGGCAAACCCTTGACATTATTTTCTTTTGAAAGCAAAAACATACTATCTACTTCTAGCCTTATCACTTCCAAGAGTTCAGATTATGCTAGTGAACTATTTTTAGTCTCTACCTAGACTAACTTACTATCAATATTAAGCTATATGAAAGAATTCGTTCTCTAAGCTATTGACATTAAATTGAAAACATGGTTCGAACCAGGATTAATCAATCTAATTCTCCATGAGTTGTGGCATTGGGACAAGCTGCACACAAACATTATTTTTGTACAAACAAAACTATAAATCATGAGGGTTATGATTTATCATTTGTTAAGCCTTCCCATATTTCTCTTTGGTTCATATTTGAGCATGGAGAACCAATATCTTTTCTTCCTAATCTACTCCTACTGACAAGGCAAATTTAGATGGTTTGACAAGTTCTCTTTCACTAACTTATTAGAAAAAAATTGAAAACATGTTCATCGATGATTAGGCAAGATGACTAAACAAGACTCTTTTGAACAAGTAGTGGCATTTAGGCTTGCGCACTTTCAGTAGTACTCCTTTTGGGTATGGGGTTGTACTTATTTCTCAAATATGCCCTATTTTTCCTTCTTTCTTTGTTTTTTTATTTTTTGTTTTCATGATTTCTCATCATGCAATGTTATGTACAATGAATGAAAGTTTGAAACTAGGACTCTCGATAGAAATAGTGCTTGAGCATCCTGCCATTGATAAGATCTCCAATCAAACCTTTTCCATTCAGATCTTGTAAACATAAAACCTTGTTACCTCCATTTGAGTGCATAGTGTAAGGATTTTTCAAAAAATTTCAAACAAGCCATACTCTCCTTTGCATTTTCTCTTTGATTCTTGCTTCCAAACCTTGCTTCTATCAAAGATCCTTCTTATATGAAAAAGGTATTCTTCCTTAGTTTTCAAACAAACAAGGATGTCATCAATGTAGATCATAGTGAAGTAACTCAAATCAAGAGCCATGGCCCTTTGGAAAGTAGCTTCTGCACTCCTTAACCCAAGGGGCATTTGATCAAACATGTATGTGCCCCAAGGTGCTTTGAAGGTGGCTTTATGTTGATTAATTGGAAGTGTTACCACCTGTTTGTAACCTAAAACACTACCAAACAATGATATCTTGTTAGAAACTCCTACCCTTTGTGAAGAATGATTTATCTTGGGAAAAGGGAACTTGTTCTTTAGGGAGGGTTTGTCTAGGTACCTAAAGTCTACAGATAGCCTATACCCCTTTGTTTTCTTTGTTAGTGACACAATTTGCTCAAAAGGCTCATGGTCTTTCTTGAAAGGAAACCTTCTTTGAATAATGTTTGTGTCACAAGGTTTTAGGCTTTCATTACTATATACAAAAGCATCATAAAAATCTTTGCACAGTCTTATGTATTTATGTTTTGTGTGAAGTGGTAAAGTCTTGGATAACTTGATCATTTTGGGTCTTTCTAGGTTGCCTACATTATACTCCTCTATATCAGTCTCGGTAGATAGTCTTTTAGGGTCCCTAACAAGATTTTTGGGATTAAAAAACTCTTTTGAAGTGAAAAAACCCTTTGATGATGAGTTGTCTATGTATGGAAAAATTTTAAGACCATTTTGATCCAAATTCCTAAAAAATTCTGTTATGTGAAAGTATTCCAGCATTTTTATATTGGCAAAAGGGAATGGTTCGTCTTTTGAGGTTTTTTCTTCAATTGAGCAACCTGTTTCAGATTCTAAACTGGTTTTTGGTTTTCCAATTTGATTCTTAGTTTGCAGAAAATTAATTTCATCTTTGCCATCATGATGTTGTTCAGGGCTGCTATAGTTTTGGCTGTTGAGTTCTTCATGCAGTGCCTGGTTTGGCCGTTGAGGTGTGTCAGGATCTATCTCAACTTAATTTATATTTCCATCAATGTCTTCTTCATTATATAAAATGAATGAGTCAAGATCCGAATGAATGGAATAAAGAGGCATGTTGTTTGGCCTTTCTTGGCTGCTAACCATAAACTTCATGTGTGATTCCTGGTATAATCTCCTTGTTTGGTTAAAAAAAGGGATGGTAGCATAAGACATGTCAAGTTGGAGGTTCCCCTGAAGCTTGTCTCCCCAAGATTTGAATAAAATCATGCCATACTTAGGGGGGATTTTAGCTACTACTATGTCCATGACTAGGCCCTTAGCAAGAATTTGTGCCAGATTGACACATAAATCCTTACTTAGGCCCAAACACTTGGCCCTGCTTGAATCGAAGGAATACAGATCTTTGTAAGGCTTGGTTATTTCTAGGCCTAATCTCTCCATCACTACCTTTGGCATGAGGTTGTGAGAGGCACCGAAGTCTAGCATGGCATTATGCAAAATTTTGTCATGTATATTTAGGCTAACATTGAAAGGGGGAATGGCTCCTTCTTGGTATTTACCTTCTACCTCAGGGCCAAACAATAGCTCTGGTTTTTCATCTGTCAAGTTTAAAGTATCAGTATCATTTCCTATGTTTAACACTTTCAGAACTTGGGGCCTATCCATATCTTGGGTTATCAGTTCAATGAGAGGCATGGTGATCATTATTTTAGAAATCTCCCGCTCAAAACTGAAAGGTACTTGTGTTTTGGGCATATTTACATCAGTCTTATTAGCCATAATTTTTTCTACAAGTTTAATTTGCTGATTCTATTTTGGGACTTTGGAAAAAATAGTTTTCATAGGGCGACTAGTAGATGCACTAGGGCAGCTTGTGTCACCACTTGGCTGGCTAGTTTTGTCTTTGTTTGGATCAGTTTTCTTAGCCATGGTGTTGGTATTGTCTATTGTCCTCTTAGGAATATTTTAGGTGTCTTCCTAACAATAGTGTCTGTTTGGTTCTTTTTGGAGTTTTCTTAGTTCTTTTTTCTCCTAAGGTCATATTGCCTATGGACTTTCATTATGGAATTTTCAAATCCCAATTGGTAGTCTTCAGAATCCTCATAGTTTGTTTTAGTTTGATCTGAGGAAAAGAAAACATGTTCTTCTTCGGTGAGAAAAACATCACCCTCATTGTCAGAACCTATCAAGTTCACATGGTTTTCTACAGGTTCTTCAGACTCTCTTCCCTTTTCATCTACATAATTGTCTTGGAAAGGGGGCCTGATTTGTTGGTCATTGTCTCTTGGTCTGTTTTGGGGAGGATTTCTTCTGAAGTTTGGATTCTTATTTCTATTTTGGGTATTTTCCTAGTTTTCCCTAGGAGGTGTTTTTTCACTCAAGTTTATTCTTTCCATCATTATTTCCATTACCCTTACTAAATTATCAATCTTAGCATCATATGAAGAGGTTGAGGCTATTGTTTCATCTTTGTAGGTGACTCTCTTTTCTGATCTCATCCTAGCGCTCTTTTCAATCAGGTTGGCCTCTACACTTATAGCTCCCTTTTTCATGTCTTCTAAAGTTAGGGCTCTCTCTCTCTCTTAGTTGATAGGCCATGTCTGGATCTAAACCTTCTGGAAATTTTGCTAAAGCTAAGCCCTGTGGGGGTTTCATGTCTGGTGGGAGGGCATTGTAAACACTATTGAACCTCGTACAATAGTCTTGGACACTTTCCCCTGTATTTATCTTGAGGTTGTTGTATTCTGAGAGGATTTGGAGAGGGTTTTTCTTGATTTCCCACTTGTTTATAAATGTTTGGTAGAGGGAAGGGAGATCATGTATGGTGTTAGGAGTCAAGATTTTGAACCAATTTTTGGCTTATCCTCCTAAAATTTGTGCAAATATCCTCATTTTAATGGTTTCCTCTTATCTTTCCATGTAATCAAAGGCATCATTTATCCTATAAACATGTTGTTGGGATGTGATGGATTCAGTTCCGGTAAAGTGAGGGATTTTGGACTATTAATCATGTGGTAAAGGTAAAAAAGTTGTGGTAGTACTAGGGGGGCATACCATGTTTCCATGATGGGAGTGAATGGGATCCAAGGAATATTTACAAGGGTAGGGTTTGTGAGAGGGGGTGGGGGATGAAGTGGAGTGGTTTGAACAGTGGATGTGTGGATGGGGGTGGTAGAGGTACTTGGACCAACAAACTGGTTTTGAGTAGATTTTGTATGAAAGAGATAAAGTGATGGAGAAGCTTAAAATCAGGAAGAGTGGAAGGAAAGGCTTCTCTACTTGAAATCTGTTGCAAATCTAAGGGCTCAATTTCAATCTGGTCAACCTGACTTTGTGACTTGGCTCTGAAAAGGTTTCTTGTATGGTGCAAGTCAAATTGGGGGTCTTGCAAGGTTGTAATATGTTCAGGGACAGAGCTTGCTCTATGAATGGTCCTAAAAGTAGTTAATTTTCCAGTTTTAGAAGTTTGCCACGAAATATTTATAGGTCATCAACTATGGTAGGAGGGTTTGGGTCTGGATGAGATTTGGTACTGATCCTTTGTGAAGCCATATTTCAAACTCAAAATGTAGAGAGGTTGAAAGTTTTAGGACTGTTTTTGGAAGGATGACCTCTATTAATGTTTGCTAAACTCACAGTGTGTGACTAGGCTTCTAAACCTCTAAGGGTTGATTTGACACAATCCTAAGGAAATTTAAGAATACTAGTAAAGTTAGAAGGCCTACTGGAGGCTTGTGGAGTCACTAGGTGGATGTTTTTTGTTGTTTTAAGGATGTATGTTTATGGTCCACCACCAATAACTGACAAAAACCAATCTAGGGATGTTTTTTGGGTTTTTTGAGTTCCTTTATGTAGCCCTAATGTTTCTATGAGTGTCCTACAGTTGAGTCATCATTTTGCTATGATGGTGAAATAGTCAGATTCTACTGTTTGGCTGAGAGTTTGAGTTCTTTATGATTTGATAAGGGTTTCTGAAGTCCTAAGGAGTACTTATATGTTTATTGACTCAAAAGGTCCCACCGTGATCGCCATTATGTTAGTGATGGTGATGAGGTGGCAATGAATCAATGGATATAGAATGTTTCATCTTGTGAATTACTCAGAAGGTCCCACCGTGATCGCCATTATGTTAGGTTCCCATGATTTGTTAGATTGGTGAGATAAAATGCACAGGGTAACATCATACTAGTCTTTGGAGTCCTAGGACCTAGCCTTCCTTGGCTCAGAGAGAGCTCTCTCTATTTATGCAAAGGATGTGAACTAGTTTTCTTTCTAGGGTTTGATTTTAGACTAGTTGTTAAGTGTAGGTTTTGTTTGGTTGTTTTGGTTGGGTAAGATGATCAGGTAGAATAGATGGAATGAGGAAATATTCAATTCATTGGGCTATGGAATCTATAAAAGTCATGTAAATTTCAACAATGGATCAAGGAGCATCACAGGGAAAATCTAGCATTGGTCAATGGATTTTCAAGGTTTATGGGAAATGAGATGGACATTAGGTTTGTGAAAAAAGGCAGGGAAAAGGGAAATCAAGAATCCTTTACCATGTACCTTTTTAACAATAAGGGAATTAGATACATAAGCATAAGAAGAAATCAATAGAGAGGGCAAACTAGTAACTCTTTGATTCAACTTAAGAAAATGAGCACTCAAGACAAACATTCCAATGAAATATGGAGGGTGAGAAACTCATTTAACTTCTAGTGGTTTCACCTTCAAGGTTAGAAAAAATTCAAGATACACATATAAATTTAATAAAATAAGATTGAACGCCTAAACATCATTCATCATAGTTATGAAGATCTCAAAAACAATTAATCAAGCATGGAAAAAGGGTATGATTGAAATACAACCTCTTTGGCAAGCCTAATCAATGGTACTTTGGAGAGAGACCTCAGGAACAATTTTTATAGACATGAAACAAGCATGTCTAACCATAAATCATATTTGATACCTAATTTATTAAACCATTCATGAAATAAACAAGCTTGGGGGGTCTAGAGAGCAGTTAAGAATTCTCTAGAAAGATCGAGTAGAGGAAAACATAGAGGCAGTGAAGAAAAAACAGAGCTAAGCTGCCTTTGAAAACATTTCTCAGTCTAAATCATTTGTCCTACTACAATTTAGAAAGATGTTAACATAATGATACATGAGAAAACAATAACATGAAATATAAGCACTTAACCATTAACCAAGCTCAGGGATCTTGCAAGCAAGCCTCCTCCATCAACAAGAAAAACAAGCCATTTACAAGCTCCACAACACCAAATTTCTCTTCAACCTCCAAAAGAATATATATTGATCCAAAGATTCATCAAATTCCAACATTCACAATGAAGCCCTCATGCCCTATTTATCTAGCAAAGGAGGGCAAAAACCCTAGTTAGGGTTGGAAAATGTCAAAATCACTCATAAATGTCATAATGCCCACGGCACAAAATATCTCATGGAATAAATGCCAAAATAACTTCTAGCACCTAATTCTAGAGTGATTTTCCTCAAAAAACATTAAAATATCATTTTTCAATAAATGGGTTTCTTTTGTTGAATTTTGGCCAGAAACACATAGTGCAATCTATAAGCGCAACTCCCTCATACGCAGAAAATAGATCCACTTGCAGCCAAGTTTTGGTGACCTTCCCGATGTCAAAATTTGCCTCGTGATGGCCTGTTGGAAAGCCTGCTGAGTCTACTTTCAAAATATACCATTTTTTTTCTTATTAAGTTCGTGTAACCTATCCAAAATGAAATTTTACCAACACTGCTCTGAGTGCAGTGCCAAGCCTGAAAATGAGGCGGAATGGTAGAAAATGAGGTGTTTTTGACCTTTTAAGGGGTAAAAAATGCTCCAAATGCTTTGAAATTTGGTGAGAATAGTGTGCTATGCATGAGAAATCCAAAAATGTAAATTTCTCCCTTTGAGGATGCCTAAGGAAAAATCGTAGTTGCAGGGGTGTTGCGCTTATAGGTTTCCAAATTCACAAAAACCAAAAATTGTCAAAATTCTCTCAAGTTTGGTGGATGTCTCCCTCATGGGGTTTAAGAAGCCTGTAGAAAATATTGAGGCAAGATTTCAAGGTTGACTTGGTATTTTCCTCTCTTTATTGTTTTTAATTTCAATGAGGGCCTCTTTGAGCTTGGCACTAGTGAGTTTGTTTTTCAAGGCATAGTGTGTAGGCCAAGGTCTCATTTTATCTTCTTCATATGTTTGTGATCATCTTCTTCATTTGAACAACCCTCTTCATATTTTATTTTATCTCTGTTTTGACCAAGATTTTCATTTTTTTTAATATCTCTAGGGCTCTTAGTTGTTTCTTCATTTTCTATAAGATCATCATCTGTTTATTCGCTACCTGCCTCATTTGTGCCCACGCTATCCTTCCCATATTCAACTTCATCTTTATCAATGTGGTTTCTACTTTATTCATCATTTACATATTTTTCATCATCAAACTCCATGTCTTCTACCTTATCTCTGATTTCTTGCTCACCTTGGCTTAACCCATTCTTACCGTTAATTTCATCATTGTCTTCACTGCCACTACCCTCGTCTACTTTTATGTCTCCTGCCTCTTGTTGACTTAATTCATCATTCATCCTCATCCTCATTTGGGCTTGGACTCATGGTCATTTTACCCTCACTTTCACTTGAATTTTCATTGCTACTTCCTTTCTCATCAATTAACCTTGCTTACAGGTCTTGAAGGAAAATTGGAGGTGCTTTCCTTGAGCCTTTGGAAAAAAATTTTAATTAGGAGGATTTTCTGCATAAGCGTAGTGTCGAGCAGGAAACTGGGTGATTCGGGCCCTCTATGCGTAGCGCTACACGCCTCGTGTAGGCCTGTCGACCTATGGGCACAGTGCCGGGCAGGAAAAGGCCTGTCGAGTCTCTGTCTCGGTGCAACAATGGCAGAAAATAGACAATTCAGACCTCTGTGTGTAGCACTACCTGAGCCTTGGGCAAGTCGTGTGCTCTAGGTGCAGCGCTGCACGTCTCATGCAGGCCTACCGGCCCCTAGGCACAACGTCGTGCCCCTGTGAGTGTCTAGTCTGCCTGAGCACAGCACCGGGATGTATGCGCAGTGCCTCCCACTATACATGCAGCGCAGTGCAAAAAATGCACTATGGAGACCCCTCTATGCGCAACGCCGGGGTTTGTGAGCACAACGCTAGGTTCTGAGCGTAGCGCCAGTGACCTTGCCCAGAAATTGTACAAAAACTCAAAAAATTTCTCCTGAAGGGTTTTTTTCTCTCCTTAAGTGTATAATGAGCTAAGAATGATAAACAAGATGCCTTTATACCATTGGAAAAATAAATCAAAATCAGAAAACCCACTTTTGCTAAGGTTTTGTCACTTTATTATTTTGACCTTTTATTGCAGGTGATTTGAAAAAATTTCAAAGTGGCTCTTTCTTCCTTTGGTGGTATCTTGCTGGAGAATTGAAGAGGTCCCCTTTAACCTTGAGGGTCTTGGTACTATCAAACCTCTTTTTTCTTGCACATGAGAAACTGAAAAACATGTTCTTATCCTTTTTTGACATTTCTGAGTGTAAGTGACCTGAAAACATGTTTTCCTACCTTCTTACTGATTTTGGCAATGATATATCCATTTTGACAAAGACTATAAATCATGTATGCTATGACCCCTCTTGGCCACTTCTGATTTGTTGCAGGTTCCATGGCACAATTTTTTTTGTCCCCTTTGTCATTTTTGGAGTTTGACAACCTTAGTTACACAACAACAACCTCATGATCATGTTGGTTTTTCACCTTGTAACTCATGCTTTGATTCCTTTGATATTTTGAGGGCAATTTGATTGTTCTTGAAGGCTTTATCTTGCTTACATTGATACTTTTTCATGCTTTCCCTTTGAGGCAATGGAAAACTTATCTTGACAAACCTTAGAATGACACACACAACTGTTAGTATGTATCTTTTGTCTGAAAAATACCACTTTAGCTACGCATAACAAATATCCCTAACATCAATTATGGCTGCCAATATCTTCAAATCTGCAGTTAGTTGATCAGGAAAAAGCTGCACAAATCCAGATCTATGCATAAAAAGACATTAAGCAGTGAAAATGAGGTTTTTCTCAATGCATCCAATAGACAAGAACAATATTTTTGAAAGAATTTTTTATATTAAAGGGCACCTGAGAGGAAAACAAGAAAGGTGTTTCCAATTCTCCTCAATGGGATGGGTTCTTGAAAGTCCACAATACTTCAGATCTAGAATTTCTCTCTCTTGTTGGTGTAGAAAACCCAGACAAACATAGAACTCAAAGGGAGCTCACAAAGAAAATAATGGAGAATGTGACAATGATAATGGCTCAAAGTCAGACCAAGAGTATAGATCCAGAGTGATCTAATATGCAACAAAAGGTGACAAATGAATGGGAAAACCCTTCTATTTATAACAAAATATTAGGGTATTCTAGGACTTGGTGCATGAATTAAATATTATTAACCAAATTCTAGAACCACTTTTTAGGAATATTTTATTATATTTGTTGGAGGGAAAAAGTATTTGACTTGGGTCAAATCCCTTTTTTTGTAAATAATAAATAAATAAATTATTTATTTATTATTTTAAGGAAGTAGTTGAATGATAATTAAATAAATAATGGTTTATTTAATTATTTATAAATGATTTAGTCATATTTAACAAGGAATGTTATTTAAATAAGATTTAAATAATTATTCCTAGAAAATAATAAGATAAATAAGGATTTATCTAATTAATTTCCTTGTTTTGGGTTGAATATAACCAGGAATAATAATTAAATTATTGTTTAATTAATTATTCCATGAGGAAAATCAAACAAATATAGATTTGTTTAATATTTCCTTTTGGGGTTTCCTGTTTAGACCATAAACAACCTAATAAATGTGGTTTATTAAGTTATTTTACATAGTGAAATCAATTTTACTTAGGGTAAAATTGGTCTTACATGGTGTACTTGGGTCCATCTAATGATAATAGGTTAGATGACCAAAAAATGGTGTAACAGATTGCCCCCCAGCATACGAGTGTTAGGAGAAAATCGTATGACTGAAGTACGTTGTAAGAACTCAAGCACCAGACATCAAAAGGGAAGTCAGAGAGAGAAATGTAAGGTAGTCTAAAGTGCTAAAGAACTAGACCCTAAGGAGATGAGAATTATAGGTGCAACAAGTCTCGTTTTATGAGAGGGTACCTGTGCTAGAGGCGGCGGGGGAGGCATACCTATGCCCGCTGAGACAAAGTACAAAAGAATAGTGCGTCCAGTAAACAAGGGACCGAACTATAAAGTACATGTTGGCATAAACATGAGCTAGATAAAAGATATAATGAGGAATCCCACATACATGTTGTGCCTGGGATAACAGCTAGGACTTATACAATAATATCTCAGTACATGAGATACAAATATAACCCAAATGCCCCCTATAAACGAGGAAGGGCTCGCAAAATCTGACTAATACATGCAAATCAAAGAAGTGTTGCAAGCGGCAAAGGCCAACATCATCAACTGTATGGAGCTGCATTGAAGGCTGAAATGAAGAGGTCATCTGGGCGTGTGGGGGGCTACCTGCAGGGCCACCCCCTCATGAGGGTTGAGACATCTCACACATACCCGAGAATCACCAATAGCTGCTGCAGCATCACTGGACCATCAAGTATACAGATCTCGATCATGCTGAAAGGAGCTGGAGTTGAGAAAAAATCAAGTCAAAAGGTAATGAGAAATCCCTGTGCCTGATCTAAGGCACCGAAAAAGTGTGGAAGTTGGAACCAAGATACACCGCCTTCTAGACCTGTCTTCTGGAATGAATAAGTTGATGTCGACAGAAGGCGGTCTGCCTTAGGTGAGGTGATAAGGATTCCTTGACTAAGGCATGAAGGAAAACGATAGAGTGACTGACAGACTAATACCAATGATGATGATGGAATGGGTGGCGGTCCAAAGGGGACCATAAAAGCACGAGTACAAGATGGTATCTCATGACAAAAATCAACATGAACAAGAACAAGTATGGAGGCAAAGTGGTGCCCCAAGTAAAAGTGTTGTAAGTGAGGAAATCCAATTTTTAGGAGAGGTGAAGTGACCCTTCATAGAAAAAATGTGTCCTGGTGAAGTAGCGAATTACAAAAAACAAACAGATGCTAGCTAGCTAAAAGAAAATAAAACATGCATTTCGAGAGGGAAATGCTAAGGGTAATATTTCTTAAGATAGAGTGCATTGTGAGGATTAGGAAGTGGGTGGCCTTCGAAGTCCTCTAAGAGGTATGCCCCCTTACTAAGATCCTTACCGATGATGTAAGGAACTAGCCATAATGATTCAAACCTCCCATGACCGAGGGCATCATGGGCCTGGTCATATACTAGAACAAGGTCACCTTCGTGAAAGGTGCGAGGGTGGAATTTTCAGTCATACTAAGATTTGGTGTGCTTTTTGGCCACTTCGAGAGTTTGTAATGCAACATGATGGTCTTCAGAGGCACGCTCAAGTAGGATGAGTCATTGTTCTAGAGGTTGGGTATCAAGGAGAATTTCGACGGCCAAGTGAAGGAAAGGAATTTCACACTAGATCAGTAAGACTGCCTCTTCACCTAAAACAAGGTGGAAAGGAATGAAATCGATGGTGGTTTTAACAGAAGTTATATAGGCCCACAAAGCATGGAAGAGCAGAAGATTCCAATTGGTTTTGTGCTTATTCACCGTTCGTTGAAGCATGGTCTTAAGGATTTTGTTGACCGCTTCAACTTGGCCATTACCTTGGGGGTAATAGGAAGATGAATATTGGTGCTCAAAACCCAATAGAGAGGATAGCTCGCGCCATATCTCATCTTCAAAATGTCAGCCATGGTCAGAGACCAATTGTTTTGGAACCCCGAATCAAGCAATGACGTGGTTAAAGAAAAAGAGGGCTGCGGTCACTGCCATGTTGTTGAATCTTGGCATAGCCTTAGCCCATTTTGTGAAATAGTCAACTGCCACGATGATATATTTGTGGTTACCAGCGGATGGAGGTCGACACTCCATAAAGTCGATGGCCCATTTACATAAGGGACCAGTTGTGACGACAAGATGGAGGGGAGCTAGAGGAGCTCATGCCTTAGGGGCGAAATGTTGGCAATTGGAACAGTGTTTGACTGCTTTAATGAAATCATTGAAGAGATAAGGCCAAAAACACCCAGCGTGCATGATTTTTTGGGCTGTAGCAAGACCATAGAGGTGGCCACCATAAGCACCGCTATGACAAGCATTGAGGACTTGCTCAGCTTCAGCGTGTGTGAGATAACAATGAAGGACAATATCTACTCTGCGATGATAGAGGTCATCACCGATAAGAAGGTAGCGAGGGGCTTGATGTCGAATACGTCATCGAGAATCACAGTCAAGATGAAGGGATAACTTTTGGGTTCGCAAGTAAGTAAGGATATCACCTTACCAAGGGTCGTATGTGGTAATGGCGAATAAGTGTTCATCGGGAAGAGCATCAATAATCAGAGGATCCTGCGTACCGGTAGGTAATTTAGAAATGAGTTCAACAAGGGCTAAACCTTTCTTACTTTTTGGTGTGACAAATTTGAGGTTGAATTCTTGAAGGAGAACATCCCAATGAGCATACTTCCCACTGAGGATGCGGTGGCTCAATAGGAAAGCCATGGGGTTGGAATTAGTCACAACTTTTGGTGGAACACATGAGGATGTAATGATGCAGTTTTTGGACTGAGAACACGACAGCCAGTGCTAATTTTTCTTCATGTGAGTAGGATACAGGCGGACCAGCAAGGTTCTTACTGACATAATAGATTACATGTTCTATACCGTTATCATCTTCCTGGATAAGGACACCAGGGACCGAATAGGTGGAGGCGGAGATGTACAGGATGAAGTCCTGATCAAAGTCAGGAGGACGGATCAAGGGAGTGGACGTGAGAGCATGCTTGACGGAATCAAAAGACTCATGAGGAAATTTATCCTAGAAAAATGGGGTGTTAGATCGAAGAAGTATAAGGAACCCATGTGCGGTAGTGGCATAGTCAGGAACGAATCGATGAAGAAAATTAGTTTTACCTTGGAGACTTTGTAGCTGGCGTAAGGTACGAGGAATAGGAAGTTCAAGAATGGCTTGAAATTTTAAAGGGTCAAGAGTTATACCATCTTTAGACACGATGAAGCCTAGAAGACGGCCGGCAGGAACGCAGAAGACACATTTCAACGGGTTAATACGTATATTATACTTGCGACATCAGAGGAAAATGGTACACAGATCATGGAGGTGTTGTGCCTGATGTTTAGAACGCACAGTAAGGTCATCTAAATAGGCAAGGATAATATGAGCTAAGTCATGGAAACAATAAGACATGGCCCATTGAAAAGTGGCGCCAACGTTTTTAAGGCCGAATGGCATGAATTAGTATGTGAAAGCTCCCCACACACTAATGAACATGGTTTTAAGTTGATCAGCATGACGGATAACAGTTTGGTTGTATCCAAAGAATCCATCCATAAAGGATAGAACCTCATGCCCCACACACTCATCAATGATTTGGTCAATAAATGGTGTGGGGAAGTTGTCTTTGGGACAAGCTTTGTTCAAATCACAAAAGTTAGTGCAAAGGATGGGAACTAGGTTTGACACCCAAGTGGTGTATTCAATGGGATAAATGAAACCAACTTGCTTGAGCTTATCGATTTCAGCTTTGATAGCTTCACATCTGGAAGGATGAATGGGTCTCAACTTTTGACAGACTAGATTGGCATCAGGCCATGTGTCGATATGGTGTTCGACAATGGCTGGATCGAGTCCTAACATTTCTGAGTAGGACCAGGCGAAAATATCACAGAATTATTTGAAGAGCTTGGTGTAAGCTTCAATTTCTTCTGAAGTGCATTGGGCACCTAAGGTGATATGTTCTTCAATTCCTAGTTTGACAAAAATGTCAATGTTGATGGTAGGAGATATATTGGCCATATTACCTTCTTCGAAAGCGTCAGGTGCAGGGATGGGATTTTTAAACCAATCGACTTTATTGGGAATGAAGTCTTTAGATTCTATAGCATATTGGTCATGGGATTGATGTGGAAGGAAGTACACACGATGGTGCATATCATCCCACGGAAAATTAGGTTCGGTCATGGCTTCCATAATGTCTTCATCTGATTGGAAGATGGGAAGAGTGGAGGGAAGAGGATCACCTGATGAGGTAGAAATATCATACTCATGATTGTGGGGAGAAAGGCTCACATGCGCAACATCATGGGGGGTGACAGAAGAGTAAGCAGATGGGGGGGTAGGTGAAACATCGGGGGAAGGCACTAAGGGGACGGCTGTCGAGGATCGAAATGATGATGAGAGGTAATAAATGGTGGCTGAAGACTCGGTCATTTCAATATCAGGAGGGGGAATGTTAATTGGGGTAGACAGGTCTTCTGGTGCGAGTGAAGAAGGTATGTGGTCATGCGTGGCTTTTAATTGGTGGTATGCGTCTAAAGAGGAACGATACTCATTAAGGTGGGGACAGAGGTGGGTATAATGGACATGGAAATCACACAAAGAACAAGGGTTATTGGTGCGCAAGTTTTTAAGTTTCGGGATTGAATTAGGTATAGTGACATAGACCTCAGGGATATTGGATTTTGGAAATGTCTCATTGACCATGGTCTTGAGATGTAGTAACTCAGGACACGTATGGGTGGCGTGACCGACAACGTTGCACAAGGCACACTGGATAGCGGGCTTTGGCGGCCGAGGAGGAGCAGGGTGTGACGAGGTAGCCTTGTCATTATATGCCCCCTTGCGAGCTTTGCCTTTCTTTTTCGGAGCTGTCACAACAGGAGAAGGGTCCTGTTGAGGTGCTGGGGGCACTGTAGCAATGGAAGAAGCTAAGGGGACCGGTTGAATCGGTGTCAAAGCAAGGTAAGGTTTGGGGTGACCAGGCAGGGTAGTGGTTGGAGGATCAAGGTACTAGATGGGTATACCCAAGGTCAAGTTGGGGAGGGATAGTTTTTCCATGATAGGAACCAAATAAAATCCGAGAGGGGGAGCAAGGAAAGGTATCTGACCAGGGAAGTAATGGCCAGAAGGGATGGCACCAAGATGGTTGAGATCTGGTGGAACTGACCCAGAAGGGTAGAGAGGTGCATGGGGACTAGCTATAGGAGAAGGGTCAGAAGGAAGAGGTCCGACTAGCTGAGGTGAAGCACTAGAAGCTGGTTGTGGTGGGCGAGGTTGAGGTTGCTGACTAGCCGAAGCGGGCTGCTTAAGGTTAGCCCTAGACGATTGCATCATGCAAACATTCGCTAAGCTGGGATCAGAGACAGGAGGAGGAGGAAGACCAGGGAAGGTTCCAAGCAAGGAGGAGTCTTTGTAGATGCCAGGGGAGACACTAGTCAAAGAATCGACGGTTTGCTTATTAGCGACAGAAGAGATGGTCGACTCATGGGAGGTCTGAGTTTTTGGCTCATGATATGTCAACTAGTCAATGGTGACTATCTTTCCATTGTGAGGGAAAAACATCTTGCAGTGGACGACGGATGGGATAGTAGACATGGAATAGGTGTATCTACGCCCCAAAAGAATGTTATAATCAAGAGGGGCATCAATGACTTCAACGTCAACACAAACAATCTTTCCCACAAGAGTGATAGGACAATTACGGGATAGGCCAATGGGCTAGGAGGCATGGCCATCCCATGCATGAAGGGTGATGGTGGAAGGGGCTAGCTCGGGAGATCCAAGTTGTTTCCAAACCGAAGCAGAAATTACATAGGTAGATGCCCCCTCATCAATAATACACTGAGCCACGTTGGCGTTTCATATTTTGAGTGGGATTTGGAAAGCAACGGAAGTAGGAAGGGTAGGATGGTCTGACTGATGGGCGTCGAAAACAATCAATTGGTCATTAGAAGTATCTACAGTGCCCATGGTGGATAGTAGAGACTTCCTTTGAGAAGGAAACGACTGGAGGAGTTCTAGTGTTGAAATGGAATCATGAGACTGCGCGAAATCATCTACTATGCTATACGAATGAGCAACTCAACCAAAAGCAGCATTTCGGCATAATGGGCCCTTAGGAACCTTGATAGGAACCTAAAATTTGGGCTGAGGGATCTGAAAATGACCATTAGGTGTTGAAAGAGGCTCTGTAGGACTTGAAGAAGGTGACTTGGGGACAGACGGAGCAGGAGGCTTGTGGTACTGACGAGACCGACTTTGAAGATTAAGGTCGACAGTGAGAGTTTGGTTAGAATTCATCATGATAATCTGGTAATCAGAGGAACCAGAAGGAGAAGGTTGAGTGGTTACCGGGGCATGAGGTGGCTGAGTAGCCACGAATCCTTGCTGAGGGAAAGGATCGGTAAACACATCTGGTTGAGAAGTAGCCGCATCGGAGGAAACAGTAGGGGAGGCATGCTGTCCACGCAATGTGGCCTGAGACTCCCACATCTGCCACATTTTTGGTAATAGGGGGCAATCGTGAGTGTAATGACCATAAACACCGCAACACGAACAAGGCTTATTTGTACGAAGAGGCATGTCTGGCTTGGGTTGAGTGCCCTGTTGCTAGTTAACGGTGTTAGAGTCAATACTAAAAGGATTAGGTCCTCAATTACCAGGGGCAGATTGATTTTGATTGCCTTTCCTCTTTCTTTGAGAAGAAGGAGGATTAGTCATGCCCTACTGTGCAAACAATTGCCCTGGCGAGGGTGGTAATTGCTATTGCAGGGGTTGAGAAGGCAAGGGAGGTAGAGGTGCAAATGCGGAAGGAGTTGGGGCACCATGTTGTGGATAAGGATACTGGATAGGTTGGGAAACATTGAGGTAAGCAGGAGGTTGGGAAAAATGAGGAGGCATGCCTCATCCTAGATACATGCTACTTGGAGGGGTGAAAGTGCTGGAGGTGTTGGCCCCTCTCGGAGGGAAACCATAGCCCATAGGAGGTTGAGCATATGGATGTGAAAGAGCTCCAACGATACCATCGGTAGAGTGAGAGGCCCCCGGGGTGTTAGCGCCACCAGGTCTGGGGAGGTCATGAAGGACGATATAAACATAACCAGACTGAGCATAGATGAGGTCATATTTCAAGGCTATTTGGAGGGCGGATTTTTCTGTTTGAGGGAACTGGGAGGCGACATCTTTGCTGATGGCAGGTAAGAGAGATCAAAGGAACCAATCCATATAGACCCAATCTTCAAAGGTGGGAGCCTGACATAAACGCCTTCTTCTCCACCATTCCTCGACATGAGCGGAAAGGCGAGTTGAAGATGATTAACGGAAAGAAGTCAAGAGTTCCATACCAGTGTCATATCAGAGAGGGAGCTGGAAATAATATAAGAAGGCTTAGGCAATGGTTGCAAAGGTGGTATGGGAAGAAGCAGTCTGATCGACATACCACTTAGAAGCTTCGCCTGTAAGTGTGCATTGGAACAATCTAAGATGGATGGAGTCATCAGTAATGGAATTGGATGAAAACCACATGTGGAAAGATCGGATATGGTTGGAGGGATCCTCGCCGGAAAGGCCTTCGAACTTGGGGATATTGGAGGGGAGCTTGGTAGGCATAGCATGCCAACCAACATTGTGGCGAATGGGATCATTGATCAATTGATTGAAATCAGGGAGACTGAGACCAGCCATATAAGGGAGAAAAGGGACAGTTAAGGTAGTTCCCGTGGTGTTTCCGCTAGTAACAGACCTAGCAGTAGGACCGGGGTTGCTGCTAGTGTTAGGCCCTGAACTAGACATGGTGAAGGTAATAGGGGGAGAACCAGAAATAGGGGGAGAACTCAAAGAATCAGAAGAAGAGTCGGAGTGTGGACTCGGGGGGGGGGGGGACTAACATGACGACGGCGGGAAGGAGTAAGTCGACCAACTTGAAACTAAGGGTGAAGGCCAAGAAGTCTTCGGGATATACGCCTTGGGGGCGCAATGATGACAGTACAAAGGGAAGAAGAATAACCGACAAAGGCAGGGAGGTGCAGAATCAAGTGATGTCAAGGTCGAAATAAGGGCAGAGAGGTGCAATGTCAATTTATTTTAAAGTCTCTGCCTAGCGGTGTTAACCAGGCTCTTCTTCACTTAGGGTCAATGTGTGGTGTGTGTTAATTTTAATTCTTAAACCCAGATCTTTTGAGAGTAAAAGAAAAAGTGTGTTGCGTAACTGAAAATAAATCTACAGAGAGCAGTAAATAAGGCTGAAATAACAGAAAATTAACAGCTAAAAATGCATCAATCTAACCCAAGAAGGCGGGTCTCTCAAAACTATTCTAAAAGAGGGAAACAATTTAGTCAAAACACACTAAAAAGGGGCCAATAGATCTAAGTTCGGGAGGGACAAGGATCAAAAGGAGAAATTTACTGAAAAGAGGTGTAGAAAACAACAAAGAGGTAGAGGCAAGGTTGCTGCAACAAAGGAGGAAATCCACTAAAGGTAGAAGGGACAAGGAGGTGACCCTACAAACAAAACTATATGAGGTGATTTGAAAGGGAGAAGAGTTGATCTAAAAGGGATCTGAAAATGAGGTATCAGATCTAAAAAGAACAAGGCTGAAACTCTGAAAATTCAGATGTCTGAAGCAGCTAAAACTCTTCCACAAAAATTGGAGGTTACTAAAGCCCTAAGGGGAGAGATTCCCACTTAGTTGAGTAAAACAGATCAGAAACGGGTCTAAACAGGCAGAGACAGAGGCTGGAAAACCCTGACAGAAGCTTCAGACAAACCCAGAAAAATTGCTGGAAAAGTACAGAAAAAAGTTCAGGTCATAGGTTCTGACGTGTTTTCAGTACAGGTCATAGTTTTGGGGCAGAAAAGTGCATCCTCTAGTCCAGGTCGCAGGTTTTGGGCTGATAAGTGTGACTTGCAAATCCAGGTCTCTAGGCGACAGATTTCAGAAAAATTTATCGTCTCAGCTGCGGCTGATGTCTGTCACCTATGAAATAGGGCCAGAAACACACGGAAGTTAAAAATTTTAATGTTTGAGGATTTTAGAGGTGAAAAACACCATAAAAATAGGAAAAAAAAAAACTGAAGAGAAACCCTAGGGTATGAAATAGCTGGATATGTAGGAATATATAAAACGATAGCGGTCGCAAAAGAAAACCCATGTGGAGTCTCCAATTGTTAGTATGTATCTTTTTTCAGAAAAAGACCACTTTAGATATGCATAACAAATAGCGCTAACATCAATTATGGCCGCCAATATCTTCAAATCTGCAGTTAGTTGATCAAGACAAAGCTGCACAAATCCAGATCTATGCATAAAAAGACATTAAGCAGCGAAAATGAGGTTTTGCTCCATGCATCCAATAGACAAGAAAAATATTTTTGAAAGAATTTTTTATATTAAAGGGCACCTGAGAGGAAAACAAGAAAGGTGTTTCCAATTCTCCTCAATGGGATGGGTTCTTGAAAGTCCTCAGCGCTTCAGATCTAGAATTTCTCTCTCTTGTTGGTGTAGAAAACCCAGACAAACATAGAACTCAAAGGGAGCTCACAAAGCAAATAATGGAGAATGTGACAATGATAATGGCTCAAAGTCAGACCAAGAGTATAGATCCAAAGTGATCTAATATGCAACAAAAGGTGACAAAAGAATGGGAAAACCCTTCTATTTATAAAAAAATATTAGGGTAGTCTAGGACTTGGTGCATGAATAAAATATTATTAACCAAATTCTAGAACCACCTTTTAGGAATATTTTATTATATTTGTTGGAGGGAAAAAGTATTTGACTTGGGTCAAATCCCTTTTTTTGTAAATAATAAATAAATAAATAAATTATTTATTATTTTAAGGAAGTGGTTGAATGATAATTAAATAAATAATGGTTTATTTAATTATTTATAAATTATTTAGTCATATTCAACAAGGAATATTATTTAAATAAGATTTAAATAATTATTCCTAGAAAATAATAAGATAAATAAGGATTTATCTAATTAATTTCCTTGTTTTGGGTTAAATATAACCATGAATAATAACTAAATTATTGTTTGATTAATTATTCCATGAGGAAAATCAAACAAATATAGATTTTTTTAATGTTTCCTTTTGGGGTTTTCTATTTAGACCGTAAACAACCTAATAAATGTGTTTTATTAAGTTATTTTACATAGTGAAAGAAATTTTACTTAGGGTAAAATTGGTCTTACATGGTGTACTTGGGTCCATCTAATGATAATAGGTTAGATGACCAAAAAATGGTGTAACAACAGTAGTCCCTTGAAATTTTCTTCTACTGGCATGAATGGGGCTCATTTTCCTCATTTCACCCTCTTTGCCTATCTTTCCAAAACTTTAGGTTTTAGGGCTGTGAAAGAAAACTCATTAGTGTTGTCTTCTAAGTTCTCTATATCCATTTCAAGTTCATTCATTTCTTTTCAGTTCACCTCACCTTTTCCCTTCTTCATTTATAACTTCTAAAAATCTTCAAATCATGCTTGGTTGTGCCGGTGTGTCTCTGCCCTTGTGATTTTCTGCATGGGATATTTGCTTAGCACACTACTGGTCCAATCAGTCCTGGAAACCCTAATTTTCCCTAAACATGGGCTGCTTCTACTTCTTTGTTGTGGATGTCTTTTAGTGAGGAGTTGGCCTCTTACCTTACCTAGTTTTCTGCTAATAGCCACCTTGACACTCCTGTAGAAATGTTAAAATGAACAATTAACCCTTGCTGAAATTGAACATGATAAGGTGACCTTTCTTGGAGACCTTTGTTGATCTAATTTGGGAAAATAAGTGTTGCCCTTATTTCATATTTGATTTCAGCTTTTATTCATGAAAAATAGTGATTTAAGAACACCAAGATTAACCCTACAACCTAGAAACCCTAGTGACCTAGTGAGAGGCTCTTTCACTGAAAGCATTGGCTTATGATTTCCATGTGGGGAAAACAAAGTTTTTTGACATGTAGATGTATTGAGGATCCAAAACCCAATGTACTTGATTTATTCAAAGAGCCTATAGAGGTATCTTTTAATACCATCAATTCTTGAATCATTTGATGAACATGAGAGAAGGTAAGCTGTTTGGAAAAATTAGATGGAAAGTGGAAGGGTATAGGAAAAACAAAGTATTGAGGTTATGAGTGTGAAAATGGGACAAATATGAGTGGCATGAGTTCCATGAGGGACCTTCTAGGAGTGGTAGGCTAACCAGGGAATGGCAAAGTAGCGAAAAAGTGAAAAATTTATCGTAAGGATAATGAAGGCAATGAGATTTCTATAACTCACAATATTCATGATTTTTTTTTAGAAATATAGGATAAGAATTTATTCATCTAGAGAATGGAAAAAATTACCGATGACTAAATACAGGAACAACTACTAGTTGTTATACTTCGGGATCTATATGTTTTGGTAAAGGAACGATGGGATTCGTATCAACTTCCAATTGAACAACTCCAGTTTCTAGATGTATGGCCTCACTGATTGTAACTTCAGTGTCCACAGGTAGTGATGAGGAATTCATTCGACAATAGTAGATAAACCAATATGTGTAGAAATGAATCGAGAAAAATCTAGTATATGTGATGAATATGATGCACCAGAGGTACTGATGGTACTAGATTCAGTAGAACAGGGTACTAATGGTACTAGATTCAGTAGAACGGGGTGGCCTTCACCGACCAAAAATGGCTTCTGGTGGTAAAGGTGGTTTAAGCGCTATTCTATGCGAACGACGGGGAAAGGTTTCTTCATTTTCCATGATGATTGATTGATTTTATTGCAAAAATAAATAAACAAATAAAAGGGTGATACTAGGAAAAAGGTTTACCAAGTAATTGTGAACTGTAGAATACCTCCTGTCGAACCAAGAAGTAGGGGCAGAAAATCTCCCCGAATGTTGTGTTTGGTGTATCAAAAGGTAGAAGGAGGTTGACTCGGTTACCTATGGATGGTAAGCAACCTAAATTTTTCCTCCCAAATATACCCAAATTTACGTGGAATTCGAAGTTTGTGTTAGTGTTTTCTAATGCAAAACCGCACGGTGAGAGAACCCCTTATACTTTTCGTACTAGAACATCGTCCTATATACCTGAAGGTACATGGACGAGATCCGATATACTTATGTATGTAGAGTGGGATTTCTCACTCGGAATGTATCGCAGAAAACTTAGAGACAACTACTATGTTTAACGACGTCGAAACACATCTCTAGCCTAGACCTTCTAAGTGTTATCGTTAATGTTACAATGCTTTCTTAGGTTAATTGAGGTGAATTTTATGTTGATCTTGCTTAATGATTTATCTTTCAGGTTCACCGTGTGATGTATTGGGAAATTCCTAAAATTAAAACTAAATGAGAAGCAAAATTTTCAATTTAGTTTTTTAATGAAAATCTTAGCTACTATAGGGATAGAGCAATCAGATTTTTGAGCATAGAACAAAGAGCACAAACTAAATGCATATTTCCCTAATCTATTCCTAAGCAACACTCTCAATCTCTATATGCATATGCATGTTTTTATTTCAAGTTTCCTTTAATGTGAATGATTAAAAAAAAAACTAAATGCACAAATCAATCAAACAATGTTTTCTTTTGAGAAATGAGGAATTGAACAACAATTTTCTCTTAGGAAAATGAATATTGAAATGAAAATTTTCTTGTAGGAAATGAAGACTAAAATGACAAGTAACTTTTTGAAAACAGATAATTTATCTAATGAAAAATTTACAAATTTGGATTTAATTTGACAATGATAAAGAAAAATTGAACAAACAACTATCCAAAGGAGGAAGAACAAGTAATGTTTATTGGTATCTAAGAGAAATCAGACATATCAGAATACAATAATCATCTCACTAAACTGAATGCAAAGACAAATTATGATGGAAATTGGCTGGTTGTGGGGGAAACGCACCCCTTAAGGATAGACAGTGCATTATAAAGCACGTATGAATGGATACAGTGCTTTGCAATGGTGCATTGGGTGTAGTGAAGCTTGATAATCAAGAAGATTAAACATAATTCTAAGGAAAAAATTACATTCAAATGACTGAAAATATGAAGTAAAGTCTAATGAATATGGTAAAAAGAGACAGAAACACTAGGAATGATGGATTTATCCCCAACAGAGTCACCAATTTGTTATGCGGAATTCTAATCTACATATAAAATAATCTTCCCTGAGTGTGGTGTTCCTTCACTCAGAACAAAAGAAGAAAGATAAATATTATTTTCTTTAAGAAAAATAGATAAGAAGAAAAGAAAGAGACTTACTTGTGATCCTTCGCTCTCGTTCCTCTTCTTTCGTTGTTGTCATCGTTCTTAATCCAACTAAACCCTCTAGATCAATACCTGCAATCAAAGACAAAAGACAAAAAACAACATACAAATATACAATATCTATCTATCTTAACCAAATAGAACCGATTACATCTGAGAATACATACACATTTGAGAATACATTCATAATATAAGCTTATATATGAGAGAAAGAACAAATATATTTATTGGGAAAGTAGGAGGAGAAGATTACAACCAATAGATCGATTCATCGTCAACTTGCTCCAATTTCATTCCATCCTCATCACACCAAGCATAAATCTAGCAGCAGCATAGTACTTCAGCTCTCATCAATTGTAATATTCCAAAATTTACACAAGATAATTGGAATATTAGAGTTCTTAATTTTCATAATTAATTAAGAAAATAAGAGGGTGGAGGAACGCACAAACCCCATAGATGAATAAAATCCACTTTTGATGTGTGTATGTCAATATTTCAGATCTAGATCTACATTATGGAGTAGTGGAGCAACTTCTTAAATTAAGAAAGAGTGGAGATCATGGATCTTAAATGTAAAATCATGAGGATCTTGGAGGAGGTAAATTAACATCATAGTGCATTAAAAGTAAGATCATAGAGCACTTATGATGAGATAGTGGAGGAAGTGGTGCATCTAATGCACACATGATGGAGAGAGTGGGAATTTAATGCAGAACATGATGAAGATCATGGAGAGACAACGTAGTCTTCATGGAGGCTAGTGGCCACATAGGCAGCGCAGTTATGAGGTGGGCCTAGGATATGAAAGGTTCACAATATATATAATGAAGATTAAGGCACAATAGAAGGTAGGCTTTAGATTATTATTTCTGATGTGTTTATTAGATCTAGATTTTTCAGTTGAAATTTCTATGCATGCTTGTGTTTTTTAGCTAAGTCTGCAGTTTTGTTTAGCACATGGTGTTTCTGAGAGTGTAATATTCCTAAATTAGTCATGAGATAGTTGGAATATTAATTTTTTTTTTCTTTCTTGTTGATGAATAAGAGGATATGGAGATCCATAAATCTCCTTAATATGAATAAAATCAATTCCAATGTGAAAGGAAGACATCTCGGCAGATTGATTGAGCACCCTTAGGTGTGAAAAAGGGTTGGAACACCTTGACTCGGTCAACTTTTACCAAATCAACAACGTTTTCATGGAGTAGTGGCAATCGATGAGGGACAACGTAGTTTTAGATGGAGACACCTTGCATGGAAGTAGTATCATAAATGAATGGGGCTTAGGGTTTGGAAGCTCATATCTTATAAAAGGAAGAGGATGGTAGCCATATTCATGATGTTGATGTATATGATATTTCTGAATATATGGTCTGTTTAGACATATAGCTTACTTTGGTTGTTTAGCTAAGATTGCAAGTGTTATTTAGCACTAGGTGTTCCTGATTGGGAATCCCACCTCTTTCATTGAGTAGCTCTTGAAAGAGTATTGTACTTCACTTCCACTTTCCATCTTAAGTTCAAGCTTCATCTTACATCTACAGTGCAGATCGTATTGAGGGTTGAGTTTTTTTTTAGGTTTCAGCAGTGGAGACCATCTTTGGGTCACTTCAGTGATTATTTTCAGTGGATAATGGTTCCTTTCCATTGGGAGGACAGTAAGGCCCTTGTGCTTATTTTCAGATTTTGGCATCAGGCCACTTATTTATTTTCCCATTTAGCGCAGTTTCTTTCCAGTTCTCCATTATTTTGAGGGAGGAGTTTTAGGGTGGTTTCACTACACCATTTGGAGAGGAGGTTTTATAGTGAAGGGGTCAGCCTTTCATCTAGGAGATTCATTGGAGGAGGCTGTACTATTTCTTATATCAGATCAACCACACTTTCCAGATCTGTATGTTGTAGTGAATCTTCATCCCCGGGGCTTAGATTCCCATCTTGTACATGGTGTTTTGCTGAAAACCCTTTGGGGGTTCTTCATTTGAGGTTGTATAGTGCCTAGATCTATATTAGATATATATTTGTGGCATATATCAGCCCTACATATTTCTCATATTAATTTGTTGTAGAAATTCCTTTAAATCTACGCTGTAGCAGTCTTCCTGCTCTTTGATATATAGTAGCAGCACCTCTTTTGAGGGTTTGTCCATTGGAGGCTTGTTCTATCTTATTGAACATCTTATGGCCCATTTCTTATGAATATTTTTTTGCTGATTTAATGAATGAAAGGTCTCCATATTGGCCTCTTGATTTTATATGATTTTTAACACTGTTATTCCAGCATTTTGCACTATATTCCTACTTTTCCCATTTGGGAATATTACAGTGGTATCGGAGCATAATCTTGGCTCAGCCTATGTACTTTAGCCAATATATCATCTAAAGAGACTTCTCATAGGAAGGAGAAGATATGCATAAGAGATGAAGGAAAAACCTCATTATTAGGAGAAATGAAAGGGAAGGAGTTCTCAAGACCTCTTCTTCAAACTATGCAGGGCATTAAGAGAGACATCAAAGAGATGAAGATGGAGAGATATAGGAAGAGTGCTTGTACATGAAGAAAGCTCCATATTTTCACATTATGGGTGTGAGCATTCAGCTACACCATCATATCTACAACATGGTACCATGCCTACATTCTTGGCACTTAGAGAAGAAGAGGAAGGAGATGTACCAAAGGAGGAGACTCTTGGTGACTATCTTCAAAAGTATGAATCTCAATCTCAGAGGTTCAAAAATCATCTAAAATTCCAAGGTTTTTGCAAGATCAAGGAGAACATAAGACCTAGCAATAACAATAGAAGAAAGTGGTGCAAGTAGCATGATTTGGGTAGATTATTTCTATCTACTTTTGATGGGTCACCTAAATGTACATCAAGGGCTTGGGTGAAGGAGCTAGACACCTATTTTCAGCAGCACCAAGTTTCAGAAGATGAAGCCCTTAGAGTAGCAGTGCTGCATCTTGAAGGTAAGGCTTATGATTGGTGGTTTTATGAAACTTATTCCTTGAATCATGTAAATTTATCTACTTATGCAAAGTTCACAAGGAGTTTAGTGAAAAGATTTGATGTAAAATGTTCTGAAACTTCCTTGGTTGATCTAACCAAGCCTAGACAAACAAAAAATTTACATGAGTTGGAAGGATCCATAAACCCAACTCCATTCCAAAATGCTATTGAGAGGGTTAAAAAATTACAGAATACCTTTCTAGAGGCAAGATCCCCACTTCAGGAAGAGCTCTCTTCTCAAAATGAAGACATGGAGATCTCTTTTTCAAAAGAGGATCAAAACAAAGAGCCTCTTAATGATGATGATGAGGTAACCTCCATTCATGATAAAGGGGAAGAAAAGGCTGGAGGTAACAGCACTGTCACATTAGGAGCAGATTTGGTACCTCATGGAGAGGTAGATGGAGCAATTGATCCAATGAGAGGAGTTCTTGTATCATTTCAAGAAGTTCCAAAGGATCTCATATTTGTAGATCAAGGCACAATCCATGAACATCATGTGCCATTATTGATAGATTGTGAGACCATGCAGATGAAAGGAGAAGGTAGGGAGGATGGCCAACACCATATTATTAAAAGCACACACCCCTATCTATTTCAGAAGGTTGATGCACAAAAGAGGTAGACTGATTTGCGAAGTGAGAGCAAGAACAAAGTAGTCCACTCATATATGCAGTCTACTCTTGATATTGATGCCTCTTTGCATGGAGGCATTCCACCTGGGAGGCCACTAGATTAGGAGATGATGAGGCATTTCTCACATCGTGATGCACCGTTCATAGACCCAGGAGGAATGGGAACATTGGGAGGTCATGGTATAGTGTTGAGAGTCTTGGGTAGACTCAAGGAGGAGGGAGACATTCTCCCAACATAATCATTACCCACTCTCATCTCATATATTGTGCTAAGAAAAGAGTAGAAGAGGGAGGATAACAACCTTCCAATATGTCACTTTGGCATGGGAGATGTCAAATAGGAGGAAAAATACATGATAGATTCTTTCTATGGTAGATCATCAGTGTTGTCACTGTGGAGGATATATCCATATTGGAAATCCTAGTTTTTGGTGTATTATTCCAAGGATATTTTCATTTGTATGATACTTGATGACCAGCTACATGAGGAGGGATATTCAGTCAGAGATGAGGTCATCTACTATCATGGTAGGATATTTTTATCTAGAGCTTCCAAGCTTAAGGATAAGTTACTACAAGCATCTCATGAATATTTTCTCTTCAGCCACACTTATTCTATGAGAGCATACCACACCATCATGGAGGGGTACACATGGGAAGGCTTTGAAGAGGAGATATATCATCATTTAAGGATATGCATGGATCATGTGGACATGGAGGAGATACATAACTCTTTGGGGAGTTATCACAACCACCTCTTTCCTCTTTGGGAATGAGAGGGGATTTATCTATGAACCACTCCATTTGTATGAGAAAATCATATGGTAAGGATCATGTTTGGTTGCATAATGATTTATATAATGAGTATGTGCATTCCTTAACCATATATGTGTAGTCCATTGCTCTAAGAAGGAGCATTCTTCCTTACAAAATTCATGTCCAACCTTGGGCCATAAACTATGTTGAGCATGGCCACTCCCTAAGAGGATATAGGGAGATGATTTACCATTCAAGGTGCAATCCAAAGGCACCAAAAATTTCTCACATTTTCAAAACATGTGAGAAGGATATTGCAGTAAGTAAGTGGAGGGGAAACCATTTACCATATCATTATCTGATGCAGTTAGGAGATATACTATGCTAGTTCCATAGGTGGGACTATGATCCACCTCCATTATTGCATTTGATTGTTTATTTATCATTGGTTTTGATCCAATATATTGATGATGTCCTTATTATTTTTATGGGAATGAGTGGAGGGAGTATGGAAGGATTGGATTTTCCCTTTGGGAGAGAGATTCTCCATGGTTCTTATGTTTCATATTTATAGAAGAGCGTTGGACCATCCATGATTTCTACATTGGGTTTCTTACTTCCTTATGGGATAATCCATTTGGGTAACTTGATTACTTGGGAGGTGCCTCTCATAAGCAGATGGGAGTAGTTTTTCTATGAATTACAACTTTGGAAGGTGATTCATTTTGTATGGATGATAGCTTGGAGATTGGAGCTCCATATGGGAATAAAGGTTCCACACATTTTTAGTTCTGTCCTTGCAGTTTCTTGGGGAAAAGTAACACTTGGGAGGGCAAGATTGTAATATTCCTAAATTAGCCATGAGCTAGTTAGAATATTAATTTTTGTTTTTTCTTTCTTGTTGATGAATAAGAGGATATGGAGATCCATAAATCTCCTTAATATGAATAAAATCAATGCCAATGTGAAAGGAAGACATATTGGTAGCTTAATTGAGCACCCTTAGGTGTGAAAAGGGGCTGGAACACCTTGACTCGGTCAACTTTGACCAAATCAACAGTGTTGTCATGGAGTAGTGGCAATCAATGAGGAACAATGAACTTTTAGATGGAGACACCTTGCATGGAAGTAGTATCATACATGAATGGGGCTTAGGGTTTGGAAGCTCGTATCTTATAAAAGGAGGAGGATGGTAGCCATATTCATGATGTTGATGTATATGATATTTCTGAATATATGGTTTTTTTAGACACATAGCTTACTTTGGTTGTTTAGCTAAGATTGCAAGTGTTATTTAGCACTGGGTGTTCCTGATTGGGAATCCCACCTCTTTCATTCAGTAGCTCTTGAAAGAGTATTATACTTCACTTCCAATTTTAGGCTTAAGTTCAAGCTTCATCTTTCATCTACTGCGCAGATCCTATTGAGGGTTGAGTTTTTTTGCAGGTTGCAGCAGTGGAGACCATATTTGGGTCACTTCAATGCTTATTTTAGTGGAGAACGGTTCCTTTCCATTGGGAGGATAGTAAGGAAGGACCTTGTGCTTATGTTCATATTTTGGCATCAGGCCACTTATTTATTTTCCCCTACAGTGCAGTTTCTTTCCAGATCTACATTAGTTTGAGCGAGGAGTTTCAGGGTCGTTTCACTACACCATTTGCAGATGAGGTTTTCTAGTGAAGGGATCAACCTTTCATCTAGGAGATTCATTAGAGGAGGCTGCACTATTTCTTATATTAGATCAACCACACTTTCTAGATCTGTATGTTGCAATGAAACTTCAGCCCTAGGGCTTAAATTCTCATCTTGTACATGGTGTTTTGCTGAAAACCTTTTGGGGTTTCTTAATTGGAGGTTGTATAGTGCCTGTATCTATATTAGATCTATCTTTAGTGGCATATATCAACCCAACATATTTTGTATATTCATTTGTTGTAGCAGTGCCTTTAAAGCAGCGTTGTATCAGTCTTCCAGCACTTTGAAATATAGTAGCAACACCACTTTTGAGGTTTTGTTCCATTGGAGGTTTGTTCTATCTTATTGTACATCTTATGGCCCAGTTCTTATGCATATTTTGCTGCTAATTTATTGGCCTCTTGATTTTATATGATGTTTAACACTGCTATTCCATAATTTTGCACTATATTCATACTTTTGCCATTTTGGAATATTACAAAGAGGAAATCCCACCCTTACCCATGGGGGACTTCGAGTGCCTACTTTTGGAAGGTTTATATTGAGCTACATTCCTCATCAGGCATTGGTACCATCTTCAGGAATTTGTTTCTAGCATTCCAACTAGGAAATCAGTGGAGGATTCATCCTTTCACATTGTGCTTCATGTTCAGCCTTTCAGGAGAAGAAAATATATATCTGGAATTTAGGCCATTGTATTTTACCTCCATGCAGTAGTAGTCCCCTCAAGGATTGCGCAGTTCAGTCCTGTAGATATATTAGAGGAATGAAGTTTCCAGTATTTCAGTTGGAAATCTTGTGAGGGATCATCTCCTCACTTTGTAGTCACTGTTTCCATCATTCTAAAGCTGATTTGACATATTTAGCAGCAGGCTTGAGCCTCTACCTCCAAGACAACACAATTTTCTAAATTTGTTAAGTATTCAGCAACCACATTTAGTGGACAAGGAAAGAGCAGCTAGATCTTGATCTTTTAGCTTGAGAATCTAGTGAAGGGATCAACCCTTCTTTCATATATCTAATTGTACATCATATTGCAGCCATATTTGGTCAGATTATGCAGCAGACCTGGATACCCAATAGTGTATATGTGAATCCCTAAAAGGGTGATTTTCCTAAACTCATAGATCTGGAAAATTCTTTCCGGATTATCTTGGGTATCCATCATAGAGCTCAGATCTCTCTTTTCAGCATCATCGAGGCTCCAGAACTTCCTAGATCTAACTTTCTATATTGTCGGAAGTTGTAGTCCCAGCAGTTGTAGCAGGGACAATGCAGGTTTCCTTCCAGCAGCTCAACAGTTACGCAGTCCCTCTTGTGGGATCATTTCAAGGTCATTCTAGGCCATCTCTTTTTCTTGAGTGTCTCATATTTTGAGCATTGTTGTAATGGTTATCCACATCCCACGTAACAAAATGGCTCAAATATTTCTGTGCATTCTGATGTGCAATTATATTTATTGTTTAATTTTCTACAGTTCTTATATTATGTTTCAGTATTACAACATTCTCCCTTTTTGGATATTACAGTGGTATCCGAGCATGATCTTTGGCTCAGCTTGTGGACACTTCATCTTTTGCATCAAAATAAGAAGCAGATAGTAGAGATCTATAAATTTTTCCACTCTTCTCTTTATATCCCTGCAATATCTCTCCAAGGAGGTCAATCAACGGAATAAATAAAGGCAAAGGAATTATCTAAGAAGAATATTGGATGAAGAAGGTCCCAACACTTCCTATCAGCAGAAGAAACAACTGGAGAAGCAAAGAGCTTCACATCATTATGCTATATCCCCTTTATTTGAGAAGGAAGGTGAATGGTATGAATGTGAGGGAGACTTGGGGCATGAGACCCTAAGTAAATATCTGTCTGAGTACCAAGAAAAACCTAGATATTTGAAGGAGAATCTCTCTCTCCAAAATTTCTTGCAACTCAAAGCAGAAAGAAGATTCCGAAGCAGAAATAGAAGAAAGAGGCATAGATTCTTCTTAGCTACATTTGATGGATCTTCCATAAGCACATTGAGGTATTGGAGGGAGGAATTATCTACCTTATTGCTACAATATACTATATTAGAAAGAGAGTCTTTGGAGTTTGCAGCGCTACACCTATAAGGTGAAGCAAGATATTAGTGACATCTCACATAGTGACATCTCCTATCATTGAGGAGATAGTACATGAAGAGCCAAAGGAAGATGTCCTCATTATCACTCAGTAGGAGGAGCCTCTACCACCACCACCAGCTGCAGATATACTTACATCAAGAGGAGGATCACTTGCATATTTTCAAGATTTTATTGAGTTCTTGAAATTTGGAGCCCCATGCATGATTCATGAGATGCATGAGGAGGAGGCATATACTAGCACTAGTACTGTTGTAGAGATGCAACCATCATCACTACCAACAGTTGGAGAGACTATTGCACCGGTTGGAGGAATTCTTGTGGATGTGCAAGATGTTCCATAGATTCAGCTTATCCAAGGTTTTCACATACTTTCTTCTCATATTATTTCAGTACCACATATTGAGATATGTAATATTCCTAAAATAGCTTGCAACTAATTGGAATATTAATTTTTTTTTTTGTCACTTAGATAGGTGAATAAGTGGGTAGGGAGACCCATAAATCTCTTTATGAATAATAAAACCACTTCTCATGTGAAAGTGGATCATCTTTCCAGCTCAATAAAGCACCCTAAGGTGTGAACAGGGGCTATAATATGTCGACTGGGTCAACTTTGACTAAATCAACAACGTTGTCACGGAGGAGTGGACATTAATCGAGGGGCAATGCAGTTTTAGATGGAGACACATTGCATGGAAGTAGTGTCATTAATGGATGGGGCTTAGGGTTTGGAAGCTCATATCTTATAAAAGGAAGAGGATGGCAGCCATTTTCATTATGTTGGTATATTTTATATCTTGATATATAGTGTCTTTAAACATATAGCTTTCTTCAGTTGTTTAGCTAAGATTGAAGTGTTGTTTAGGACAGGGTGTTCCTGATCGGGAATCCCACATCTTCCATTTAGAATATATTGGAGGATTTTTCACTATAATTCCACATTCAAGAATTTTTCCAAGCTTTAGGCTCATGTACAACGTATTTCTATTTAGATTTGGGTTGTGTTGTAGGGGTGTATCAGTGGAGGAGAGAGATATCCAATTTCTAAGCTAGTTTTCCATTAGAGGGATCATCCTTTCATCTGGGAGCTTTTCAGGAAGTCATCATGTCTTCATTACATATTTTGGCACTGGGAAAAGTAATAGTCATCAACTATAGTGTAGTTTCCCATAAGAACTGCATTATTTTGGAGAGCAGCTGCAACAATGGTTCTATTGCCCTATTTGGAGTGTCTGGGTTTTCTGTGTGGGGATCAACCATTCATTTAAGAGATATGTTGGAGGAGGATCAACCATATTTTATATAATATCATCCATATCCCATTAGTGATTCAATTGTAGAGATTATTCAGCCCTAGGGCCAAATCTGCTATATTTTGTATAGTGTGCATTTCTAGAAACCTTTTCTGGGTTGTCCTGGAATACTGTTTTGGAGCATGGATCTCTAGCCTTAGCATTTTTGGAGCACTATATCAGAAGCAATATATTTTAATATCTTTTAGCTGCTATTATCTCTTAGACAATGCATTTTTATGCATTCCTGTATTTCATGTATTAAAAACATTTTAGATCTAGGTATATGCTTTCATGGGAGGCTTGTTTGCCCAACTTGAGTGATCTTTTCCTCAAGATCTTGTACCTATTTTTATGTTATATTCATAATGGAATGGATCTACTATTGTATCATGCTTTGATCTATTATATTTCTGCATATTTCCAATGCAGTCTATTCCTCCTTTTCCCATTTGGGAATAATACAGTGGTATCGGACCATAATCTTGGCTCAGCCTATGTACTCCATCCATTATGTCATCTAAGGAGGCTTCTAATAGGAAGGAGAAGATATGTAGAAGAGATGAAGGGAAAACCCCATATTCAGGAGGGAAGGAGTTCTCAAAATTTCTTCTTCAAACTATGCAGTGCATTAGTAGAGACATCAAAGAGATGAGAATGGAGAGATGTAAAGATTCTCCAAGAGCACTTGTACATGAAGAAAACTTCAGATTTTCACATTATGGGTGTTAGAATTTAGCTACACCATCAGATATACAACGTGGTACCATGCCTAGGGTCATAGTAAGAGAGATGGAGGAAGGATATGTACCAAAGGAGGATACTCCTGGTGACTATATTCAAGAGTATGAATCTCAAACTCAGAGATTTAGAGATCATCTAAAATTCCAAGGGTTTTGCAAGATCAAAGAGGATAGAAGACCTAGCAATCATGATAGAAGCACAAGGTGCAAGAAACATGATGTGGGTAGATTCTTTTAATCTACTTTTGATGGGTCACCTAAAAGTTCAGCTAGGGCTTGGGTGGAGGATCTAGACACCTATTTGCAGCAACACCAAGTTTCAGAAGAAGAAGCCATTAGAGTAGCAACACTGCAACTTGAAGGTAAGGCTTATGCCTGGTGGTTTTATGAATCTTCTTCATTAAAAGATGAAAATATATCTACTTATGCAAGGTTCATTAGGAGGTTGGTAAAAATATTTAATGAAAAACATTTTGAAACTTCCTTGGTTGAGCTAGCCAAGCATAAAAAATCAAAGCCTTTGCATGAGTTGGAAGGATCTATAAATCCAACTACATTTTAGGAAACTATTGAGGGGGTTAAAAACTTGTATAATACCTTGCTAGAGGCAAGATCCCCACTTCAGAAAGAGCTCTCTTCTCAAAGGGAAGACATGGATATCTCTTTTTCAAAAGAATAACTAAAAAAATAACGTCTTAATGATGATGAGACAACCTCCATTCACGATGAAGGGGAAGAGAAGATAAGAGGTAATAGCGTTGTCACAGCAGGAGTATATCTAGTACCTTATGAAGAGGAACATGGATCATTTTCTCCAAAGAGAGGAATTCTTGTACCCTTGCAAGGAGTTCCAAAGAATCTCACATGTGGAGATTAGGGCATAGTCCATGAGCAGCATGTGCCATCATTGATAGATTGTGAGATCTTGAAGATAGAAGAAAATAAGGGGGAGGACTAGCATCATATGATTAGGAGCATACACCCATCTCTATTTCAAAAGCTTGATGCATAGAAGATGCAGGATGACTTGCATAGTGAGGACAGGGAGAAATCGGTCCACTCACATATACAACCTGCTCTAGGCCTTGATGTTTCATTACATGGAGGCATTCCACCGGGGAGACCCCTTCATTGGAAGATGAATAAAGAGTTCTCTCAACATGGTGTAGAATTGATATATTTGGCTAAGGAAGGAGCCTTTGGAGGAGCTAGCATAGTGCAGAGAACCTTTGATGGGTTCAAAGGAGGGGTGAGCAATTTTCTGATATGGACATTGCTATCTCCCACTCAGGTATTTGCACTGAAAGATGATGATTCAGAAATCTATGATGACGTGAGCATGGTTTCAAAGGGCTAATCCATAGCCTTGTAGCATCAAATGATACTTCCACACATAAGGAAAATTTCTGAATATGACAAGAGGTTATCGACACTCTTTTATGCATTGGCCAAACTATGGAAGTTTTGGATGGAAATACCTTTCAAGAGGAGGTTGACCTCCATGTACTTCAACCTTGTCTTGGGAAATATCAACTACAAGGAAGGCAACAAAAGTGTGGTAGTAGTACTCCAACATGTGGCTTTTGCATTAGGCATGTCAAAGAGGAGAGCTATGATGATACAAGTGCTTCATTTCATATTTCTATAGCGTTGTCATTGTTGGGAAGGATGGATCCATATTGGAAGTCCCAACTATTGGTGGAGTATTCCAAGAACCTTTTCACATGTAAGGTTCTTGATGGAAAAGTGGTAGATGGGAGGTATATAGTGGTTGATGGAGTCATCTATTTCCATGATCAGATCTGCTTGACTAGAGACTCCAAGCTCAAGAAGGAGATTCTACATGCAACATATGAGGTGCTCTCTTCAGGACATGTGGACTCTATTGGGAGGATCTAAAATAATATGTGCACCAACATATCAGGAGATATGTAGCTTGTTTGATGTATGAAGAGGAAAGCAACCACCTTGCAAGGTTGTTATAATCATTTCCATTTTTGATGGAGAAATGGGAAGGTTCCTCTATGGACCTCTTCACCAACTTGTCTACAATATATGGTAAAGATTGTGTTTTGATTCTTTTTTATAAACTAACAATGTATGGGCACTCATTTACCATGCATTTGCAGCACATTTCTCCACAAGAGAGCAAACCTATTTGTAAATTTTATGGTCCTTTTGGGACTACATTCAGTGATGGGTATGACCACTTTATGGAGGACTTTGGGCAAGATATGGTTTTATTGGATCATATTCATCCAACACCTAATGTCCTATACTATTTTAAAGCTTTTGAGAAGCTTATGGCAGCAATAAATTGGTTGGATGGCCACTTATCATATCATATTTTGAGACAGCAAGAGGAAGAACAACGTTGGTCTCACTTGAGGGACTATTATCACCATCCAACATGCTATATGACACATAGTCCATTTTTGTTTTGGATTCCATATGGTGATGACACTCTATTCACTATGTTTAGGATGGATTGGGCAAGAGTGATTCTTGGAACCAAAGAGTGGGATCATGAGAGTCCAAGTGAATTTTGGCTTCTTAATGACCATATTATTATAGCCCAAGATCAGCAGTTCCACATCTATCATAAATGGAGAGAGAGACAACGTGAGTTGAACAATATTATCTCTCATTTTCAGCCATGCAGCCCCTATACATTGCAGAAGCAGGGGATTGGAGAGTTTTTATATGAGCTACCAAGGATGGCTCACTTGTTTGGATTATAGCATGGAGATTGGAGTTTCTCATTGGGTTCAAGGCACCCAAAATTTATCATCTCTCATGCCTTAAGGAGGCCAATGGACAACATATGACTCTTTCCATATATCTCCCACTTTTTCATGATAAGAGCTATTTGGTTTATCCACCAAAGGCAAAGTTTTATTCTTGGGAGGGGACATATCCATTGGAGATTTTGCAGTATCCTTATAGTTGCTTGAGGACAAGCAACATTTTGGGGGGAGGACTATAATATTCCTAAATTAGCTTGCAGCTAATTGGAATATTAAATTTTTGTTTTTTCACTTAGATAGGTGAATAAGTGGGTAGGGATACCCATAAATCTCTTTATGAATAATAAAATCACTTCTCATGTGAAATTGGATCATCTTTCTAGCTGAATAAAGCACCCTAAGGTGTGAACAGGAGCTAGAACATATGGACTGGGTCAACTTTGACCAAATAAACAACGTTGTCATGGAGGAGTGGACATTAATGGAGGGACAATGCAGTTTTAGATGAAGACACATTGCATAGAAGTAGTGTCATTAATGGATGGGGCTTAGGGTTTGGAAGCTCATATCTTATAAAAGGAAGAGGATGGAAACCATGTTCATTATGTTGATATATTTTATATTTTGATATAGGTTATGTTTAGAAATATAGCTTTCTTCAGCTGTTTAGCTAAGATTGCAGTGTTGTTTAGCACAGGGTGTTTCTAATTGGGAATCCTACCTCTTTCATTGAGAAGATCTTGGAGGATTTTACACTATACTTCCACATTTAGGCATATGGACAAGCTTGATTCTCATGTACAATGCAGTTTTGTTTAGTGTTGGGTTTTGTTGCAGGGGTGTAGCAGTGGAGGAGAGAGATCTCCAATTTCTGAGCTATTTTTCCATTGGAGGGATAATCCTTTCATCCGAGACCTTGTGAGGAAGTCATCAGGGCTTCATTACATATTTTGGCAATAGGCCAAGTAGTAGTCATCAGCTACAACATAGTTTCCCTCAAGGACTATGTTATTTTGGAGAGCAGCTACAGCAGTGGGTTTATTGCCCTATTTGGAGTGTCTGGGTTTCTTGTGTGGGGATCAGCCATTCATTTAGGAGATCTATTGGAGGAGGATCAACCATCTCCCATCAGTGATTCAGTTGCAGATATTATTCGTCCCTAAGGCAAAATCTGCTATATTTTGTATAGTGTGTATTTCCGGAAACCTTTTCTGGGTTGTCCTAGAATTCTGTTTCAGAGCATGGATCTCTAGCCTTAGAATTTTTGGAGCATTATATCAGAAAAAATTTATTTTTATATCTTTCAACTATTATTCTCTCTTAGACAACTCAATTTTTTTCATTCCTGTATTTCATTTATTAGCAAAATTTTAGATCTAGGTATATGCTTTCATAGGAGGCTTGTTTGCCCAACTTGAGTGATATTTTCCTCAAGATATTATACCTATTTAGCTCTTATATTCATAATGGAATGGATCTATAGATGTCTCATGCTTTGATATATTATATTTATACATATTTCCAGTTTTATGCACTCTATTCCTACTTTTCCCATTTGGGAATACTACAAGATATGTGAGACCATGCCATCAGGGCAAGTTCATAACCAAGGATTAGAGCACCTTGCTAATTTGGAGCAGAAAATTATCACTACACAGAGGACCCTTGATTTGATCAAGGAGAATATGTATTGCTATCCTACTTTTTCATGGTTGAGCTACACCCAACACTTTGTGTTGAAGTGTGGATTTTCAAAAGATGGATTTATCAAAGCATTGTATGTGGCCATGATACAACACATGTATCACCATGCATATCTACAGTGTTGTCACTTAGTAACAGTGATGATGAGAGAGACCCATTATTCCCTGAGAATTTTTAAGGTAGCTTCACTCATGAAGCACTGGAGGGACAAATGATAGATGATGGACATCTTGTGATGGAAAGCACTTTCCATTGTCAATATGCATTTTCTTGGATGAGCATCTCATAGCGCAAAGAGGAATCCCTACCTACAACATGTATGGAGCCTTATGGGTTCCAATGGGCCATTGATGAGAGGATCTCATGGAGAGACCTCAATGGGGGTTCACTTCAACATTTCATGGAGTTCAAAGATATTTAGTTGGAGGATGTTGGTATTCTATAATGGGAGGATACCAAGATTGATCTTGGCATGATTCATCATCCACATTGGGATGAATGGATCTGGATGAGGAGAAGGAGGTTGCCTACCTTCCTACAGATCTATGATAATGGGTAGCAAGAAGAATGGCTACCCTGGTTACTTTTGGGTGAGTATGGATACTACCCAACATCTCAAATTTACAGGATCCATGCCATGTATATCACTGATGGCATGCAGCAGCAAGAGGCATGGCTACCCTGGATATTGATGAGATAATTTGGACATCTCATGATATATCTTATGTCCATGTATTTTCTTTTGTTTGGGATATGTCTCATGTCTTTACATGTATTTCTATTTGGGATGTATCTCATGTTAATGTATGTACTTGGGTTTAGGACATGTCATAACTCTCATATGATGTGGTAGCAGGGAGATTGTTTTTATTTCGCTGATGAGACATTCCACATGTCCATTACTATTTTGTTTCTCCATGACTTGCATCATGATGATGTGAGATGGAAAAAATAATCCTTGTTTCTTTAGTTACTATTGGGAGAGTATGGGCTGAATTCTTCTCATACATTGCATGATAATGATAGAGGTTGGAAACACGAGGACTTATAGTGTTGGCTTCTGTTGGGGGATTATGGTAATTGTACCTGGTATGATGATGATGTGATGGGGCAGCAAGATTCCTTACTACGGTTGCTTCTCTTGAGATAATATGGCCACTATATTTGGTACAATAATGATGTGGTGTGGCAGTAAGAGGAATTTTTGTGGTGGCTTTTTTTAAGAGAGTATGGCTCTCATATTTATATTGATGGTGATTTGAAATGGAAGCAAGAATCATTGTTGAGGTGGATTCTATTGAGAGAGTATAGCTCTCTTGCTTGTCTTCATGATGATCTAGCATGGAAGCAGAAGGCTTTGCTGTGGTGGTTGTTATTGGGAGAATATGGTTTGACATTATTCATTTTTATCCACATGTCTCTACTTCTTATTTTTCACTATGTTGATGTTATGTTTGGATCCTAGATGGCCAACAGGGATAATGATGAGAGTATTGATAGATGTAATACTCTATGTATCATGGGTTGGAGAGATAGTTCATGAGTTGGTACATTCCACTTTGGGAATAAACCAGTTCATTTTATGTATCTCATGTATAAAGGAGATGTTTGGACATCATATGGTTACCACTTGGAGATTCATTGATGAGTATGGTATCTAACTTTTCAGTTGGAGGCCATTTTATACATTCTAGAGAGGCATCTTTAGAGCTAGACATGCATGACACATTATGATAGATGGGGAGGCCTTCCATATGAGGATTCCATTTGGAGGGAGGATGTTTGTTGTAGCATCCACTTTTTTAGTTGCTTGAGGACAAGCAACATTTTAGCGGGGAGGACTGTAATATTCCCAATTTTCCACAAGATAATTGGAATATTAGAGTTCTTAATTTTCATAATTAATTAAGTAAATAAGAGGGTGGAGGGACCCACAAACTCCATCTATGAATAAAATCCACTTTTTATGTGTGGATGTGGATATTTCAGATCTAGATCTACATTATGGAGTAGTAGAGCAACGTCTTAAATGAAGAAAGAGTGGAGATCATGGATCTTATATGTAATATCATGAGGATCTTGGAGGAGGTCAACTAAGATCATAGTTAATTAAAAGTAAGATCATAAAACACTTATGATGAGATAGTGTAGGAAGTGTTGCATCTAATGCAGACGTGATGGAGAGAGTGGGAATTTAATGCAGAACATGATGGAGATCATGGAGAGACAATGCAGTCTTCATGCAGGCTAGTGGCCACATAGGAAGTGCAGTTATGAGGTGGGCCTAGGATATGTAATGCTAATAATCTATATAATGAAGATGAAGGCATAGTAGAAGGCAGGATTTAGATTATTATTTCTGATTTGTTAAAATCTAGATTTTCTAGTTGACATTTCTATGAATGCTTATGTTGTTTAGCTAAGTCTGCAGTGCTATCTAGCCTAGGGTGTTTCCAAGAAAAAATACCACCCTTACCCACGGGGGACTTTGATTGCCTACTCTGGGAAGGTTTCTATTGAACTACATTCCTCATCGGGCATTGGGACCATCTTCAGGAGGTTGTTTCTATCATTCCAACTAGGAAACCAGTGGAGGATTCATCCTTTCACCTTGTGCTTCATGTTCAACCTTTAAGGAGTAGTAGATATATATATGGCATTCAGGCCATTGTATTTTACCCCCATGCAGCAGCAGTCCCCTCAAGGATTGTGCAGTTCAGTCCTGTAGATCTATTGGGGGAAGGAAGTTTCTAGTATTTCAGCTGGAAATGCTGTGAGGGATTATCTCCTCACTTTGTATTCATTGTTTCCATCATTCCGGAGTTGATTTTACATATTTAGCAGCAGGCTTGAGCCTCTCCCTTCCACACAGCATAGTTTTATGAAGGTGTTGATTATTCAACACCCACATTCAGTGGAGGAGGAAAGAGTAGCTAGATCTTGAGCTTTTAGTTTGAGAATCTAGTGAAGGGATCATCCCTTCTTGCATAGATCTTATTGTACATCATATTACAACCATATTTGATCAAATTATGTAGCATATCTACATACTCAACAGTGTATATGTGAAGCCCTAAGAGGGTGATTTTCCTAAACTCATATATCTGAAAAATCCTTTCTAGGTTATCTTGGGTATCCATCATAGAGCCTTGATCTCTATTTTAAGCATCATCAGAGCTCCAAAACTGCATAGATCTAACTTTTTTTTTTGCCGGCAGTTGTAGTCCCAGAAATTGTAGCAGGGACAATGCAGTTTTCCTTCCACCAGCTCTGCAGTTACGCAATCCCTCTTGTGGGATCATTTAAAGTTCATTCTAGGCCATCTCTTTGGCTTGAGTGTCTCATATTTTGAGCACTGTTGTACTGTTTATCCACCTCCCACATAATAAAATGGTTCAACTATTTTTGTGCATTTTGATGTGCATTTAGATTTATTGTTTACTTTGGTGTAGTTCTTATATTATTTTTTAGTATTACTGCATTCTCCCTTTTGGGATATTACATTAATTTAGAATCCAACAACATAACACTACACAAATTTCTTCCTCCCTAGCACTTAGATGAGTGCTCAATTTATAGGGGAATTGTAGGTAGTTTCTCAATAAATGGAGTTGAATGGATTTCTAATAATATATGAGACATGTTTCTAGGTTAAATGGTGATGGATTAACACATGTATTCAATGTATGACACCTATGAGTTCTTCTATAAGGCACTGTACATGTGGAGATTCCCGGAGAAATGATGATTTAGCTCCCAGGAGACCAATGCACCCTTAAGTGTCGGGAAGTGTTTTACAAAGCACCCTTGCATGAGGTTAAGTTCTTTGAAACACAATTAGTCCCATTCAGAGGAGTGTTTATGAGTCAATGGTCCATTTTAACCATACTTCAAACATTGGAATTCTCATGAATTGAATCCATCAATGGAATGACTTCTCTAGGGCATGTAGCAACTGAATTAGGGTATGATAGACCATGTTTGTATTGAATTAGGGGATGATAGACCCTGTTCATAATGGTCTTAGGGATGATGCAAAAATCGACCTGTAACACAACCTTCCCCCCATCATCACCAAAACGTTAGGAGAGCTAAAACAACCCATCATCCTAGTAGGGCCCAAAACTAGCCAAGGACGACATGCGGGCTTTGCGATCGAATCGACCACCAAATCAATCAAATTAAGGAACTGAATAACCTTACTAACATCCTTCCCATGTTCACCCCCATCCAATATACCAGTCTCTATAATCAATATACGATCATGTGCTTCTATTGTAGTATTTGCTCACAATTCCACCATACAATGGATTGCGAGTACCTCCCAAGGCTACAAGCAGCAAGGGCAACGTTAAGTCTAAAATACTTGAAGGATATAGACCATCCAAAACCAAAAACTCGGAGATGGAAAAAGTGCAATCATGCCCAATGCCCAATCATCTCCGAGAATCCACTTTAGGGACAAAGAGTAGCATTGGTTCTCAGACCATCTACTCGATAAGAACAGTGACATCGTTCACTATTTTCACAAGTCACAATCACGAAATAGAGTTGTGCCCCTTAATGGAAACATTTAGGTGCCTCTTCACTCAGCACAACTTCCAAATACGGGAAATTTTAAGTACCCTTAGTATGCCACGTGAGGAACATAAGCTTGCTCTCATGAAAGCCACCACAATGGAAATTCCTGTAACTTCCACGACACACAACCCCTCATATGATTCATTTAATCATGCATGGGAACCATGAATCATGATGTTTTATCATCTGTCACTGGTGTCGAGACCACTACAACTACAAAAGTAGTTATACCATCGATGGTGCAAACCCAATCCGTTTGAACCCTATCAACCTCGTCTAGTTCCACAACATCAACTATAGATTCCTATTTGTGTCTGTTGAACAACTCCATTAGGCCTAAACCAACTCCTACAGCCTCGCACAAACTCACTCCCCCTTAGATTCCTTGTTCCATTCAGATGAGGATATTTTGGAGGCCATGATGGAACCAAATTTTCCTTGGGATGTAATGCATCACCGCCCGTTTTTCCTTCTCAAAAAAACATTAGGCCCTAAAAACTCATAAAACCAAGAGATATATGCTATTGAATCAAAATACTTTCTCCCATCTGGGAAAGTTGACTAGTTCAAAATTCCCATCCTAATGCTTGACGTGTTCGAAGAACGGAAAATGTCTAGTATTTCACAAGCCATCAAGGTAAATATCTCTAGAAAACCAAGAAAATTTGAAGAAATATCACTAGGGGAAGCATGCTCCCCAGATGAAGTAATCTCTTACACAAACTTGTTGCAAGAGTACAAAGACATCTTCGCATGGGATTATTGAGAAATTTCAGGACTTAGCCCCATTATCGTTGAGCACCATATTGACACCTGGCCTGACATGCCTCCAGTACACCAGAAATAATGTCAATTTCACCCATATAAGGTAGAAGCAATAAAGCGAGAAATTGACAAGCTTCACAAATCTAGGCTTATCTACCCAGTAGCTTACACATCGTGGGTTTCAAACCATTCTCCCGTCATGAAAAAACAAGGCACCATTTGCGTCTGTATTGATTTATGATATTTGAACAAAGCTTTCCCAAAATACAACTACCCTACCTCATTAATTGACCAAGTCATTGATGCTTGTGCCAGTCACGAGGCCATTTCCTTCATGGATGGGTTATCAGGCTATAACCAAATTCAAATTCGACATACCGATCAATACAAGACAACATTCACCACCCCTTGGGGCACATTCGCATACCAAGTTATGTCATTATGGTCTTAAAAATGGTGGAGCCACTTTCTTGCAGGCCATTAACTATATCTTCCATGAACTATCCCACCTTATCCTCGCTTACTTGGACAACCTCACCGTTCGATCCAAGAAGCGAAGCAATCATCTAGAATATTTATGATTGGTATTCCAAAGATGTTGATATTACAACCTACACTTGAACCCTCTCAAGTGCATCTTCTGCGTCAATGCAGGTTAACTATTAGGACTTGTAGTATCCCAACAAGGGATAAAAGTGGACCACCTCAAGGTCCAAGCCATCAAAGAGGTGCCACCACCAATAAACCTCATGCAACTCCAAAGCTTACAGGGGAAAAGCCAATTTTCCTGAGATGCTTTGTCCCAAATTATGCCACATGCGTAAGGATTCCTACGCCTTCTTTGTCAGGATATCTTGTTTAAATGGGACGATCAAGCCCAACAATCATTTGAGGTGCCAAAATTAGCATTATATTCATCCCTTTTATCACCAAATTGAGGCTAATGAGATGCTTCAACAGTCAACTTAGAGTAACTATTTCACACCACTTTTAGTTGGAACCTAGCCTTTCCAACCTGAGAGGGATCTCTCAAGGTAATGTATCATGATATTCAATAGAATTTTTTTTTAAAAAATGATGACTAACTCTGAATGTATTTTGAATTTTTTTTTATGCAATTGAGTGATGTGAATAAGTAGATACCATTTGGCATGGAGTTAGAGGAAACTCAATTACATGAAAAACATATAATCATGGAAGTTGAGGCATGTGTGTACTCTCATTCAAAACCACAACTCGAACAGTAAACCATATGCATATAGGAAGTTCGAGCATGATTACACATAAGTTTAGCTGAATAAACATCAAATATATAGATAAAACAAATACATATGAGAACACATAATGAATCTCAGGTCTGATTGAAGCCTTCTGCACCTGTCTATTACTGACTGTAAAATATTACAAAAGTAACTTGTAGAATCACATAGATCAATTATTTCTGATTATAAAAATCTCTCATTTTTAGAGTGGGGACTCATACAAATGATTTTCCACCTTGATAGCTTCGAATTCCCTTTCTGTTTTGTAGAGTTTGAATACAAAAAGAATTCTTCTTTCATTAAATAACTCAAAAAATCCATTTAATAACGCTTATCAACTACAAGAAACTAATTTTATAAGTGTATTGGAGTGCTGATGTGTCATTATGCCACGTGGATGTTGATTTGGACCTCCTCCAAGTCGAATTTTACAATTTTTTCATAAATCTAGTTACTGAAAATTCTGAAAACTAGGCCTCAAATATGAGTGCATAATTTCCAAACCTGTATGTATTTGTAGAAACTGAGAGAGGTTTTTGTATAGGTTCTTGTGCTGAAGAAAAAATTCCTTTTAATTTCCAAAATGATTTTTAATTTGGTCAAAAATTAAACTTGAATTTGACTGCTAAAACAATCATGTACAAGAAATTTCAGGAGAGTTCGTAGCATTTTCCATTTGGAAATTTCTGCAAGCATTTTGACTTCTATAACTATTGTAGGGTATTCCTTGGGTCTAATAAGCTAAATAAACGCCTCTATCACCCTGTTCCATGTATTGTTTGAATTATTTTTAGCTTAAGGAAACCTACAGCAAGTTCGTAGCGAAAACTCAGCCTCAAGCCTGGAGCACGCTACGAACTCACCTAGTTTGGTAGTTTTTTTTGTAATTTCTTCTTCTTTGCCCAAAAATAATCTTTGTAGTCTGAATATGTCTTATGATTATATCTTAAGACAAAAAGTGACCAAAAATGTGCGGCTTACCATGTTTAACATCAACATCTTGCATAATCACTTTAAGACCCTTTTTCTTCAATTCAGCTTGTAGCATCTCTATCGAACCAAAATGACATGCTGAGGTGTTGACCACTGATACAATGGAGTTAAGACCTTGAAAGAATTTAGGTTGAGATGGTTATTTTTCCAATTGATGGGTTGGCATATTTTTTTTCCTTGATGAGTTTTCATACACATGAGGTTTGACGGTTGAGCTAACCCCTTAAACAAATGGCCCAATGACATTTCTTGAACTTATTTGATGATTAAGTTACCTCCTTACATGCCTTGAATGCCTCAAAAACATCACAAACTCATAAGGTTGGAAAAACAGAGCATTAGGAAAGTTCGTGGTGAATTCTGGTTTTTTTATAGTGATTTCACTACAAACTTGGGTAAAAGTGTCAAATTCACTCTAATGAACAAATTTTATCATGCATGAGATATTTTTGGATTTTTCATTGACATTAACTCCTACCACACGAATGATGACCATTAAGACCCCTCACATATGTGAATTTTTTGAAAATTATGAATTTAAAAGGCCCTATTCAACTCTAAGTGACTCAACCTAATTAACTTAAGACCAACCAAATTTTATCATGGATAATAGTGGCTCCAATGGGGATGTTGCACCCATGTGGTGCAGCAAAGAACTAGCTAATCCCAACCTCTTTCCATATTCTTTAGCTTGCATTTGTCCCTTGACATGCTCTTGAAGCAAAAACACTTGTACAAAATAGAAACTTGCAACTATAATCTTCAAAATAAATTTTGAAAGAGATGCTTGCCGAGAAATATTATTTATGTACATACCAATCCTACTCTAACAGCTGAAAACCAAAATTTCAATTTCAAGCAATATGAAACTTCCAGTATAGCTAATAAAATAGTTGATCCAACATCTGGGCTTCTTGATTGTACTTGAACAAAATTGGAAGTGAGTCATCTATTGGCAACTCAGAATGAAATTGAATCCCTGCTCCATAATAAATAAAAAAATTGTCTTGGTTGATGACTACAATAGAATTACCATTGGATCTTGGAAGCCATGAAAAATCACCTTTTCTTGATGAGTAAAACCATGAGAGTTGAATTCATTTATAATTGATGGATTCTTTTCTCCTATGTCTTTAATTCTAAGAACATCATCAAATGAAAAGGCAACAATAAATTTATCTTCCCTTCGTGTAAATCAACAAAACCATCCATGAATCCTTGAACATCTTTAGACATGACATCCATATTGTGTGTATGAAAAATACTATTTTTCTTATCAAAAAAATTAGATATACTCTTTGGTAATTTTGCTTGAGGATTGTCATCTTGATTCTGAACACTAACTACTCCTATACAAACAAATTTATGCATACCATCCATGTCATTTTTATGATCCCCAAATAGAATAGGTAAAACATGTATATTCAACTCTTCATGTAGCTCGAGTTTACCCAAAAATGAACTTTCATCACATGTTACTTCACTGTTTATAATTTTCATGCATGTATTTTCAACAACCTGATGTTGAGGAGCTTCTTCTTGACATAAATTTTCATAAAAGGAATGGGCTGAAAAAAATTTGAATGATTTGGCGCATACATTTGACTTCATATAGATTGACAAGGTTGAAAATATTCATAAATTTCATGTAATATGAATTGACTATCAAATTGATGATCTATTTTATCTTCAAGTGAAGAAGAAACTTCTTCTCTTTGGAAAACTTTTTGATTATCATGAAAACTAACATGAGAATAGAAATCATGAAGTGCCTCTAACATATCCTCATCCATGCACTCTCGATTATCACCAAGACTTTTAAGATATGGAATGAAAATCTCACCAACATCATAGCCATCTTGTAATAGTGATAAAGAAGAATGATTTTTCTCATAATTTTATAATAAATTCCTATGGAAATATCTTAGAGAGAGCAAGCTTCCTAGTTGCAACCTTTCATACCATGTTCTAGATTCATCCTCTAGGGTGGCCATAAAAAATTTCATGAGAAAATCCTCAGGAAGCTCAACTTGAAACTTATGCACATGAATATGGAATATAACCAAGTGAAGAGCAACATTATATTTCTTTTAATCTTTAAATATGGGAAGATAAGTTGACTAATTAACTCTTTCCATAAGATTTGGAAAACCAAGGATGTGAGACCGATCCATAGGAGCAAACCTAGCATTTTTTCTTGCAATAGAACTCATCTTGGAACTTCATGAAGCTATTGATATTCAAGAACTGGAGTCACCATGAAGCTATGAACTTTTGAACTCTTTAAGAATGGAGTCACCAAGGTAGAATGCAATCTCTAATGCTTCTGAGCTCCTGATATCTTCAAGAGTTCAGTATTTCTGTTTGAGCATAAAATTTTGGGAAAATTTATCTTCAGTCTCCCAATAGACGCACCAAAATGGTATCACCAAATTGAGGCTAATGGGTTGCTTCAACAATAAACTTATAGTAACTATTTCACACCACTTTTAGTTGGAAATTGGCCTTTCTAACCTGAGAGGGCTCTCTCAAGGTAATGTATTATGATATTGAATAAACAATGTTTGGAAACAAAGATAGCTAATTCTAAATGTATTTTGGACATTTTTTTATGTTGGTGAATGATGTGAATAAGTAGCTACCATTGGGCATGGATTCAGAGGAAACTCAATTACATGAAAAACATCTAATCATGGATGTTGAGGCATGTGTGTATTCTCATTCAAAACCACAACTCGAACAGTAAACCTACAGGAATTTGGAGCATGATTACTCATGAATTCCAAGTGATTACACATAAATTTAACTGAATAAACATCAAATATATAGATAAAAAAAATACATATTAGAACACATAATGAATCTCGGGTCTGATAGAAGGCTTCTGCAATTGTCTATTACTGATTGTAAAATATTACGAAACTAGCTTCTAGCGTCACATCAATCAGCCCTTTATAACTCTAAAACTCTCTCATTTATAGAGTGAGGACTCATAGAAATGATTTTTCACCTTGGTAGCTTTGAATTCCCACCTCACAAACCTATTTCAAATAGTATTACATCACTTGGAGACTTCCTAGGGATATTTCTATTTTGCAAAGTTCGAATACAAAAAGGACTTTTCTTTCATTAAATAACTCAAAAAATACATTTAATAACCCTTATAAACTACAAAAAACTAATTTTCCAGATTTTAATGGAGTGTCGATGTCTCATTATGTCATGTGTATGCTGATATGGACCTCCTCCAAGTCGAATTTTATAATTTTTTCATAAATCTAGTTAGTGAAAATTTTGAAAAATAGTCCTCAAATATAAGCACATAATTTCAAAACCCTGATGGATTTGCAGAAAATAATAGAGGTTTGTGTATATGGGATTGTTATAAAGAAAAAACTCCTTCCCATTTCCAAAATTATTTTTCATTTGGTCAAAAATTAAACCTGAAGTTTACTACTAAAACAATCATGTACAGGAAATTTCAGGAGTGTTTGTAGCGAAGAGTTCGTAACATTTTCCATTTGGAAATTTTTGCAACCATTTTGAATTATCTAACTATTGGAGGGTCTTCCTTGGGTCTAATAAGCTAAAGACATGCCTCTAGCACCCTCTTCCATGTATTTTTTGAAGGATTTTTAGCTTAAGGAAACCTACAACGAGTTCATAGCGAAAACTCAGCCTCAAGCCTGGAGCATGCCACGAGCTCACCTAGCTTGGCATATTTTTTCGTAATTTCTTCTTCTTTTCAAAAAAATCATCTTTGCAGCTTCAATATGACTTGTGATAATATCTTAAGACAAAAAGTGACCAAAAATGTGTGGCTTACCATGTTTAACATTAACATCTTTCATAATCACTTTAAGACCCATTTTCTTCAATTCATCTTGTAGCATCTCTATCGAACCAAAATGACATGCTGAGGTGTTGGACACAGATAAAATTGACTTAAGACCTTGAAAGACTTCAGGTTGAGATGGTGAGTTGTCCAATTGATGAGTTTTCAGGCTTTGTTGCCTTGATGAGTTGTCATACACATAAGGTTTGATGTTTGAGTTTCCCCCTTAAACAAATGGCCCAATGACATTTCTTGAACTCATTTGATGATTCAGTTACCTCCTTACATGCCTGGAAAGCCTAAAAAAATCAGAAACTCATAAGGCTGGAAAAACAGAGCATTAGACAAGTTCGTAGCAAATTCTGACTATTTTACACTGATTTCACTATGAACTTTGGTAAAAGTATAAAATTCACTCTAATGACCAAATTTGCTCATGCATGAGATATTTTTGGATTTGTCATTGACACTGAATCCTATCACACAAATGATGACCATTAAGACCCCTCACATATGTGATTTTTTTGAAAATTATGAATTCAAAAGACCCTATTCAACTCTAAGTGACTCAACCTAATTAAATTAATACCAACCAAATTTTATCATGGATAACAAGCCCCATTTATCTAGCCACAAAATTATGACAAAGATTACACCCTATACCTATCAACATCAGAAACTGCTTTAGCTGGGGTGTTAATCCAAGATGGACCCGATGGTAAATAACACGTAATTTATTACATTAGTGAGAACTTATCAGGCCCCACATTAAGATATGAACCCAAAGAAAAAAATTCCCTAGCCCTTATACACGTAGTCCAAAATGTTGGAACTACATTAAGTTACAGACTACAACAGTCATCATAGCTATCAAACCCATGAGATACCTGTTGACCCGCCATTTTATGAACCACAAATATGCTCGTTGGGTAGTCATACTACAGGATTTTAACCTATAGTTTAGCTCCCCCAAGAGTAAAAAAGCTTTTATCTTAGCTGAGTTCATCACTGACCTCCCAAGTCATACTAAAGGATCCCCAGTCAACGACTCACTACCTGAGAAACATCTATTTTTGGTGACGACTGGCGATCCTTGCTATGATGATATCCCCTTATTTTCATGAACCCAAAAGTTCAATCCAAGGCTCACATGTGATGTCCGAAGGCGCATACGCCACCAGGACCCCTGATACCTCCTCATGGGAGACGTCCTTTATCAGCAAGGTATCGATACTATCCTATGTTGATGCCTCACGCATGACCAAGCTAAGCAAGCCCTCATTGATTGTCATAGTGGAGCTTGCGGCAGCCACCTCTCTGGGATCGCTACTACCCAAAAATTTCTACTAGTAGGTTATTTTTGGCCCACATTATTCCGTGATTACATTACGGAAGTCAAAAGATGTGAGTGATGCAAACGCTTCACCCAGAAGGCAAGAGAACCTCCCACTCCTCTGCACCCAGTCATCGTAGCCGATCCCTTTTGAAAATGGGGAATCGACTTTATGACTTGAAACCTTGTGTCATTTGGCAACCACAATTACATCATTTTCATTATCGAATTTTTCACGAAATGGTTAGATATGCCCACATATGAAAACATGGCAGAAACCATGGCACGATTTCTATTCAACCATGTCATCACATGGTTTGGTGTGCCAAAAGATTTAGTCTCTGATCACGGAAATAATTTTGAAAACAAAATATTATAGGAGTTGTCTCACCAGCTAGGGTTCACACACAAATTCAGATCACCATACTATCCTCAATCCAACGGAAAGGTAGAAGTTGTCAACAAAGTGCTTAAAACAATTTTATAGCGTATGGTGAATAACCATAAGACGAAATGGCCCCACATGTTTTTTTCCACCCTATGGGCATACCACACGACAGTAAAAAAACTCAACAAGATTCACACCCTTCCAACTAGTGTACAGGGTAGAAGTCCTGATTCCCATCGAAGGTTAAATCCAACTTACACACCACCATCGAACTCCTAGATGATACCCATCCTTTATAATAATGATTGGTACAACTAGAACTCATCGAAAAAAATCTACGGGAGTCACTCCAACATAACGAGGCACATAAAAGTCCAGTAAAAGCATCATTTGATCGAAACATCACCCCTCACTAATTCACCGAGGGAAAGTTATTCCTCCGCTATGATGTTGTGAAGGAGGACTTAGGGCCTGGGAAGTTTGAAGAATTATGGAAAGGTCCCTACATCATAAAACATTTCCTCTTCAAGGGGGCATACATCCTGTTAGAGCCTCACGAGACATGTCTAGCTAACCCCTTCAATGGGCTCTACCTCAAAAATTTCCACCCATAAGGGTAGTAGGTATCATCCTTAGAGATAAGATGCATGTAGCATAATTTGTTTTTGTGATGATTTCAATCATCAAAGACTTGTTCTAAAAAATTCTCTCGTGTCACAAATAGATCGTCCCCCCATTCACTATTTTGGATTTGCTAATGAAGCCTTACGATGGTCTAAAAATATAGCAGCAGCCACCTGAGCCATTTACTATCCTGACCAATTGTCATTCTTAACCAATGGCATATGCATTGGATCAGGCACCAATAATCAAGTAGAATATGATGCAGTCATCGGGCTGATGAGTGATGCCTTCAACTAAGGGATTCACCATCTACATATCTACCTTGATTCCTAGCTAGTGGTTTTGCAGTTAAACCAACATTTTGAAGTAAGTCATTCTCAACTATTTAGGAAGTATTTTCATGCACAAAGATTAAGTCATCAGTTTGATCATATTACATTCACACATATACCAAAAAATCAAAACCATACAACTGATCGCATAGCTAATCACATTCTAGAATGGAATGCATCTCGTATAAACCATCATCCATAAAAAAGGAAAAAACATGAAAAATGGATATCCATCATAGGTACATGAAACCCATCAAATAAAATAACCATAAACACACCATCAAAGCCACAAAAATACATATCTAACATATATACATCAAAAAATATGTGAGTCACAATATATAAGTCATGTCCCTGACAAGCAGGTCAACCAAAAAATATGTCTACATCTCATCAAAAACTAGGGAAACATCCTCATAATGGGTACTTTCACTGAATACAAAAAATATCTAGGGTTGAACCCCACTAGGTGGGTCCTATGGATCCACAGCTGCACCTGGTGCCAGTACATGTGCAGCAGCCAAAAAAGCAACTACCACACGGTGCAATGTCAAGCGATGCAACCTATCTTGAGCCATCAACACCTTGATCCATGTGTCATCCAAATCATCCACAAAACCCCGGGTCGACATGCCCCTCGTCAACCTCTCCAACTGACCCCATTAGTTGGCTAAGTTTGTTTCCCAGGCCATAGCAACAACTAGAAGTTCCTTGACCACCATCGCCTGAGCCTCAGCTGCCTCAGCATGAACAAGAAGGGAAACATGCCCGACAGCAGCCGCACTGATTCCCTCCCTTGAGGGGCCAAGACCATTTCCCTGCCCACCAACCTGGGTCTGATCAGCCCCACATGGGTCCCTCCTCAGTGGTTTATTCCCAACTAAGCAAGAAATAGGATGCCCAACCACCCCCACATTGGCAAGAGAAAAAAGGATAGTTTCAGTGTCACAGTAACAGACATAAAAATATACACATCATAAAATACTCAAAAAATGAAGAAAAACATCAAAAGCCATACTTATGGGACCCCACACCCATATCCATATCCCCTCGAAAATCCATCGCTGAGTATGGATAATCCACAAACATTTGCAGGTTCACCTTGAACCACACCTCCATGGTTTCATCCCAATAACGACCTGCCTCACCTCCTCCATCATGAGGCATCAGAGGCACCCACTGCTGCATTTGAGGATCCCTGCGAGGACCAATGCGAACAGACATAATCGGTCGCAGCATCACCACCCTCTTGAACATGATGTTGCAGAGGGTTCTCGCATATGTGAAAAATCTGGAAGGTCCTCCCCAGACCTTCCCTAGCTACTATACCACGCCATCATACACATGGTGCACCCAATCATAAAAGTGACCGGCGTTGAGCCAGTGCAAGACACTAATATGAGGTCCTAATGCCCTATTGGGAGACAAAAACCCCTTCAAGTAAACTATCATCGCTAGGGCACACCGATTAGCTAGGTCAGTTACTCACTCGATGTGGATGCACCCTTGGGTGAGAAGTGCACTGCCACAATGCTACACAGCCCAGCGCCAGATACTTACCCTCCCAAGAGGAACTGGGTGTGGTAGCGCCTCGCCTTGAGGCAGTAGGCTAGTGAAAAAGTACACATTCTTCTCTGGACAGATGACAACATCTCTACGTCACAAGACTATCACTCTTTGTCTCGTGTTCCAACAACGGACTAGGAAATGCAGTAGACTATCCTGTGAACTCAGGATGTCATTCTCTAGAAACTTTAATAAAACCCATTGTGCTAAGAACCTCCACTCATTGGCATCTTGAGCCACAACAATGTGAAAATCAAGCCAATTCCACTCATGCCGCAACATCCTGTTACCAGAGAAAAAACCAAATCAGTGACCAAAAATTCAAAAAATATAATATTTTACATCTCCAGCCCACCATCGCACATTTTTTCTACAGAGACGTGATTTCCACACGTCTGTATCAAGAATAGACACTCGATTCATTGCGTAAAATCTCTGCCAAGTGCAATAACCTCGTGGGAAGATTTCCTTTTCTGCGAGGTTGGCGTAGCTTTGCCTCGATCGCACGTGTGTCAAGAAAAAAATAGGTAGGTAATTCGTACAAATAATATTTGTACGGACCCCCCATGAAAAAACTGAGAAAATTGAAAAGCATGACATTTAGGTCCCTACGTGATGCTAATGGCACAAATCCTGGGTACTCAGGTTGACCGCAACGATAAGAAAGGCTCGACAGCAAGGGCTCAACTTTGACCTCAAACTCTCAAAAGACACAAATGAACTAAAATGAGCCATATCGACCTATATATCGCCCTTTTCTCATAATTCGATAGTCCATAACAGGAGCTTAGAACGCCCAATTGCAAAACCGCAAGAAACCTAGTGATCAATACATCATCACATCCAAAGTAGGCTTCACACATCCATGCCTAAAAAAAATCATTTTTTCAGTTACGACAGGTATGCCCTCTCTTATTTCTTTCCATTCAACCTTATTTTCAATATGTTTTAATAAAAAATATGCTTTCAATTGGGGTATTAGTTACAGGTATTACAAGCACAACAAATCACTTGTTGCCCTAGCCATTGAAGGTACAAGAGCAGGCATCATTCTATCCCTAGCATGATAGTCTCCCCAAAGAATATTTACATATATTGACATCATTTATCCATATAAATCAACCATAGGTTCCAATCACCCAACCATGTTTATCATCACCTCACCTCGCACATGATAAACATTCTTGCAGGTCAGTAGAGCCTCACCCTCCATGGCATCCATTACTCAAGTATACCATACATCAAAATTATGGAGTCATGGCCATAACATCCAAGTCTGGGAATCACTTCATGTTCATTCATCCATCATACATCAAGTCAAGTTTTACCCATGTCATAATAAAACCATTTCCCGGATCACAATTCTCAGAAGAAAATTGAATACGCACCACCGTATCTCGCACTTGGCCTACCACACCCCCATCATCATAGCCCATCTGTGACACTTTTCATCCACTTCACCACCTTCACACCGAGACCAACCAATGGCCCTCCCGCCCTCAAAAAAACAACCTACTCACACCACAGTGACAGATTATTTTCATGTTTAGTGGGGAACCCATTTCTGTGCTTGTACATCCAAACCCATTCTATATTCTTTTGGTAAGTGTACAAAGAATTTTCTTTTGGAGAGCACTCCCACCCATCCATCCACATTTCTCACCTAGTAGCAGTCCCTAATAACCCTTGGTCAGAGATTTGCATTATTTATCCAACCCCACCATGACACTCATAACAATCACATACCCACCTTGGACATCTTACCGACTCCAGGGATTTCCTCACCAAAAATTGTTATGACTGTCATTTCTTGCATTTACAAGCTTTGACCTTTGGCCAATGAACTTCCATCATCAGTTACAACCATTTCTCGTCATCATGCCTAAGTTAACATATCACACCTCACCCTGCTACATCAAAGATCCTGGTCTCTTGCATCAATACTCCTCTCAGTCATTTGAGGCCTCCTTCTTGTCGACTTCAATAACCATTTTCCAAGAAGGAGGTAGTACCTTGGACTACTTCTCATCTCAATAAGGGCATCCTCAGGTGGCACTATGGGAGTCATCATTTCCCATTGATTTCATCAATCATATTGAAATTTTATTTCAACAGAAGAATTCATGTCAAGATGGTATCATACTTCACAACCGTTGCACTCTGTTAGAATTCATTGAAAACATGTGCCATCATAAGCATCTATTTTAGCAATGCTTACATCGGAATGTCCTCAGTCAGAAACCCATGCATACAATGAGAATTTTTTCTAAACATGTCATACCAAAATTATGCATGTGGGCACCACATTCAACCTACTGTCAAAGAAAAAACGCCCTGAGGGTGTCAACAACCATCGTCATCAACCAACAACAGTCACTACCACACAAGTGACACAAAAAAACCACTATCTATCAGATAAGCTTAACTTTTCAAAACATCACGAGCATGGGACATGCCCGCCTCGTATAAATATTGTATTTTTTATCTCTTGCAGGTTTCCAATAGAGCACGGTACATATTTTACTTACGGCAAGGGGTCTCCCACCTCACTTTTCACGCAAGTTACTCTCTCTCTCTCTATAAAATATTACATAGAAAAAGACACTGTAATGTATTTCAGCTATAAAGTTCTTCCTAGACCTCATACATTTTGGGGAAACTGTTAACACTGGAAAATTGTACAATAAAAAGACATTAGGAAATGTAAATAAGAAGGTACAAATAAGGATTTACAGGGAAGGAATACATTACAGGAGTTGGGAATTTTGACTTTCCTAAGGTCAAGAAGGAAAATTTAGTAAATCACACACAAAAAGCACTGACCCTAGGTGATCTTTGCAGATTTTTCTTCGATAGCCTTGAAGATCATCGTAGAAATTCACCATCTGGGACCACTTGGCACACTTGAAGAAGAATATTCCCACTCAAGGTAGCCAAGTACAATCACCTTGGAGCTATCTTGAGGCTTTAGTGTAGCACATAAAGGAATCATCCTCCCACTCTTGTGTCAACATCCTTCTTGTACCAAGAAAGGGGGGGAATTTGAAATTTGTCTATAAAATACTGCCACGAGAAGAGAAACATGAGAAAAAATTGTTATGCTAGCCAATTTTCCTGAGAGAAAATCAACATTTTGTTATCCTACCAGCAAGAAGGATTGGAAGGATTCAGTTTTTGGCCACCCAACACCTCAATCCAAAAGAAGAAGTTCACCAAGTGTCTATCAAGGAAAAATCAAATTGATAATTTCTTGCTACATTTTTCAACACTTACTCTTAGCAAGAAATGGATTATGAACCACCCATATCCTGCACAAGTGGAACTCGAAATTTCCTCTTAACAATTCCTTTGTCAAAATGTTAGTATCTTGTTCCTCTGTCGAAATGTACCGCACCAATATTATCTGCCTCTGCACGCAGTACCGCAAATCGTGATACTATATGTCTATATTCTTGGATCGTTTGTGAAAATAAATATTCTCAAAGAGCTTTATGCAACTATGCTTATCACAACATATCACAGTTGGATCCATCATCTAACCAAAAAATAAAACTATTATATTTCTCATCCAGATCGCCTCACATGTTGTTTGACTTGGAGTCATGTATTCTGCCTTTTTTGTGCTTGGCACCATAGATATTTGATTCCTACTATACGAGGAAATAGTTGCGGACCCAACACTGAAAATTTCACTTGATGTAATCTTTTAGTTTGAAGCAATCACTTCCCAATCTACATTTGTGAAGTCACACATCTTCACTCCCTCTGACCATCTATACCATTGTCGAAATTGGGTAGTGCCTATGAGGTACCGTAAAACATGCTTATATTCCCTCCAAAATAATTTGGTTGGCCTAACCATAGCTTGGCTTAGGTGGTTGAATGCATATCACATATCTATTCATGTGTTCAAAAGATACATTAGGGAACCCACTAGTTATTGAAAAATCATAGCATCCACTACTTCACCTGAAGTGACGTCCTCCATCCTCCAGTTGATTTCTATAGGTGTCTCCATGGGTTTGCAACTCTCCATGTAGAATATTTGTGGTATATCATTTTCATACTTTCCTTAAGAAACAAATAGTTCCCCGTCACATTGCCATACTTCCAACCTTAGGAATTAGTGCATGAGACCCATGTCCTTCATTTCAAATTCTCATGCAAGGTCCTCCTTGCAAGTTCTGATCAGTTGTTCATCACTAGTGAAAATCAAGTCATCAACATATAATAAAATAATCAAAAATTTACCTTCTACCAAGATATGATATAGGTTTGCATCCACTTCACTTTTGGTGAAGCCTAAATCAGTGAGATAGTTATCGATCCCGGTGTGCCAATCACGAGGTGCTTGTTTGAGACTATACAACACTCATTTGAGTCTGCACACATGAGACTCCCGATAAAAAGTCCCAAAGGCTTATGTTTTCTTGATGTACACTTCCTCCTCAATAAATCCATTAAGGAATTTTATTTTTTCATCCATTTGGTGGATCTTTCACCCCATATAGGCATCCAGAGTGAGAATGTATCTAATGGATGAGTACCTTTCTATAAGAGAAAATTTCTCCTCATAGTCAATTCCTTAAACTTGAGAGTACCCCTTGGCCACAAATTTTTCCTCGTACTTCTCTATGCTTCCATATTTTTCCTGATTTACCTTGAAGATCCATCGTGAACCCACAATTGATTTATCTATTGTTCTTGGGACCACTTCCCAAACACGTTTCTTTATCATGAATTTTTTTCCTCCACCATTGCATCAATCCATACAAGTTTCTATAATGATTCAACGGAAGAGGATGGCTCAGTATCTAAAAGATCAGTCATTAGAGCCATGTAGACAATGTACCAATCAGGTGACCTTCTCTACCTACACAAATTTGAAGGAACACAAACATTCTACCTCGTATCTTACACAAGTCTCTCAGCTTTCCTGGTTCTTTTCCTACCTTCTTTGGATGGTTATGCTTGAGTGGTTGTATCCACTCTCTGCTCCTCAATTTTTGGTTGCTCCACAACTTCTTTAGGTTCCTCCTTTGGAGCTAAAGGTTTCTCTTCTAGTGGGATTTGAAGCTCCCTCTCAATAGTGCGTCATATTGCTTTCTCCTCATCAACATTTACATCCGTTCACACAACAGTCATTTTGACAGATGGAAAGTACACACGGTAGTCGTGGGGAATTTATGTGTAACCCACAAATACCCCCAATTGTATTGTTGGATCTAGATTCTTCCTTGATTCTTTGGAGACATGGCAGTAAATAGAGGCACCAAAAATCCTGAAGTGCAACACATTTTGCTTTCTCCCCAAGAAATCCCCCTTCAATGTAATCATGCCCAGAATCTGATGAGGACTCTAGTTCTGTAAATAGACTATTGTGTTACATTCCTCGGCCCACAAATGTTGAGGTAGGCCTTGTTCATGAAACATCTCCCTCAATGCTCCCACAATGCTACGATTCTTTCTCTCATCCACTGTTGGCTTGAGGGTGTTGAGATTGCAACAAGATGATGAACTTAGTGAAAAGAGTCACCTTCACTAAGTGGGCCCGCAGGATATTTTTGGAGCAAGTCCATTTTTAGACATGTCGATCATATTCTATGAGTTGCAGGATGTTATTTATGGATGGTTGGTCAAGTTGGAAAAATATATGGACTTCTATTTTTAGACATACTGGGCGGAATCTATTTTTATATTGCCAGTCTAAAAATAGATATGTCAAATATTGTTAGCTCTTAATAATATTTGGACTATAAACATTATCTTATTCTCTTGGAGCACTTCATTTAAGTGCACAGATGTGGCACAGGAGCTGACAGAAGGAATTACGCTATTCTTGAAGGTTAAGTGGAGCTATTGCATGGAGACTTCAGTTAGAACTCATGTGACAGAGTTTGGTGGAGTTATTGAGGTAGTTGATGGAGTTGTGTTCAGTTTAACTTAGTTAAACAAAGTTGAGCTAGTTGTATCTAGTCTAACTGATTGATACACTAGTGAGAGTGGTGTGAATTAATTATTAATTAATTCACTAATTATTAACTCATTAATCAACTGAAGAATACATCAGTTAACTACATTTCATGGATAGTTTCAGTGGAGACCAGTGGAGAGGTAGGTGAAAGAGCAGGTTGACTATCAATTGTGACTATAGTGTTGCATGATTTGCAACACCCAGTTATTGGAGATGCCAATAAGGATTGCGTGAGCAAGGCTGGACCAATTTGAGTTCATTCAGAGCCATTCTTCAGCATGGATTGCGTAGTAGAGGCAGGCTAGCATGTGGCAAAGAATGGTGCATGGATTTGCTAGATCGGGCCTGATTAGTGTGTAGCGATTGTATTGTACTGAGAGCTTGACATGATCAGCTTTGTATGAGGATTGTTACATGATCTCTATGAAATATATGTTGAATCTCTAATTAAACTGAGAGGGGGGGGTGAATCAGTTTAATACATTCCTATTTTTTTTATTTTTTATTTTTTTTTTAACTTTTCATTAAGCTTATTTACACCTTCATTTCAAACTCTATTTGATGTGAGAGTAATTTTTAGAATGTAATCAGAAAGTATTAGTTTAATAGAGCAGTAGAATTAATATGAGAGCAGCAAGTATTAAGCAAATAATACATATCAGATCAATACATAAATATCATGCACAGAGACACCAGATATAAGTGGAAACCCATAACGGGAGAAAACCACATCTTATTATTGTTGTGATGCAAAGGCAAGCTCCACCTCCCTCTCACCACTGTTTTCTGCAGGCACCAACCTACAGGAGGTTCCTACCTCAATTCTGCAAGCTACAACTTGCAAGGAAGCACCAACTCCCTTCAGTTTTTTGCAGGCACCAACCTACAGGAGGCTCCAACCTCAGTCAGCTACCACTGACAGCTATCAAGCTGCAACTTGATAGGGAAGCTCCAACTTCCTCATTTTCTAAAACTGAATGTTTGCTGATTTACCACAGATATCAGCTCTGTTCTGTAGCTTCTCTTAATCTTCTCTGCCTTCTATATTCTGCATTCTCTCTATATATGCTCTCTCCCTTGCTAAAAAAAAAACTCTCTCTGCATATCAAGATGATATTATTTATAGATTTCCTCACATGACTGTTTGTATTCTGCTTGGAATTCAAAATGGAAAGTCATGTCTCTTTGCCTTCTGCCTTCTCACTCCTTTTATCAGCTTACTCAAAAATTATAACTGTAGGTGTCAATTTTAACATTACAGTGGGAGTTTGTTTTCTCTCGGAGACTTGCCAATGCATCACAAACAATAAAAACAATTAAAACATTTACATTCGAATTACAATGTGAACTCCAACTCACTCATTTTGTCTCTTGGCTTGCTGCGCATTTGTCTTTTCTCTAACTGTCTCTTTGTCCCTTTCTCTTCTCTATATGCCTTTCTGTTTATGGCTGTTGCGTAACTCCTGAATTTATGAACTGCATTTTTATTTTATTTTTATACCAGCACTTTATATATAAATGAATCTGCTGACTGTAATTCAATCCTTTACACGCAGCAAGTGTCTTGTTGATGTGGCGAGTTCCGCAGGCCGGAACATACATATATTACAATTTTATTACATTAATAATCGCCCTCCCGTTAAGCTGAGGCCCATGGGTCTACAGACCATGCGGCATGTTTTAATACAACTGCAACCATGTTTTATATATCTCACAACAATTATTTTATATAAACAATCGCCCTCCACCTTAAGCCGAGGCCCGTGGGTCCACAGACCACGCGGCACTTTTCAATACAATCGCAACAACTTTTTATATATATATATATATATTTATATATAACAACGCCTTCACAAATTTCCGTTTGCGATTAGAACTAGAACTCAAACACTTGTTAATCATAGTTAATAAGCCCATTGGGTCCGGGCTTCAATCAAATGCAATCGGGGCGCATAATAGAAAAGTTCCGATTGCGATCAGAACACGGATGCGATTTGCATATATCAACTCCCGCTTATAACTGGATCGGGTCCACCACTTCAATCAATTAAAATCTTCATTTTAATACTCCACACTTTATAAACGAACTTTATAATAGAACCGGGTCCTGGGCCCCACTTCCACGTGCTTTATAATAATCGCTTACCATAACCCGCGTGCTCCATTTTTAAACTTCGCCCATCTTTGTGAAGCACCCATCGTTCGATGATGGCACGCCAGATCGACGGTTATAGTCCATTCCGCTCAGCGTCCTGGTTCGATGTATAACTCGCGGAATTATGGGTTAAGCGGTGGCCTCCAATACCGCCAATGCCACGCGTCAATCAATCAATGGAATCGCTGCTCGTTCCAGCAATACCGCCTTCGTACCAAAAGCGGTGCGGAATGGGGAAATCTGCCTCCGTGAACCCGCTCGTGGTTTCGGTCCCCTCATGGTTCCTCCGGTCAAGGTTCCAGTTCTCGTTTATTATTTATTGACGTCATTTTCAATATATTATAATGATTCGACTATGGTTACTCCGTACGAGTTCGCTCTGTTCATTTATTTGTGGTTAGCTCCACTTTCAAACTTTAATATATATCGATGTATATGCCTTGGACCATTGGAACATATGTAATGCGCTCTGTGTATACTCCTGCGTGAGATAGCGATTCCGAATTTGGTTTTACATTATATGCATAACGCCGGCTTAGGGTATGATTCTCGGAATTATACATACGGCGTATCTGCGACAGGCGATTCTCGGAATTTTATAACAGCTACGCTTTTCCTCTGCCTATCTTTGCTTTCTCCCGCTACGCCTGCACTTGCCTCTGCCTCTTCCTCCCCATCCGGCGCCTCTTTGCTTCAGCGCTACCTCCTTTGCCATCAATGACAACATTTCCAACAGTCTCCCCCTTTGGCATTGATGGCAATCCACTTTCTCTGTTTGCTTTCTCTTTCTCTTGTTGTTTGTTCTTCCTCCCCCTTTGACATCAATGGCAAAGGACGACGCCTCATCTCTCCGTATGGGCTCTGTCGTTGTATTTCCTTTCTCTGAGTTACGTTTAGATCCTCTTCAGCTGAAATTGTACTATGTTGCTCCAGAGTGATGTATGAGACTTGTTGAGAGAACACTTTGGTGTAGTGAGCCAATATATGTTTTATAGCTGTGATTCATTTGTAGTGCCTGTAATATGTGCTAGATTGCAGACAGGTTCTTGTTTCTTCTGAATGCTGATAATATTGATAATGTGATCCTGTGGACTTGTTTTATGCTTATCTTGCTGGCTATTCTCCCCCTGGAATGACATCTTCGTTTTGTTCTCCCCCTGAGACTGTACTTTCTCTTCATATTAGAGAATAGTATCTACAGATACTACCCCTAGTTTATCTCTCAAGTATTCGAATGGTTCTCTGGCAAGTGGTTTGGTAAATATATCTGCTATCTGTTCTTTCGATGATACATAGTCCAGTTTAACTATCTTTTGAGCCACTTGTTCTCGGAGAAAATGATACTTGATTGGTATATGTTTTGTTTTTGAATGAAGCACAGGATTTTTAGATATACTTATAGCACTTGTATTATCACATTTGATTGAGATAGGTTCATTAATGCTTACCTTCATGTCTTGAAGAGTTTGCTTCATCCACATGACTTGTGTACAACATGCTGCTGTTGCTATATATTCTGCTTCAGCTGTAGACAGAGATATGGATGTTTGTTTCTTGCTTAGCCATGCCACCAGACTTTCTCCTAGATAGAATGCACCTCCACTTGTACTCTTCCTGTCATCCACACAGCTGGCCCAATCTGCATCTGTGTATGCTGTTAAGGTGAAGATTTTGCCTTTAGGATACCAAATCCCATATTGTGCGGTTCCTTGTAGATATCTGAGTATTCTTTTTACTGCCAGAAGATGGTTTTGTTTAGGTGCTGCTTGATATCTTGCCACTAGTCCTACTGCTAGCATGATGTCTGGTCTTGAAGCTGTCAGATATAGTAGGCTTCCTATCATGGATCTGTATAGTGTTTAATCTACATCTGCAGACCTATCATCAGCACACAGCTTGCATCCCGTGATCATGGGGGTTGTCACTGGTTTGCAGTCCTCCATTTTGAATTTTTTCAGCATTTCTTTTAAGTATTTTTGTTGAGAAATGAATGTACCTGTGCTCCTTTGCTGAATTTGAAGTCCTAAATAGAAACTGAGCTCTCCAATCATGGACATTTCAAACTCTGATTTCATCTCTTCTGCAAATCCTTTTGCTAGCTCATCTCTGTTGCTTCCAAACATAATGTCATCAACATATACTACAACAATTAGGAGTTCATTTTCATGCGTTTTTATGTATAGATTGCTGTCTACTCCACCTCTCCTAAAACCCTGTTTTTGCAAATATTTGTCCAGTCTTGAGTACCAAGCACGAGGAGCATGTTTCAATCCATATAGGGCCTTCTTCAGTCTGCACACATAGTCTTATTTGTCTGTCAATGAGAAGCCTTCTGGTTGTTCCATGTACACTTCTTCTTCTAGATCTCCATTAAGAAAAGAAGACTTTACATCCATTTGATATACCTTGAAGTCTTGATAGCATGCAAATGCCAGGAACATTCTGATAGCTTCCATTCTAGCTATAGGGGCAAATGTTTCATCATAATCAAGTCCTTCTATTTGTGAGTATCCTTTGCAGACCAGCCTTGCTTTATTCCTGATTACTTGTCCTTGCTCATTCATTTTGTTTTTGAATACCCATTTTGAACCAATGATATTTTTCTCAATAAGTCTAGGAACTAGTTCCCAGGTATTGTTCTTCTCAATTTGGTCCAATTCTTCATTCATTGCTTTTATCCAATACTTGTCCTTGCTGGCTTCTTCAAATTTCTTTGGCTCTATTTGTGATAACATGGCTATGTATACTTCTTCTGTTTGTTATGTTAGCTGCCTTCTTGTCTGGACTCCTGCTTTCTTGTCTCCTATGATCTGATCTTCAGGATGATTCTTCTGAGTGTATCTTGAGGGGGTTTTCGAGCTCAGCTCTACATCATCTATTGTCTTGCTTGTTTCATCATCATTCTTGTCTTCCTCTTCATGGTTGTCTGATGGACTGCAGCAATCTGTATTTCTTGTATTGTTTGGAAGTTCTTCATCAAATCTCACATCAATACATTCAAAAATTTTCCGAAGAGTCTTGTTGTAGCACCTGTACCCTTTACTTTTGGATGCATATCCTAAGAATATTCTTTCATCTGCTCTTGCATCAAATTTCCCAAGGTTTTCATCATTATTCTTTATGTAACACTTGCTACCAAAGACTCTGAAATGTTTTATTGAAGCTGGCTTTCCATGCCATAGTTCATATGGAGTCTTGTCACTGCTTGGCCTTAAGTGAGCTTTATTAAGGATATGTACTGCTGTGTGTACTGCTTCTGCCGAGAAGGTTTGAGCAATATTATTCTCTTGCATCATAGCTCTGGCTATTTGTTGTACAGACCTGTTTTGTCTCTCTGCTACTCCATTCTGCTGAGGTGTCCCTGCAATAGTAAATTGTTGCTTTATTCCATGTTCATTACATAGGTCTGCAAATTCATAATCTGTGAATTCTCCTCCTCGATCTGATCTGATACATTTCAGCTTGCATCGAGTTTGATTTTCTGCTAATGCTCTGAATATCTTAAATTTTTCCAATGCTTCTGATTTATTTTTGAGAAAGGCAACCCATGTCATTCTGGAAAAGTCATCTATTATCAGCATGAAATAGGATTCTCCACTTGGTGTTCTAGTTCTAGCAGGTCCACACAGGTCCATGTGCACGAGCTGCAGTGGTCTTCTTGTTGATAACTCTTCTTTAGATTTAAAGGATGTGCGAGTCTGTTTCCCCAATTGAAAATATTTGCATATAGTACTTGAAGGCCTTTTTATTTCTGGCATGTCTTTGACAGCTTTCTTCTTGCTCAATTTGATGATATGATCAAAGCTGAGATGTCCCAATCTCCTATGCCACAACCATGACTCCTCAAGTTTGCTAAGATGGCAGGGTTCATCTTCCTCTTTCACTATGTATACATTGTTCTTTGTTCGAACACCTTTGAGCAGAGTCTTTCCTGTTGTGCTTGACCTGACTACACAATCTTGTGCTCTAAAAAGAACTTCACAGCCTTTGTCACACATCTGACTGACACTCAGTAAATTTTCTTTCAGTCCATCCACAAGTAGTACCTCTTAGGCTTTTCCTCTGCCATTGTCTATGCTGACTGAGCCTTTTCCCTTGATCTTTCCTGATTTATCATTACCAAAAATAACATTGCCAGATTTCTTTTCATCAAGAGTTATAAACTTGCTTCTATCTCCTGTCATGTGTTTAGAGCAACCACTATCCAAATACCATTGACTCTTCAAATCTTGAGCAGTTAAATCCAAGTCGCATTTATTCACCTTCTTTATCCACTGGAGGCCCCCTTTTGTTTGGTATCTTTTGTGAGGTGATGAATTATATCCCTTTAGAGAACACTTGGAAGATATATGCCCAATTTGGTTGCATATACAACATTTGATTATAGTTTTTGCAGAATTGTGAGCATGAACAAAATTGCTTTGACTCATAAACCTCCTTGAGGTATTGAACATCAGTCTTTGTCCATACTTTCTACATTCAGTAATTTTATGGCCAAACTCCTTACAATAAAAACAATAACCATAGAAATTATTTGCATACCTGATGTAAGATTGTTTTCTCCATTTATTTGTTTGAGATAGCCTCTTCATTGTTTGCATTTTTTGCAGGTCTGAATTACTCTTCCTTGCATAACAATATGCAGCAATGTGTCCTGGCTTGTGGCAGACATAGCAGGTGGCATTCTTCATAGGAGGGAAGAATTTCCTCTGATGACTTCCAAATTTGATATGCTTAGGGGCATATGATTCTTTTTCTGCCATCTTAGTATTCATTATATTCCTTGTTACTAGAGATTTCTTCTGATCTTTGTCATTCTTATTACATGTTTCTTCTTTTATAGGAATGGTCTGGGCTTCTTCATCAGTTTTCATTGCTTTTACAAAAATTATATTTTTGTCTTCCTTTTCTTTGCCTTTACTCGATTCTCCTTCATAGCCTATTCTTGTTTTTATCACTGGGGATCTTTGAGCAACCAGGATATCATTCAACTTGCTAGAGCTTGTTGGTAGAGAAGAGTTTATAACCACTGTCCTTTGAGCATTTTCTAGTTTCTTCCTGAGACCTACCACTTCTTCCTCCAACTTCTCTTGTTCTTGGGTTTTATCCTTGATTTGCTGAAGTAACATATCTTCTATCTTCTTGGCTTCTTCAAGCTTTACCTTCAGCAGCATGAGGACTTCTGAATTTTGTTCTTCTTTCACACATTTGAGGAGAATCTCTTTTTGTTTTCTGCATTTTAGTTTGAGTCTGTCAATCTCCTCCAGAGCGCTTCTTAGCTCCCCCTCAAGGTCTACTTCCCCTTCTTCTTCTTCATCTTCTAGTAGGAGTCCCTCAAGATCTTCTATGGCCATTAATATAAATTATGAGGTTCCTTCTTCACTTGAGGGTTCATCTGAGTCTTCAGATGCACTGCTGTCTTGGTGAGCATAATAGGATTTTCTGCTGAATTTCTTTCCTTTCTGCCAGTTCTTTGATGTGTCTTTCTCTGATTCTTGAGCTTGATTTCTTACTTTCTTGTGAGGACATTTAGCAGCATAATGTCCAACTCTTCCACAGTTCAAGAATTTGAAGGGAAGTTTACCTTTGTATCTACCTGAGCCTCTATCCAATTTCTTAACAAATTTAGCCTCTTCTTCATCAGAGCAGGAGCATATGTCTTCCTTTTCTTCTTTCTTCTTTTCTGTTTTGAATGCTGCCTCCCTTGTGCTTGACTTCTTCTATGGGAGCCTCATCTCATATGCTGTAAGATTTCCTAGTAGCTGATTCATGGTCAATGTCTCCCAATTCGTTGTCTCTTCTATTGCAGATACCTTGGGATTAAATCTGGATGGGAGTGATCTTAGAATCTTTTGCACAACTATACTTTCTGGTATGGTTTCTCCAAGAGCTTTCATATTGTTAACAATTTCTGCAACTTTTAAGAAGAAGCTGCCAACATCTTCATCATCATTCATTTTTAAGTTTTCAAGCTGGGCTCTATATACTTGAAGTTTGGCAGTTTTTACTTTCTGGTCTCCCTCATGTATGTCTTCAAGAGTATCCCATATTTTCTTGGCAGTGTCTTTGTGCATTACTTTAATAAACTCTGCTTCACATAATCCATTCAGGATGGCATTCATGGCTTTAGCATTAGCTACAAAGCTTTCTTTAGCTTCTTTTTCTGTATCAGTTGACTTTGGGGCATATCCTAATTCCATAGCAGCCCAGACTTCTATTCCTAGAGACATTATGTATGTCTTCATTCTGATTTTCCAGAAAGCATAATTTTCACCAGTGAAGAAAGGGGCTTTATTGGTTGAGCATCCTTCTTTACTAGCCATCTTAGGAACCTAGGATCTCCTTTCAGTCGTTAGACTTGTACAAAGGAACTTGCTCTGATACCAATTGTTGAATCTCTAATTAAACTGAGAGGGGGGGGGTGAATCATTTTAACACATTCCTGATATTTTAAAATTTTCATTAAACTTATTTACACCTTCATTTCAAACTCTATTTGATGTGAGAGTAATTTTAGAATGTAATTAGAAAGTATTAGTTTAATAGAGCAGTAGAATTAATATGAGAGCAGCAGGTATTAAGCAAATAATACATATCAGATCAATACATAAATATCATGCACAGAGACACCAGATATAAGTGGAAACCCATAAAGGGAGAAAACCACATCTTATTATTGTTGTGATGCAAAGGCAATCTCCAACTCCCTCTCACCACTGTTTTCTGCAGGCACCAACCTACAGGAGGTTCCTACCTCAATTCTGCAAGCTACAACTTGCAAGGAAGCACCAACTCCCTTCAGTTTTCTGCAGGCACCAACCTACAGGAGGCTCCAACCTCAGTCAGCTACAACTGACAGCTATCAAGCTGCAACTTGATATGGAAGCTCCAACTTCCTCATTTTCTAAAACTGAATGTTTGCTGATTTACCTCAGATATCAGCTCTGTTCTGTAGCTTCTCTTAATCTTCTCTGCCTTTTGTATTTTGCATTCTCTCTATATATGCTCTCTCCCTTGCTCTAAAAAAAAACTCTCTCTGCATATCAAGATGATATTATTTATAGATTTCCTCACATGACTGTTTGTATTCTGCTTGGAATTCGAAATGGAAAGTCATGTCTCCTTGCCTTCTACCTTCTCACTCCTTTTATCAGCTTACTCAGAAATTATAACTGTAGGTGTCAATTTTAACATTACAGTGGGAATTTGTTTTCTCTCGGAGACTTGCCAATGCATCACAAACAATAAAAACAATTAAAACATTTACATTCGAATTACAATGTGAATTCCAGCTCACTCATTTTGTCTCTTGGCTTGTTGTGCATTTGTCTTTTCTCTAACTGTCTCTTTGTCCCTTTCTCTTCTTTGTATGCCTTTCTGTTTATGGCTGCTGCGTAACTCCTGAATTTATGAACTGCATTTTATTTTATTTTTATACCAGCGCTTTATATATAAATGAATCTGCTGACTGTAATTCAATCCTTTACACGCACCAAGTGTCTTGTTGATGTGGCCAGTTCCGCAAACCGGAACATACATATATTACAATTTTATTACATTAATAATCGCCCTCCCATTAAGCTGAGGCCCGTGGGTCTACAGACCACGCGGCATGTTTTAATACAACCGCAACCATGTTTTATATATCTCACAGCAAATATCTTATATAAACAATCGCCCTCCACCTTAAGCCGAGGCCCGTGGGTCCACAAACCACGCGGCACTTTTCAATACAATCGCAAAAACTTTTTACATATATATATTTATATATAACAGCGCCTTCACAACTTTTCGTTTGCGATTAGAACTGGAACTCAAACACTTGTTAATCATGGTTAATAAGCCCATCGGGTCCGCCACTTGATCGGAGCATATTACAAAGGACTTGCGATCAGTCAGAAAGTTCTGATGCGATTAGCCGGATGCGATTGAACCTATTAAATCCATTGTATAATGTCATCGGGTCCACCACTTCAATAAATTAAAATCTTCATTTTAATACTCCACACTTTATAAACGAACTTTATAATAGAACCGGGTCCTGGGCCTCACTTTCACGCTTTATAATAATCGCTTACCATAACCCGCATGCTCCATTTTTAAACTTCGCCCATCTTTGTGAAGTACCCGTCGTTCGATGATGGCACGCCAGATCGACGGTTATAGTCCATTCCGCTCAGTGTCCTGGTTCGATGTATAACTCGCGGATTTATGGGTTAAGCGGTGGCCTCCAATACCGCCAATGCCACGCGTCAATCAATCAATGGAATCGCTGCTCGTTCTAGCAATACCGCCTTCGTACCAAAAGCGGTGCGGAATGGGGAAATCTGCCTCCGTGAACCCGCTCGTGGTTTCAGTCCCCTCATGGTTCCTCCGGTTAAGGTTCCAGTTCTCCGTTTATTCAATATTAAATAGTCATTTTTCAATATATTATAATGATTCGACTATGGTTCTGCTCCATTGCAGAGTTCTGCTCCTGTTCATTTGACTGTGGTTCCGCTCCACTTTAATATATATCAATGTATATGCCTTGGACCATTGGAACATATGTAATGCGCTCTATGTATACTCCTGCGTGGGTAGCGATTCCCGGAATTTGGTTTTGCATTATATGCGTAACGCCCGGCTTGGGGTATGATTCTCGGAATTATACATACGACTGTATCTGCCGGCTTGGGCGATTCTCGGAATTTTATAACGGCTCTGCTTTTGCCTCTGCCTATGCTGCTCCTGTCGCTCTGCCTCTGCCTCTGCCTCTGCTGCTCCTGTCGCTGCCTCCTTTGCTTGAGCGCTACCTCCTTTGCCATCAATGACAACATTTCCAACAATATATTATATACAGATAGTTGGGGTTTTCTAGCTTTAGGCTTTCCCATTAAAACACTGTGTTCATATGTGTGAATTTTTATGGTTTCAATGTGTGCATGCAATTGATTTAATTTCCACAAGTAATGATCAATAGTAGAAGAGATTATGTATTATGCATGAAGTCAAATAGTGTGTGATGAGGAGAATCTTGTATGTATAACGCATTATTTATATAATTTCTATAGAGGGGTCTTGACCCAGGTTCAGAGTTTATGGAGAAACTAAAAAACCCTCCAACTATTGACCCTTTCGGAAACGACCTGCTTCTGTAGATCAAAGTCTCACCCGAAGAAGTATGGGGGGGGGGGTGTTGGAACTAGGTTTCCACACCCTGAGGGAGAAAATAATGAAGTGGTCCTAAGAAAATCAAATGTAGAATTGCATCACTCATAAATAGATGTGTGCAATAGAATGAGGTTGAGTCACAAAATGTTCACAATCCTTAACAAAATAAGACAAAGTCGCAGATTTCTTTAGTGCAGAGAAAGCATAACGGAACCAAATCTAGATCTAGACACAGCATAATTACTTAAGAAAATTTATCAACCATCAATAGGCATACATAACCATAACAGATATCCTTGCATAATGATCAATAGGCAATATAAAACATTGCAATCTCAACAGAACATAAATAGTAAATAACTCATATCAATCCCAACAAGTTTTCCAAAATTTGTCCTTATATTAATCTTCATATCCTTTCAATACATCAGACTTTCAACATATATCAAACTTTCCCTTAAACATAACCCTTCTACGCACATAGCCAGTGGAGTCTACACATAGCCAAGACTAGGTCTCTGCATACATAACCAGCAGGAGTCTTTCAACCCAACCCAGACAAAACCCTTACAATGTATTATAGATGCATAAGGTTATCAACCTCAATTATTAGTCTTAGTTTCTTACCTTAGACTCGATATATCTATTTATATTCTTCTTTTGTGCAAATATTATGGTCTCAAACCATGGTTTGAGGCCCAGAGATTACCCTTAAACCCATTTACATCAAAAATAGGGAATTTGACCCACCCTAAAGCCCTTTGACTCATTCGCGCAGTATGCACATACAAAAATTATACAAAAGTACATAAAAAATTGTGCCCCAGGGGACCCTACTCCAATAGGCCCCCAACATAAACATGTGACTTGTCATGAGTCATTGAGGCATCTGCTCCTTGATATTGGTTTCGAGTGCACTGATAGAAGATTTCAGAGGGAGCACTAAATCGAGACTTTGCACTGCAGTGCCCTGCCCTTGCTGAACTAACTTTTCTATGGTGGGCCCCTTAGTGGCCATCTTGATGTTGTTTTGTTTCTACTGAATAGTCTTCAAAGTGTTATCCAGCGTCTATGAAAGTTGAAGGGCCTCCTCGGCCCATGGTTGCATACGTGTTTCCATCAATTTCTCTTTGCGACGCAGGTCTTCAATCTCTCTTAGTATCATCCAACACTCTTGCAGACGAGTGAGATGTTGAGTAAGAACCAAGGTTGGCACCACTGTCATGATATCCTCAAACTATTGTTCCTTCTGGTGCAACGCGTCACATAGCTGCAGAACTACTGGATTATTTTTTATTGATGTCCATACACTCATAGCTTCATCTAATAGACTATCACATTGCATGACTGCACTAGCGATACTGTCTCTAGATTGTTTCACCTCAGTTTCTCTTTAGGCGTAAAATTTTGGTGGAGTCTTCGGCTGCAACCTTTTCTATAGATTTGTGTAATATTCCAAAAATTTAGCTTTCAGATAAATGGAATATTATATATTATTTTGTCACTAGGTAGGTGAATAAATGGGTATGGAGGCACATAAATATCCTTAGAAGCAATAAAAACACTTCAAGTATGAAAGGAGACCCTCTAAGCACCTAAATATAGCACTTTTGAGTGTGAACAGGGGATGGAACATGTTGGATAGGTCAAGTTTGACCAAATCAACATCGTTGTTATGGAGGAGTGGACATTTAATGAGGAATAACACAGTTTTGGAGGGATATTGATTGCATGGAGGTAGTGACCTAATTGAGTGGGGACAAGGGTAAGGAAGCTCATAACTTATATAAGGAAGAGGATGGAAGCCATAGGGGGTTATTTTTTGGTTTATTATTTTGTATATGGTCTATTTAGACTTCTTGCATTCTTCAACTATTTAGTTGAGTTTGCGGTGTTGTTTAGCACAGGGTGTTCCTGAGCGGGAATCCCATCTATTTCCTTGAAAGGCCTCTTGGAGGAGCATTGCACTACATTTACACACTTAGGCTCAAGGCCAAGCTACAACTTTCTTCATCAGTGCAGTTTCTGCAGAATATTGTGTTGTGTTGCAAGGTTCAGTAGTGAAGAATTATAATGGGTGTCTTCAGAGCTAGTTTTGTAGTGGAGGAAGGTTTCCATCCATTGGAAGGCCTGTAAAGAAGCCCCTTGTGATTTATTGGCATATTTGGAATGAAGCCAAGGAGCATTTATCCCCTACAGTGCAGTTTCAACCCATATCTACGTTATTTTAGGGAGGAGTTGCAGGGGTGGTTGCAGTGGTTGTTTTGGGAGGTGATTTCTTCAGTGGAGGAGCTATTCTTTCATTCGTGGGATCTGTTGGAGATGAGTTGTAGGTTTCTACATCAGATTCAGCCATATATTCTCATTTTTGTTGTTGCATCATACCTTCAACCCTAGGGTTGTATTTTACATTGGCACATTGTGTGTATTTTCCGGAAACCCTCTTGGGTTGACTTGGAAAGCTGATCTAGTGCCCAAATCTGTATGTCTAGAATCTATTGGGGCCTGTATTAGTATTTTTACATCATTTTATCATCTCCAAATATATTTATTTTTAATGTGACTACGTTGTAGTTGCTCTCCGACATTTTTTATAGCAACAACATCTCACTTTTGAGAGGATTTATGTATGGGAGGCTTGTGTGATCACATTCTATGATTGATGCCTCATTGTTTTGTACTTAATTTATGCATATATGATCAATAATATGGCTCTATATTGGTATCATGGTTTCATGTGTTAAATATTTGATTTTGCTTTCATTTTATGCACTATATTCCTACTTTTCCCATTTGGGAATATTACAGTGGTATCAAAGCATAATCTTGATTCAGCATGTGCATTCAGCCAATATGTCACCATAAGGAGAATATTCTCACAAGAAGAGGAGATGTACAGAAGGGACAAATAAAAGACTTCAATATTTGGAGGGAGGGAGGAAGAGGAGCTCTCAAGGCTTCTTTTTCAAACTATGTAGAGCATCAATGAAGATATCAAGAAGATGAGAAGGGATATGTGTAGGAAATCTCAAAGGGGGTTTGAATATGAAGAAAACCCTATATTTTTACGTGATGGGTGCGAGGATTCAACCACAAAATCTGATCCTTAATGTAGTATTATGCCCATATTTACAGCAGGAAATATGGAGGAAGAAGATGCATCAAAGGAGGAAACTTTGAGTGACTATCTTCAGGAGTATGAATCTCAATATTGGAGATTCAAGGAGCACTTGAATTTCCAAAGGTTTTCCCAACTCAAGGAAAATAGAAGGCAAAACAATTACAATAGAAGCAGAAAAGGTAGATTCTTTCTACCAAACTTTGATGGGTCATCCAAATGCACAACCAAGGATCGTATAGAGTAGCTAGAATCATACTTGCAGCTAAATCAAGTTTCAGAAAAGGAATCCCTTAGGATAATAGTGCTGCATCTTGAAGGTAAGGCTTGTACTTGGAGGTTTTATGAATCTTCTTCATTTAATCATGCAAATATAGCTACTTATGCAGGATTCACTAAGAGATTAGTGAAGCGATTTGATGTAAAACAATCGGAAACATCCTTGATTGAGCTAGCAAAACCTAAACATTCAAAACCTTTGCATGGGTTGGAAAGATCCATTACACCAACTCCACTTCAGATTTCTATTAAAGGGGATAGAAAATTGTATGATATTTTTCCTAGGGCAAGATCCCCATTGCAGGAAGAAATTTCTTCTCAAAAGGAAGACAGGGATATTTCCCCTTCAAGGGAAGACCAAGATCTAGGGTCTCTCATTGTTGATGAGGTATTCTCAAATATTGATGAGGAGGAAGTAACAATGCTGTCACTTCACGAGTAGAACCATCAACACATGGAGATGGGTATGAAGCTATTGTTTCAATTAGAGGAACTTTTTCATATTTGCAAAAAGTTCCCAAGGAGCAGCATGTGACAGTAGTGATGGGCAGTAAGACCTTGATCAAAGGAGGAGAAGAGAAGGTGGATCAGCATCAAAGGATGGAGAGCATGCACCCTTGTTTATTTCAAGGGTTTTATATAAAGAAGAAGGAGACTATTTTGCACAGTGAAAGGAGGGAAAAATCAATCCACTCACCTATATAGTCTACTTCAGACTTTGATGTCTCATTACATGGGGGCATTCCACCCAGGAGGCCACTAGATCAGGAGACGAGAGACATATCATAATAGGTTGCACCACTCATTGATCCAGGAGGGGTGAGAACCTTGGGAGGATTTTGCACAATGCAAAGAGTCTTGGTAGGCTCAAGGAGTAGGGATAAATTCTCCCAATATCATCATTACCCACTCTCATAAGCTATTCTGTGCTGGGAGAAGATGTTTCTGGGATGGAGGATGGCACCATCACGGTGCAAGGAGACCACTCCATGGCTTTGAAGGACCGGAGGATACTTCCACATAGGAAGGAATCTTCCCAATTTGGTAGAGGTTGGTGGGCACTCTGTTGGAAATGTTGTCATTGATGGCAAAGGAGATGGCAAAGGAAGAACACCTGAGGCAGCAACAACGAAAAGGAGATGGAAAAGGAAGAACACCTGAGGCAGCAAAAGGAGAATTAAGGAGTAGCATCAGTCAAGGAGCAGATGAAACAAAGAGAGCATAAGACAAGTAGCTGAGGAATGAGACAGAGTGATGAGGAAGAACACCTGAGGCAGCAAAAGGAGAATTAAGGAGTAGCATCAGTCAAGGAGCAGATGAAACAAAGAGAGCATAAGACAAGTCGCTGAGGAATGAGACAGAGTGATGAGGAACAATTATTCTAGTGGGAAGACTGTGAAGCACTGTTGGGGAGAATACATCAATTCATTCTGCAGAATTAAATCAAGATGAGGAACAGAACTCTGGTAACGTAGCGGAGTTCGAAGTTGAGGAAAAGAACTGTTGAATTGAAGGCGTAGAAGATCGGAGACTCATAGGATGTGCTACAAGTATAACAGGTGGAGTGGATTCTATATACGCAATAGAGAAAGGAGCACAAAGAAACTAAGACAACAGATATAGCAGAAAGGAAGAGACAAAGAAGTAACAAAGGCAGCAAAGGAGGCAGTGTTGAAGCAGAAACAGGCAGAGGCACAACGAAGAATAGAGGCAGGGCAGAAAAAAGAAGCAGAGGCAGAGGCAGAGCGACAGGAGCAGCAGAGGCAGAGGCAGAGCCGTTATAAAATTTCGAGAATCGCCCAAGCCGGCAGATACATTCATATTTATAATTCCGGGAATCGCACACTCCAACCGGCGTTATACATATAATATAACACAAACTTATTCCGGGAATCACTTAACTCCAGCGGCATTACAATGCATATAATACAGAACCATATTCCGGGAATCGCACACTCCAACCGGCATTATGCATATAATATAACACAAACTTATTCCGGGAATCGCTTCACTCCAGCAGCAAAAATATATATAAACATATATGTGCAGTGCATCACATAAACAAAGGTCCAAGGCATTTATATTATGGAGCGCATAAAACAAAGTTTGATAAGGTGGGACCCCTCCCCAATCGCAATCGGAGATCGCAAGGGCAGCGGAACATGCAACCAACTGAGAGTTGCGATTGCAATTGAAGCCCGAACCCGATGGGTGTATAAACGGGGGATAATACATATTTGAGTTATGGTCAAATCACATCGGCATTGGTCAATTGCATCGGAGAACATATGAATTGTGATTGTGATTGGAAGTTCGGACCCGATGGAGGTATGAAGTGTAATTCAAACTTGTTTGAAGTCCTTTCCCAATCGCATCGGCAAAATACAATGAACAGTGCCCAATTGCAACACACATTAAAAGACTTGCGATTGCGATTGAAGTGGCAGACCCGATGGCATTATACAATGGATTTAATAGGTTCAATCGCATCCGAGGTCTTAATCGCAATCGGAACTTTCCTATTGATCGCACGACTTGTGTAATATGTTGCGATTTAAGTGGCGGACCCGATGGCATTATACGATGGATTTAATAGGTTCAATCGCATCCGGGATCTTAATCGCAATCGGAACTTTCTGATTGATCGCACGACTTGTGTAATATGTTGCGATTGAAGTGGCGGACCCGATCCTCTTATATGCGGGAGTTAATATGTGCAAATCGCATCCGTGTTCTGATCGCAATCGAAACTTTTATACTATGTGCCCCAATTGCATTTGTTCAAAGTTCGGACCCGATTGCTCTATGAGCCATGTTTTATGTGGTCATCACGTCCATTTGATCAATCGAAATCACAAGTTTTGTTTGACACCACCAATCCGCCGACAGAGATGTGGGGCCGGACCCCTTCATATATTAGAGGCTGTGATTTGATTTATTGGATTGTAATATAAGACCAAAGGCTTAAGGTGGAGGGCGATTGTTTATATAAAATAAATGCTGTGAGATATATAAAACATGGTTGCGGTTGTATTAAAACATGCCGTGTGGTATGTAGACCCACGGGCCTCAGCTTAACGGGAGGGTGATTATTAATGTAATACAATTGTAATATATGTATGTTCCGGCCTGCGGAACTCGCCACATCAATAAGACACTTGCTGCGTGTAAAGGATTGAATTACAGTCAGCAGATTCATTTATATATAAAGCGCTGGTATAAAAATAAAATAAAAATGCAGTTCATAAATTTAGGAGTTACGCAGCAGCCATAAACAGAAAGGCATACAGAGAATAGAAAGGGACAAAGAGACAGTTAGAGAAAAGACAAATGCGCATCAAGCCAAGAGACAAAATGAGTGAGCTGGAGTTCACATTGTAATTCGAATGTAAATGTTTTAATTGTTTTAATTGTTTGTGATGCATTGGCAAGTCTCCGGAAGAGAGCAAATATCCCACTGTAATATTAAAATAAGCACCTACAGTTACATTTTTCTGAGTAAGCTGAAAAGAGATGAGAAGGCAGAAGGCAAAGAGACATGACTGTCCATTTTGAATTCACAGTAGAATACAAATAGTCATGAAGCTATCTTGTATAAAAGGGGGTAATATCCAAGAGGAGATATTGATGAAAACAGAATGAGAAGAGGAGAGAGTGTGCAGCAGAATTGAAGATAGTTGAAGAAAATAAGAAAGCTGCAAGAGGTCAGAGAGTGTGAATATAGAGAATGTTGAGTATGAAGAATTGAGGAGAAAAGAAGAGAAGAAGGAAGGGCTGAGAAGATATTATGCAGGTCTGATATAAGAGTTGATGAACAACAGAAGATAAAGTACAGAACAGAGCTGATATCCAAGGTAAATCAGCAAGTGTTTTTGTTTTGAAAGAATAAGGAAGTTGGAGCTTCCCTATCAAGTTGTAGCTTGATAGATGTCAGTTGTAGCTGGCTGAGGTAGGAGCCTCCTGTAGGTTGGTGCCTGCAGAGAATAGATGGGAGTTGGTGCTTCCACATCAAGTTGTAGCTTGATAAAATGTCAGTTGTAGCTGACTGAGGTTGGAGCCTCCTGTAGGTTGGTGCCTGCAGAAAATTGATGGGAGTTGGAGCTTCCTTGCAAGTTGTAGCTTGCAGAATTTAGGATAGAGCCTCCTGTAGGTTGGTGCCTGCTGAAACAGTGGTGAGAGGGAGTTGGAGCTTGCCTTTTCATCACAACAATAATAAGATGTGGTTTTCTCCCTTTATGGGTTTCCACTTATATCTGGTGTCTCTGTGCATGATGTTTATGTGTTGATGTGATTTATCTCATCTGCTTAATACTTGTTGCTCTCATATTCAATCTGCTATTACATTAAAAAATCTGTTTGATAGTAATACTTGTTGCTCACATATTAAGTTGACCATGAAATGAAGGTGTAAATAAGATTTAAAAGAAAAGTTTTAAAAGTCCATGTATGCGTTAAACTGATTCACCCCCCCTCTCAGTTTAACTAAGGGTTCAACAATTGGTATCAGAGCAAGTTCCTTTGGTGTAAGCTTAATAACTTGAAGGAGATCTGGTTGAGTCATGGACTATCAAAATGTACCTGTGCTAAATACAACTAACTTTCCTGAATGGAGAGATAAGGTTAAGACAGGATTTATGGCTGATGATCCAGAGGTATGGAAGCTTGTATGTGATGGTTACTGCACAGACTCACCCACAGTGAAAGAACAACAGAGGAATGCTAAGGCAAAATGTGTGATATATAACAATCTTCATAACAAGGACCTTGAGTTGATAATGGATTTAACCTCTGCAAAAGAAATCTGGGATAGACTGCACTTCATACATGGAGTAGACACTAAGGACTGCACTGACAAGAAGGATAAGAGAATTAAGAAAAAGAAAAATTCATGTCAAAAAGAAGATTCTCAATCAAATGAAGTACCTGCTAGTGTGAATGGTAGTAAGAACCATGAAGAAAGTGCAGCTGAAGAAAGGGCCAAACTTGACACTGCTTTGACTGAAATAGAAAGATTGAAGAATGAAAACAAAGACCTTAAGACAGTGATGCAAATATGTGATGAGAGAGAATTTGAAGATAAGAAAGAAATTGTTGGCCTGAAGACACACCTTGAAGAAGCAAGGAGGATAGAAGACACTCTGCTGCAACAAATGAGAAAGAAAAGTCAGGAATGTGAAATATTGGAAGAAGAAGTGATGAGCCTAAGAAAGAACTTAGAAAAAGCCCAAAGAGAACTACTAATGAATACACCTCTAATGAAAAGCTCTAGACAGTTGGACCAAATTCTCAATGCTCAAAGACCACCTCACATAAAGGCTGGGATAGGATATGAAGGGGAAACCAGCAAATCCAAGATTGAAGATAAAAGGAATGTCATTTTTGTAAATGCAGCAAAGGAAGATGAAGAAGCTCAGAAGATTCCCACTGAAGAAGAAGCCAACAAGAACAATATTTGTAAAGAAAGAAACATAACCAAGCAACAACATGAGAAGACAAAGAATGAAGGGATGAAACAATCAGCTACTAAAGGCTCACATGCTCCTAAGGATGAAGTGAATAAATTTGGAAGTTGTCAAAGGAGGTTCTTTCCTCCTATGAAAAATAGCACATGTTTCTCTTGTCATAAACCAGGACATAATGCAGCACATTGTAAGAGAAGGTATATCAACTCCAACCAGCAAAAGATGCAGCAAAATAGAAGAACCCCTCAAGCAAGCAAAGGGAAAAGACAATCTTCCACTAGGTATACAAATCATTTCCATGGCTACTATTATGCATGCAATGAATTTGGACATAAATATGTTGATTGTAAATTATGTTCAAAAAGGGGAATGAAATATTATACCTCAGCTCAAATGCACCTTGGTCAAATAAGATGTTATGTATGCCTCAAGCGTGGTCACAAAGCTAAAGACTGTAAACTGCCATATATATTAAAGAACTCCAGACAGATGATGAAATCCAATCCAATCAAACAAAACTATGAATCAGAAAGGAGTGTAGACATTATGATGAACCCCAATAGAGTATGGAAAAAAAAGAGAAAAGGGGAGCCTATCATCCCAATAACATAATAAATCCGCCATAGTCTCAGGGGGAGCTGCTCTAGGAAGCAAAGAAAAAATCCATCCAGTGACAAATATGAAGCAACATCCCAGGGGGAGAGCAATTCATATATTTACCCCATGAAAGTAGTCTACGAAGATCTCCTTGGAATGATAACAGCTATGAGATCAGTAAGGGAAAGGAAGTTTCTCTAACAGAGATCTATGGAAGAAGAAGACCATCTGAAACTCACAATAGCCAGCAAAATTGTTAGAAGGAGAACAGAGGCAGCAAAGGCATTTGAATAGTTAAATCCTGTGACGCGAATTCCGTATGAATGAGACCTTGTAGCAGAATATTTATAAGAAATGCATAAGAAACCTCTGCATAAGAATAATCAAAACCGTGTTATGTATGGTGGAAATCGGCAAAGGTTATGTATGGTGCAAGGGTTGTGAATGGTGAAGCGGAACCATAGTCAAATGCGCAATGTGAATGGTGGAGCGAAACCTTCGTGAGTGGGTTCGAATCATTATAATATACTGAAAAACGACTATTTAATAAAGAAGACCAGAACCTTGGTGAAACACTATAGCAAAACCACTTATGGTTTCCGAATTATTTCGCACCACTTTTGGTACGGAGGCAGTATTATCTAGAGGGCTAGCGATTTCATAAGATTGTTGACACATGGCATAGGTGGTATTGGAAGCCACCGTTTAACCTGCGATTTCGCAAGTTAACGTCAGTACCGGGACACCGAGCGGAATTTCTCAGGACCGTTGATGTGAAAAGGGGACATCCGGCGGTGACTATTCGATGAAGATACGCAAAGTTTAATAAAAGTGTGCGGAAGATAGAGGAGGTACAGTGCATAGGTGGGCCAGTCCGAAAGTCTTATTATAAAGTTTGTTTTTCAAAGCATGGAGTATTAATACAAGGTCGGGCGACGAACTATAAAGCGAGTGGTATATTCAAATCTTCAAAGGTTTGTTATGAAGTTTGATTGCGATTATTAAAAAGGCATCAAGAAGCCATGGTAACAGTTGAATTGGTATATAAAGCAGTGTATAAAGCAGCAGTGATTCTGGAACTGTCATAGAAAATAAAATGCAGTGACATTCTTTCAAATCAGGATGAAAAAATAAGTAGCAGCTTAATGATGCCAAGATCAGATTTAGTATATTGATGATTGTTGGTGTGAACAGTGGGAAGATCAATAGTGGAAACTATGGGTTCATGTGCAAGCTAAAATGAAATCTCTGCATGGTTTATCAAGGTAATATCAATTGGTACTAGGTACAGGTCGCATGTCTATCAATAGAATATCAAGAGTTATCATGGAACAGAAATATGATACAGGTCCTCAAGATCAAAGAACTATGGCAAAAGAACCTCAAGCACAAAGGATTTGCAGGGTTTGTTTTGGAAGAGTGTGTAAGCAGTGAAAGTCATTAGTATCTTATATTGAAAGATATTGCCTATCCTCACAATAAGTTGTAAACTCGGGTGTGATTCATTTATTTACAATAACAACAAGGACCTTTCAGTCTTTAAGTGTATTATCCCTGTCAGCAGTTTAGCACAGATTACCAACAATAGGCAGTACAGGTGAACCACAAAAATAGAAGATATATTGGCATCATCACAATGGAATAGATTTTGACTACAGATGTCTATTGCAGAAGAAGACATATTCCATCTGCAATCTTCCTCAACAGAAATATATTGGCACACTACATCAGATATAAACCAAAGTATAGTTGAAGCAAGCCTGATATGTCACTCGGAGCATTCACAATATTTAAGTCTTGATCCAATGATGCATCTCTTATTATACAAGTCTAATTATAGCTGTCATTGCTTTGGAATGATATCGACTTAATGTGTATATACAAGTTAAAATATTCTCAAAAGTGTTCTCTCAACAAATATTGTACACCAGTATAGAGCAGCATGGTACAAAGTCAGAAGAAGAATGCCTAAACACATCTCAGAGAGAGAAAATGAAAAGATAGAATCTACACTAAGAAATGTGCAAACCTTTGCCATTGATGTCAAAGGGGGAGGAAAATCAGGTAATAGAAGAAAGGGTCTTCTAAAAGAAGCTAGACAGAGGAAGACTTGGAGGAAGCATTGGATTATTGGTGGATGTGTTGCCATCAATGCCAAAGGGGGAGACTGTTGGAAATGTTGTCATTGATGGCAAAGGAGATGGCAAAGGAAGAACACCTGAGGCAGCAACAAGGCAAAGGAGATGGCAAAGGAAAAACACCTGAGGCAGCAAAAGGAGAATTAAGGAGTAGCATCAGTCAAGGAGCAGATGAAACAAAGAGAGCATAAGACAAGTAGCTGAGGAATGAGACAGAGTGATGAGGAAGAACACCTGAGGCAGCAAAAGGAGAATTAAGGAGTAGCATCAGTCAAGGAGCAGATGAAACAAAGAGAGCATAAGACAAGTAGTTGAGGAATGAGACAGAGTGATGAGGAACAACTATTCTAGTGGGAAGACTGTGAAGCACTGTTGGGGAGAATACATCAATTCATTCTGCAAAATTAAATCAAGATGAGGAACAGAACTCTGGTAATGTAGCGGAGTTCGAAGTTGAGGAAAAGAACTGTTGAATTGAAGGCGTAGAAGATCGGAGCCTCATAGGATGTGCTACAAGTATAACAGGTGGAGTGGATTCTATATACGCAATAGAGAAAGGAGCACAAAGAAACTAAGACAACAGATATAGCAGAAAGGAAGAGACAAAGAAGTAGCAAAGGCAGCAAAGGAGGCAGTGTTGAAGCAGAAACAGGTAGAGGCACAGAGAAGAATAGAGGCAGGGCAGCAAAAAGAAGCAGAGGCAGAGGCAGAGCGACAGGAGCAGCAGAGGCAAAGGTAGAGCCGTTATAAAATTCCGAGAATCGCCCAAGCTGGCAGATACATTCATATGCATAATTCCGGGAATCGCACACTCCAACCGGCGTTATACATACAATATAACAAAAACTTATTCCGGGAATCGCTTAACTCCAGTGGCAATACAATGCATATAATACAGAACCATATTCTAGGAATCGCACACTCCAACCGGCGTTATACATATAATATAACACAAACTTATTCCGGGAATCGCTTCACTCCAGCGGAAAAAATATATATAAAAATATATGTGCAGTGCATCACATAAACAAAGGTCCAAGGCATTTATATTATGGAGCGCATAAAACAAAGTTTGATAAGGTGGGACCCCTCCCCAATCGCAATCGGAGATCACAAGGGCAGCGGAACATGCAACCAACTGAGAGTTGAGATTGCAATTGAAGCCCGGACCCGATGGGTGTATAAACAGGGGATAATACATATTTGAGTTACGGTCAAATCGCATCGGCATTGGTCAATCGCATCGGAGAACATATGAATTGTGATTGCGATTGGAAGTTCGGAACCGATGGAGGTATGAAGTGTAATTCAAACTTGTTTGAAGTCCTTTCCCAATCGCATCGGAAAAATACAATGAATAGTGCCCAATCGCAACACATATTAAAAGACTTGCGATTGTGATTGAAGTGGCAGACCCAATGGCATTATACAATGGATTTAATAGGTTCAATCGCATCCGGGGTCTTAATCGCAATCGGAACTTTCCGATTGATCGCACGACTTGTGTAATATGTTGCGATTGAAGTGGCAGACCCGATGGCATTATACGATGGATTTAATAGGTTCAATCGCATCTGGGATCTTAATCGCAATCGGAACTTTCCGATTGATCGCACGACTTGTGTAATATGTTGCGATTGAAGTGGCAGACCCGATCCTATTATATGCGGGAGTTAATATGTGCAAATCGCATCCGTGTTCTGATCGCAATCGGAACTTTTATACTGTGTGCCCCGATTGCATTTGTTCAAAGTTCGGACCCGATTGCGCTATGAGCCATGTTTTATGTGGTCATCGCGTCCATTTGATCAATCGCAATCGCAAGTTTTGTTTGACACCACTGATCCGCCGACGGAGATGTGGGGCCGGACCCCTTCATATATTAGAGGCTGTGATTTGATTTATTGGATTGTAATATAAGACCAAAGGCTTAAGGTGGAGGGCGATTGTTTATATAAAATAATTGTTGTGAGATATATAAAACATGGTTGCGGTTGTATTAAAACATCCCGCGTGGTCTGTAGACCCACGGGCCTCAGCTTAACGGGAGGGCAATTATTAATGTAATACAACTGTAATATATGTATGTTCCAGCCTGCGGAACTCGCCACATCAACAAGACACTTGCTGCGTGTAAAGGATTAAATTACAGTCAGCAGATTCATTTATATATAAAGCGCTGGTATAAAAATAAAATAAAAATGCAGTTCATAAATTCAGGAGTTACGCAGCAGCCATAAACAGAAAGGCATACAGAGAAGAGAAAGGGACAAAGAGACAGTTAGAGAAAAGACAAGTGCGCAGCAAGCCAAAAGACAAAATGAGTGAGCTGGAGTTCACATTGTAATTCGAATGTAAATGTTTTAATTTTTTTTATTGTTTATGATGCATTGGCAAGTCTCCGAGAGAAAACAAACTCCCACTGTAATGTTAAAATTGACACCTACAGTTATAATTTCTGAGTAAGCTGATAAAAGGAGTGAGAAGGCAGAAGGCAAAGAGACATGACTGTCCATTTCGAATTCCCAGTAGAATACAAATAGTCATGAAGCTATCTTGTATAAAAGGGGGTAATATCCAAGAGGAGAGATTGATGAAAACAGAATGAGAAGAGGAGAGAGTGTGCAACATAATTGAAGATAGTTGAAGAAAATAAGAAAGCTGCAAGAGGTCAGAGAGTGTGAATATAGAGGATGCTAAGTATGAAGAATTGAGGAGAAAAGAAGAGAAGAAGGAAGGGCTGAGCAGATATGATGCAGGTCTGATATAAGAGTTGATGAACAGTAGAAGAGAAAGTACAGAACAGAGCTGATATCCAAGGTAAATCAACAAGTGTTTTTCTTTTGAAAGAATAAGGAAGTTGGAGCTTCCCTATCAAGTTGTAGCTTGATAGATGTCAGTTGTAGCTGACTGAGGTAGGAGCCTCCTGTAGGTTGGTGCCTGCAGAAAATAGATGGGAGTTTGTGCTTCCACATCAAGTTGTAGCTTGATAAAATGTCAGTTGTAGCTGACTGAGGTTGGAGCCTCCTGTAGGTTGGTGCCTGCAGAAAATTGATGGGAGTTGGAGCTTCCTTGCAAGTTGTAGCTTGCAGAATTGAGGATAGAGCCTCGTGTAGGTTGGTGCCTGCAGAAAACAGTGGTGAGAGGGAGTTGGAGCTTGCCTTTGCATCACAACAATAATAAGATGTGGTTTTCTCCCTTTATGGGTTTCCACTTATATCTGGTGTCTCTGTGCATGATGTTTATGTGTTGATGTGATTTATCGCATCTGCTTAATACTTGCTGCTCTCATATTCAATCTGCTATTACATTAACAAATCTGTTTGATAGTAATACTTGTTGCTCACATATTAAGTTGACCATGAAATGAAGGTGTAAATAAGATTTAAAAGAAAAGTTTTAAAAGTCCATGTATGCGTTAAACTGATTCAACCCCCCTCTTAGTTTAACTAAGGGTTCAACACACTCTGCATGAATTCACCAAACTTAGGGTATTTTGGAGAGGTGAAAGCTTCCTATGGAATACTAGCCTCCAAAAGCTTCAACCTTCACTTGAGCATGAGAAGCTATAGGAGGGGAAGTAGGAACATGTCTGCAGCATACCAGTGCTTGAATTTGGCATGGGAGATGTCAAGGAAGAGGGAAAACACATGGTAGGGGCTACACAGTATATATCAGCAGCACCGTCATTAGAGAGTTTAGATCCTTATTGTAGATCCCAGATGTTGGTGGAATACTCCAAGGACCTCCTTACATGCAGGATTCTTGATGACCAGTTTTTAGATGGGGGAGATACAATGAGATATGGGGTCATATTTTATTAAGATATGATATTTTTGGCTAGGGCCTCAAAGCTCAATGATAAAATTCTACATGCAGCCTATGAGATCTTTATTTCCAATCCCATTGGTTTCATTAGCGCATACCATACTATCTTGGAGGGATTCATGTGGGAAGACTTCAAAGGGGAGATGCACTATCATATGAGGAAGTGCATAGATTGTTTGGAGGGTAAGAAGAAACATAACTCTTGGGAATATTTATCATCACCACCTCCTCACTCATTGGGTGTGAGAGGGAGCTCATCCATGAGCTACCTCACTAGTTTGAACCAAGTGTATGGTAAGGACTGTATTCCTGAGCATCATGATATATTTACTATATACTTGCATTTTCTTACCACTCATGTGCAGGGCATTGCTCCAAGTGGGGGAAATATTTCTTATTTGCTTCATGAGCTATTTGGGATCATGAGCAGTGATGATATTGATCAATCCCTAGGAGATTTTGGGGAGATGATGTATTCTTCATGGTGTGATTCATTGACACAAAACATCATACACTTCTTCAAGTATGTGAGAAGAATGGGGCAGCAAACAAGTGGCGGGGGAAAAACTTTTTATATCATATTCTATGGAAGTTAGGATTAAAAATATGCTGGTTGCACTTGAGGGACCATTTCACTTCCCCATTACTACACATGACGGTTAGCATGACCTTGATTATGATTCCACAAGTTGATGATGTCCTTATCTTTATTGGGAACATGATTGGAGAGAAGGCACATTGGTTGGATGTGTCCATTGGGAATGAAATTTCCCACAATTTTTATGCTTCATGCTTCAAAGAAAGTATGGGAGATGATATGGACACTATCGTAGATCACATGTTTCTTTATGAGGTGAGCCATATGATTGTTTGTAGCACTTGGGAGATGCCTCTCATGAATAGCTGGGAGGAACTTTTTTGTGAATTCCCATGCTAGATGGTGATTCACTTCATTTGGATGATAGCATGGAGATGGGAGTCTCTCATTGGGAATGAGAACCCCTATGCTTTTCATCACTCCTACCTTGAAGATGCCATTGGAAAGAAAGAAGGTTTCCATATAGACCTTCCATTTTCTGATGATGAGAGACATTTGGTTAATCTACCGAACGCCAACTTGCACATTTGGGAGGAACCATTGGAAGACATAATTGTTGTAGAATATCTAAAGGAGTGGTGGATACTATTTGATGAGGGGGCCACAAGAGGAGGAGGGGAGAATTTTTCTCAACCCTTACAGTTGCTTGAGGAAAAACAAAATTTTGGAGGGGAGGACTATAATATTCCAAAAATTTAGCTTTCAGCCAAATGGAATATTATAGATTATTTTGTCACTAGGTAGGTTAATAAATGGGTAGGGAGGCCCATAAATCTCCTTAGTAGAGATAAAAACACTTCAATTATGAAAGGAGACCCTCTAAGCAGCTAAATAAAGCACATTTGAGTTGAACAGGGGATGGAACATGTTGAATAGGTCAACTTTGACCAAATCAACAGGGTTATTATGGAGGAGTGGACATTTAATGAGGAATAACACAATTTTGGAGGGAGATTGATTGCATGGAGGTAGTGACCTAATTGAGTGGGGCCAAGGGTAAGGAAGCTCATAACTTATATAAGGAAGACGATGGCATCCATAGGGGGTTATTTTTTGTCTTATTATTTTGTATATGGTCTGTTTAGACTTCTTGCATTCTTCAACTGTTTAGTTGAAATTGCAGTGTTGTTTAGCACAGGGTGTTCCCGAGCAAGAATCCCATCTCTTTCCTTGAGATGCCTCTTGGAGGAGCATTGCACTACATTTACACACTCAGGCTCAAGGCCAAGCTACAAATTTCTTCATCAGCACAGTTTCTGCAGAATATTGTGTTGTGTTGCAGGGTGCAGCAGTGGACAATTATATTGGGTGTCTTCAGAGCTAGTTTTGCGGTGGAGGAAGGTTTCCATCCATTGGAAGGCCTGAAAAGAAGCCCCTTGGGCTTTATTGAAATATTTGGCATCAAGCCTGTTGATATTCAACAAGATCATGAGCTTAGTGAAAAGAGTCACCTTCACTAAGTGGGCCCGCAGGCTATTTTTGGTGCAAGTCTATTTTCAGAAGTTGCAGGATGCTATTTTTGGATGGTTGATCAAGTTGGAAAAATAGATGAAATTATATTTTTAAAATATTGGGAAAATTCTATTTATAGATCGTCAATCTAAAAATATATGCATGTCGATTATTATTATCTCTTAATAATAATTAGACTCTAAACAACAACTTATTCTCTTGGAGCACTTCAGTTCAGTGCACAGATGTGGCACAGTATCTGACAGAAGGAATTACGGTATTCCTGAAGGTCTAATGGAGCTATTGCATGGAGGACTCAGTTAGAAATCAAGTGGCAGAGTTTTGACACAGTTATAAGAAGTAGTTATGAAGTTGTATTTAGTTTAACCCAGTTAGAATCAGTTGAGCTAGTTGTATCTAGTCTAACTAATTGATACACTAGTGAGAGTGAAGTGAATTAATTAGTTAATTAATTCACATATAATAACTCATTAATCAACTGAAGAATACATCAGTTAACTACATTGCATGGCAGTTTCAGTGGAGACTAGTGGAGAGATAAGTGAAAGGGCAAGATATACTATTTGTTGTGACTATAGTGATGCATTGATTGCATCACACACTTAGTGGAGATGCCAATGAGGATTGCGCAGTCAAGGATGGATTTATTCGAATTCATTCAGAGCTATTATTCAGCAGATATTGCGCAGTGGAGGTAGGCTAGCAGGTGGCAAAGATCAGTGCATGGATTTGCAAGAATAGGCCTGTATAGTGTATGACGATTGTACTGTATTGAGGGCTTGTGATAAGCTTTGTATGTTTGTATGAGATTGTCATATGATCTCCATGTTACATAATATATATTTGGGGTTTCATCTTCAGGCTTTCCCGGTTAAAAATTGTGTTATAAGAAGTTGAATATTTTTGTTTATGCTTCACATGTGTGTGCAATTAATTTTTCCGCAAAAGATTAACAAGTGGAATAGATTCAGTATCTTGCATAAAGTTAAATAGTGTGATATTAGGTGGATCTTGGAAATATGCATGCTTAGTGCATATAATTTCTACAAAGCTAAGGTGCATTTATCCCCTACAGTGAAATTTCAGCCAAGATCTACGTTATTTTAGGGAGGAGTTGCAGGGGTGGTTGTAGTGGTTGTTTTGGGAGGTGATTTATTCAGTGGAGGAGCCATTCTTTCATCCAGGGGATATGTTGGAGATGAGATGTAGGTTTCTACATCAGCTTCATCCATATCTTCTCATTTTTGTTGTTGCAACATACCTTCATCCCTAGGGTTGTAGCTTACATTGGCACATTGTATGCATTTTCCGAAAACCCTCTTAGGTTGTCTTAGAAAGCTAATCTAGTGCCTAGATCTGTATGTCTAGAATCTATTGGGGCCTACATTAGTATTTTTACATCATTGTATCATCTCCGGCTATAGTTATTCTTAATGTGACTGCGATTTAGTTGCTCTTTGGCATTTTTTATAGCAGCAACATCTCACTTTTGAGAGGATTTATGTATCAGAGGCTTGTGTGATCGCATTCTATGATTGGTGCTTCATTTTTTTGTACTTATTTGCTGCACATATGATCGATAATATGGATCTATATTGGTCACATGGTTTCATGTGTTAAATATTTGCTGATGCTTTCATTTTATGCACTATATTCCTACTTTTCCCATTTAGGAATATTACAATATGCAATTTGTTGTTCATACTCTATTTTAACTCTCTACACCTCAACGTGCAAGGCTTTCAATGAGACAGCCAATCCTTCTAAATTTTCCGCGAGTGTAGCTATGGCCAAGACACCTGGAACATGTTGACATAATTGATGGATTTTTTCCTCTAGTGTAGCACGCTGGGCTTCGACGGCATGGAATGCTGCTTCACCTTCTTGCTATTTTTGGTGGGCTACTTCTGCATGCTTCTGAGATTTCGTTGTATGGGTGTGAGTAGTATCCTCTTTGTACTGAAGCTCATCTATGAATTTCGAGTGCATCAAGTGCAACTTCCTTGCAGGTAACACATAAATATTAATATTGATATAATTTGATCCACAGAATTGGGCACTTCGACTAGCGTCCAACTAAATAGCTGGCACGGGGATTTGGACAAGCGGGCATCCCTAGTGGCTAGTAATGCAACATATAATGGTTGTGCACTTGTGACTTTCTCACTGGTCTATCTCGCCTGATCTATGATTGCTTATATCTAGCTCGCCTACATCTTCAGCTCTTGGATTCCAACCTAAAAAAGCTCCAGTGCAGTCTTGTACTACACCTCCATGTCGGTCCAATGATCCTCGGTCGCAGACGTGACAGTGTTGGAAATTTCATGCAGATAATCTTCTTTCAATGCCAAGACCTCCTACCCAGCCTCTTTGGAACCCTTCCTCTTCTTTCTTGATCCCTGAGTGGTCTGAGAGCCAGGCTTGGTTCCCTTAGAGGTCTCTTCTTATGTTGTGTCCTTTAGTGAAGACCCATTCTTCTCTGGATTTTTTTATTTTTAAAGGTCGATTTTCTCACCAGTTGTAGTTGGTGTTTTGTGTTTCTCTGTCACCATCTCTATTGTCTTCACTGGCTGGGAGCTAGTGCGTGGTTTCGTCAGTGTAATAGGTGTCAACCAGGCTGGTGGCCATTTAGTTGTGACTCTGAGCAAATCATCCTTTGTCACTAAGTAGGGTAGCTCACACCACACTCCTTCCATGGCACCCTTTGAGCAGATATGCATGTTGTGAAAGGTAGCTTTGAAGTTAGTTTCCATCTTATATTGATCATATAATGTCGTCAACAGGCGCGGCTTTGACTATACTGCTTGATAAAGAGTGGCATCATAAATAACGCAAAAGATATTATTTTCCCTTGTGTGCACTGGGTCTGAAGAGTTCCACAATGTTGCATAGCATGCAGCCTCACACAGCTGAGACTCGATTTCCAGGAACTGGGTGTCTTTGGGGGTCTTCCGCCCAATTAGTGCGATGAAAAGCAATAAATAAGCATATTGGAACTGCTTGTCTTCCTCCTATGCTTTGTGTACATTTTCTAAAAATGACTTGCATAGATAGCTAGATCAGTTGTAGATATCACCCTTCTTGCACTATCTAGCAAAAGCAATGACATGCACGGGAACCTCCTTTGGTCTGAACTTGTGCATCATCTTGCAGGCCGAGATGAGCATGTTGAATCGAACTGCTGGGTCATTTATTTCATCAAAAATGAAGCCTCAGCTCTTCCATGAGACCCTATATTTATTCTTAATCTAATCTACGATGGTTTTATCTTGCAATTTACTGCCAAAATTAGTAATGGGTTTAGCTCCTTTAGCAGGAAAACCCTTGATCCTATGGATCAAGGCAGAATCAATAGGGATTCCCTCTCCCATCCACCGCACATCATCATGTACCAACGCAAGAAACTCCCTAATGTATATGTCATTTATGGGGTTGCACCCAAAATTAGGGATCTGGAGTAAGTTTAGCAAAGCTGCCTTGTGTAAACCGAACACCCATGTTTTTGGATTGAGGAGCACAATGCCTCCTTCATAAGTGATTTGATCGAGATACAAATTTGGCACACTATCTGGGAATTTGTTGACATCGGCAATGTCCCAATCATCGAATCTTATTTCTGGTAATTTAGCAAACATGTCCCCTTCCATCAGGACATTCTCATGGATTAATGGAATCTAGATGCTTGCACGCACCTTCTCCAGGTCTTTGGGAATTCTCACTGAGGGTTTGCGTGATGGAACATAGCTCGACAGCCACGAGAATGTGGCCACTTTGACCACATCCTCCTGTTCTTCAAAAATTGTTATAGGGACCTCGGCCATAGGCCTTTTTAATTTCTCATTCGTCATAGAGCATGGCTTTTGGGTCTTTTCTCTTGGAGATTTTCGGGTACCAGAAGATTTCCCCTTCTTAGACTTAGAGGGTGTAGGTGTTTCAACAATTAGGACTTCAGGCACAACAAGGTCATCTCCAGGTCTTGTGGTTGTCATACTTTCAGGAATAGCATATCCCAACCCTGCTTAGCACAACACACCCTTGAACCCTAGATCAAAACCAGACATAGGCACAAAGTATGCAGTGGCAATCAGGGAGATCAAAGCAAAGAATTCACTCAGAGCAAAGGGAGATATTGTGACCCAATAGGTCATATTTATACTTGTGGTGAATCTTCAATGAATCCTTCTACATTAATGTGTCTTCATAAATGGAAAAATGGTCCCAAATCTAGCAAAATCCCTTCATTAAATGCAACCTAGATGCTCCCACAAATCGTAATAAATCTATCGTTTCCAGTTTTATTGTTCCAATGGTTAGTCTTTGATACCTCTGAGACCCATTCAACCTCCTCATGCAGCTACTACGCGCATGTCGCACATGTCTACTCATATACTCTAGAGCTAATGATAACCATCTGGAGATCGCCCCCCCCAACACAGTCTTATTGATCAAGTATTTCAAATCATATCGGGTGGTGTCCATCGCACCTCTTAATATCTGAAAAATCCTCTAACATTCATCATCCCAATGGAATGGCATACCTTTTCTGATTAGTTCAACCCTTGGTGCAATTATCATTTCATATCTTAGAATTTTTTTCCTATAGTATCCAGCAAGGCTCATCATGGAGCGCACTTGTCTAACATTCTTAGGGGGATAAATCGAATTTCCAGCGATTGCGCATTGTTCCCTAGATTCCATGATTTCCAAATGTCTATAGGTCATAGTTTACTTTATTAGCATATTAAAAATTTCTGGAATCAAAGCTTGGCCAACCGTATCAAATCCACTCTCAAAGATAAATGTAATAATAAAACTCTCTGTCAGCACAAACCATTCACAAGTGCCTTTGTGAAGCTTTATCTCCAAATACCATTCAATGGGCACCTTCCCCAATGTGTGAATAAACATATGAACCCATTCAAGTATTGATTCTATGCCCCATACCTGATGCCATATCACCAAATGTCTGCATGGATGTTCTTTACCAGAGTACACATCTTCCATTTTTATTACTGGACATTCAAACTGCAACCTCATCATGCATGCTCATTCCTCCCAGTTTCCCATATTCTCCTTATGATTTTACCACCATCATTTTGGAGTAGCGCACAATCCAAGATCCAAATCATGGAATCTATGTCCTTCAGGTATTGTCCTTTCAATATCCCCTATAAGCATGTTTATATCAGTTAATCCATCATAGTGCGGTAAATAATGTACCTCAGATGCTATACATCGCAGAGATCGGGTCACGCGATTACAACGCAACGTAGACACCTCATGTAACTAGTTCTTCCAGTTTTCGAGTTCGTCATCGGAGTCTAAAAAAAAAGAGCTATCCTTCTCCCACTTAATATTTCCATATGTTGTTGGATTAATCCAATATTCTTCACACAAGGTTAACTTATAGATTTGATTGATCTCATCATTAGCGTGCATTGGTTTAGTATATATTTTTCCTTTTGCAAGATCTAGAGGAATGATTACCCTGACTCCATTGCTTTCAAATTCCATTCTCCTTTTCTTCATATTTATGACACCATCCATGTCAATGGGCCAGTCCAACCCTAGCAGTGCAGGACAGGGATCAGTATCATCCACAATTTGTATGACTTCAAAGTCTACCATCACCTTAACACCCTCTATACTGACTAGAACTTGTGACAGCCTCCTTAAAGGAATGATCTTCTACTGATTAGCCATGTGCAGTTGAATGGTAGACCACTCGAGCTTTGGCACTCCCATGTGCTGCCATGTTTTCTTAGTTAGAAAATTATCATCAGTTCCCATATCTAGAATAACTTGGTCCATTTCATAAGCACCAATATGCATGGCCATACGCATCTCCTTGCCCATTCTCTTCTTGTTCTTTTATGTTTTTTTGACCTCTCATTTTTCTATCATCGATTTTTAATTCTCTATGCAATTATCTTTCAAAGCCTACATATTTTCTACTACCTTATTGTTGCACAACAACTTTATACATGCTTGTAGGAATGGTTTGATCTCTTCATCTCCTCATGCTTCCTTCATCGATCTTCCTGATGTTGACGCGCTTCCTTCTACAAACTCTTTCTGTGCTTCAATAAAGGTCTCCTTCACGTGCTAAAGATTAAGCCCTTCCTCATTTTCAAGTGCATTACAAATCCATACATCAGTGGTTGGTTGCTTTCCCTTATCTTTATTGGCAGCTAAACCGCTCCTAGTAACCACATTCACACTAGGATCTTCTTCATGGGTTTCAGCTCTCATAATCTGAAAATTTTGTGTTGGAGTCTACGTCTTCTTTTCCTGCATTTTAAAAACAAGAAAGGAAAATATTCTATGACATGATAAAATTTTCTACAATACGTGTAGAACTATCGTGTTGGATTCAGATAGTCACATGCATAATGGCTAGCATCTCCACAATTATAGAAAATGACATGTCCTCTTCCTTGGCCAGTTGATCCACCTCATCGGCCTCTTCCTCTACCCTGAAATCCTTCGCGCCCAGAGGGGGATGTTGGTGATGTAGGCTTAGCCTACATTCTATAGATTTTAGCTTTATCTAGCATCATATCATAAGTGCGACAATGTTTCTCATCATGCCCTAATGACGAACAAAATCTGAAAAACAACTTCTTCATGTCAGGTTGATACTTTCCGATCCTTGGGCAAGAAAATGTGTCATGTAATCCAGTGATCTAACAGATTGTGCACCACACATGAATCTTCAATAGATTAGGACCTAAAGCATTTAGATAATTGTTCAAGACATGGCACTGATATTTATGGTTCCCAGAAGCTTTACATTTTATGCACCAAACCTCTGCGTATACCTCCTTGCCCTTGTCCTTGTGAAGGCTTTGAATTTCTAGATGCATGGCTTCCAGTTGATTCTGAATTTTTTGAGTTCCCAACACAACATGTGTTGGGGTAGCCTCCAGTTTCAATGCGACCTCCATAGGGTGAGCTTGTGTGGAAATATTTTTCTCACCCAAGGGTTGTCCTAGATGTGGGAGAAACATAGAAATGAACCATTCCTTATGTTTAGTATCATCGATGGAAAATCCACCATCTCTAATGGTGCACTTCAATCTCTAAGCGACCTCCCATATAGATTCATTAGCCTCGTGATGAATTTCTTTAATTTATATCACCAATTGTGCATATGACTTAGTCTTCTTAAAATGCTCTTTTAGGGTCGCTTTTATTTGTTCCAGGGTAGCATTATTGCTTTCTTGAGCATACCTGATGTACCAATCTAGTGCTCGATATTGGAAACCAGTAGCCAATTACACATTTATAATATCAATATTCTTAACATGTTGAGCTTGCAATACGGCCTCAGTCTCAAACCAAAATTGGTCATTATCCTCATCTCTAATGCCTTTGAAATTAGGTAACTTCATTGATGCATCCATGTCTACTTCTGGGGGAGGTGGAGGTGGTGATGGATTGCGTGATGGAGCAGGTGATCTATGATGTGAGTGCAGAAGTGGACTGTATGGAGTTGGAAACAGACTCGAAGGTTTTTGGTGTGATGAAATTTCTCCTTCATAATCACTAGTGCTACTATTTTATGGTTAAAATTCACTATCAAATCTAGGCTTCAGAGAGCTATAAATAAATTTACAGAATATTCGTGGTAAACATTTCCACTTTGTGTAGTCAGACCTCTTCTAGACATTCAAGAAATATGTTCACTGAGACAACCCCTATTAGTATGAATCTTTCATCGGAAAACACCACTTTAGCTACGCATAACAAATATCCCTAACATCAATTATGTCTGCCAATATATTTAAGTCTGCATTTAGTTGATCCAAATAATGCTGCACAAATCCAGATCTAAGCATAAAAGACATTAAGCAGTAAAAATAAAATGTGGCTCCATGCATCCAATAGACAAGACAAGAACAATGTATTTGAAAGAATTTTTTATATTAAAAGGGGGCACCTGAGAGGAAAACAAGAAAGGTGTTTCCGATTCTCCTCAATGGGATGGGTTCTTGAAAGTCCTCAGCATTTTAGATCTAAAATTTCTCCCTCTTGTTGCTGTAGAAAACCCAGACAAACATAGAACTCAAAGGGAGCTCACAAGGAAAAAATGGAGAAATGTGACCAATGGTATAGATCTAGAGTGATCTAATGCAATGAAAGGTGGCTAATGAATGGGGAAAACCCTTCTATTTATAAAAAAATATTAGGGCGATCTAAAACTTGGTGCATGAATAAAATATTATTAATCAAATTCTAGAATCACCCTTTAGGAATATTTTATTATATTTGTTGGAGGGAACAAAATTTTTGACTTGGGTCAATTCCTTTATTGATAAATAATAAATAAATAAATGATTTATTTATTATTTTAACGAAATTGTGGGAATATAATTAAATAAATAATGATTTATTTAATTATTTATAAATGATTTAGTCAAATTTAACTAGGAATATTATTTAAATAAGGATTTAAATAACTTATTCCTAGGAAATAATCAAATAAATAAGGATTTATTTAATTGATTTCCTTGTTTTGGGTTAAATATGACTAGGAAATATAAACAAATATAGATTTGTTTATTATTTCGTTTTGGGGTTTCTAGTTTAGACCATAAACAACTTAATAAAGGTGTTTTACTAAGTTATTTCACATAGTGAAAGCAATTTTACTTAGGGTAAAACTGGTCTTACATGGTGTACTTGGGTTCATCTAATGATAATAGGTTATATGACCAAAAAATGGTGTAATATATTCCCCCCCAACGTACGAGTGTTAGGAGAAAATCGTATGACCAAAGTACGTTGTAAGAACTCAATCACTAGACAACAAGAGGGAAGTCAGAGAGAGAAATGTAAGGAAGTCTAATGTGCTAAAGGACTAGACCCTAAGGAGACAACACTTATAGGTGCAACAAGTCTCTAGTTTATGAAGTGGTACCTATGCTAAAGGCAGCGGGGGAGGCATACCTATGCCCGCTGAGAAAAATTACAAAAGAATAATATGTCCAGTAAACAAGGAACCGAACTATAAAGTACATGCTGGCATAAATACGAGCCATAATGTGCAACACGAGAGAGGGACCAAGCAATGAAGGATGTAGGAAGATAGCGGGATGCAAAGGGGCGTGAGATAGACTCCATGACTGCGATGATGACTCAACTCAGATTCTCTAAACAAGGGCGACTCAATGGTGCTACCACACAGTAAAGGTCCAATGGGGGACCATAAAAACATGAGTACAATAGGGTATCTCATGACGAAAATTGTCACGAACAAGAATGAGTATGGAGGCAAAGCGGTGCCCCAAGGAAAAGTGTTGTAAGTGAGAAAATCCGATTTTGAGGAGAGGTGAAGTAAGACTTCATGACAACATGTGTCCTGGTGAAGTAGCAAATTATGAAAACAAACAGATACTGGCTATCTAAAAGAAAATAAAACATGCATTTCAAATGGGAAATGCTAAGGGTAATATCTCTTAAGATAGAGTGCATTGTGAGGATTAGGAAGGGGATGGCCTTCAAATTTCTCTAAAATATATGCCCCCTTACCAAGGTCTTTACTGATGATGTAAGTACCTAGCCATAATGAGTCAAACTTCCCATGATCGAGGGTATCGTGGGCCTGGTCATATACTAGAACAAGGTCACCTTCATGAAAGGTACGAGGGTGTACTTTTCGGTCATACTGAGATTTGGTGCGCTTTTTGGCCGCTTCAAGATTTTGCAATGCAACACGATGGTCTTTAGAGGTGCGCTCAAGCATGATAAGTCATTTTTCTAAAGGTTGGGTATCAGGGAGAAGTTCGACGGCCAAGTGAAGGGAAGGAATTTCACACTCGATCGGTAAGACTGCCTCGTCGCTAAAGACAAGGTGGAAAGGAGTGAAACTGGTGGCAGTTTTAACAGAAGTACGATAAGCCCACAAAGTAGGGAAGAGCATAAGATGCCAATTGGTTTTGTGCTTATTCACCATTCGTTGAAGCATGGTCTTAAGAATTTTGTTGACCGCTTCAACTTGGCCATTACCTTGGGGGTAATAGGAAGATGAATATTGGTGCTCAAAACCCAATAGTGAGGATAGCTCATGCCAAATCTCATCTTCAAAATGTCGGCCATGGTTGGAGACCAATTGTTTTGGAACTCCAAATCAAGCAATGACGTGGTTAAAGAAAAAGAGGGCTACGGTGGCTGCCGTATTATTGAATGTTGGCATAGATTTGGCCCATTTAGTGAAATAGTCAACCGCCACGATGATATATTTGTGGTTACCAGTAGATGGAGGTCGAAATTCCATAAATTCAATGGCCCATTTATAGAAAGGACCAGTTGTGATGATGGGGTGGAGGGGAGCGGGAGGAGCTTGTGCCTTAGGGGCGAAATGTTGGCAATTGGAACAGTGTTTGACTGCTTCAATGCAATCGTTGAAGAGAGAAGGCCAAAAATACCCAGCGCGCATGATTTTTTGGGCGGTGGCGAGGCCGGAGAGGTGGCCGCCGCAAGTGCTGCTATGATAGGCATTAAGGACTTGCTCGGCTTCAGCATGTGTGAAGCAACGACGAAGGAAAATATCTACTCCTTGAAGATAAAGGTCGTCACCAATCGGAAGGTAGCGAGGGGCTTGGTGTCGGATATGTAATCGAGCATCATGATCAAGATGAAGTGCAAAATTTTGGGTTCGCAAATAAGTAAGGATGTCACCGTAACAAGGATCGTCGGTGGTGATGGTGAATAAATGTTAATTGGGAAGAGCATCGTTAATTGGAGTATCTTGCGTCTCGGTAGGCAAATCAGAAATGAGTTCAGGAGGACTAAACCTTTCTTAATTTTTGGGGTGAAAAATTCAAGGTCAAATTCTTGGAGGATAATGACCCAACGAGCATACTTCCCACTGAGGATGCGTTGAATCAATAGGAAAGCCATGGAGTTGGAATTAGTCACAACCTTGGTGGAACGCATGAGGATATAATGACGCAGTTTTTGGACTGAGAACACGGCAGCTAGTGCTAACTTTTCTTCATGTGAGTAGGACACAGGTGGATTGGAAAGTTTCTTACTGACATCATATAACACATGTTTGATACCGTTATCATACTCCTGGATAAGGACACTAGAAATCGAATAGGTGGAAGCGGAGATGTATTTGATGAAGTCTCGGTCAAAGTCAGGAGGATGGATCAAGGGAGCGGACGTGAGAGCATGTTTGAGGGCATCAAAAGACTCTTGAGCGTAGTTATCCCAGACAAATGGGGTGTGAGATCGAAAAATTCTAAGGAAGCCATGTGCGGTAGTGGCATAGTCAGGAACGAATCGGCGAATAAAGTTATTTTTACCTTGGAGACTTTGTAGCTGGCGTAAGGTACAAGGAATAGGAAGTTCAAGAATGGCTTGAATATTCAAAGGGTCGAGATTTATCCCACCTTTAGATGCTATAAAACCATCGAGACGACCGGCGGGAACGTAGAAGACACATTTCAATGGGTTAAGGTGAATGTTATACTTGCGACATCGAAGGAAAATGGTACACAGATCATGGAGGTGTTGCACCCGATGTTTAGAAAAGTAAGGTCATCTAAATAGGCAAGGATAATATGAGCTAAGTCATGGAAACAATGAGACATGGCTCATTGAAAAGTTGCACCGACGTTTTTAAGGCCAAATGGCATGACTCGGTATGCGAAAGTGCCCCACGGACTAATGAATGTGGTTTTAAGTTGATCAACACGACAGATAACGATTTAGTTGTATCCGGAGAAGTCATCCATAAAGGATAGAATCCCATGCCCAGCACACTCATCAATTATTTGGTCAATAAATGGTATGGGGAAGTTTTCTTTTGGACAAGCTTTGTTCAGATCGCGAAATTCGGTGCAAACACAAATAGTGCCTTGTTTTTTGAGGACGGGAACTGGGTTGGACACCCAAGTGGTGTATTCAATGGGATAAATGAAAACAGCCTGCCTGAGCTTATCGATTTCGGCTTTGATGGCTTCATGTCTAGAGGGATGAATGGGTCTCAAATTTTTATGGACCAGGGTGGCGTCAGGCCATGTGTCGATATGGTGTTCGACAATGGCAGGATCGAGTCTGGGCATTTCTGAGTAGGACTAGGCGAAAATATCATGGAATTATTTGAAGATTTTGGTGTAGTCTTCAATTTCTTCCAGAGTGCATTCGGTGCCCATGGTGATATGTTCTTCGATTCCTGGTTTGATAGAAATGTCTATTTTGATGGTAGGAGAGATATTGGCAATATTGCCTTCTTCGAAAGCGTCAGGGGCAGGGATGGGGTTTTTAAACCAATCGAATTTATCGAGAATGAAGTCTTTAGATTCAACAACATATTGGTCATGGGATTGATGTGGAAGGAAGTATGCATGATGGTGCATATCGTCCCACGGAAAATCAGGTTCGGTCATGGCTTCCATAATGTCTTCATCTGACTGGAAGATGGAAAGAGTGGAGGGAATAGGATGACCTAATGAGGTAGAAATATGAGACTCTTGAGAGGAAAGGCTCACTTGTGTGACATCAGGTGGGGTGAGAGATGAGGAAGCAGATGAATGGTTAGGAGAAACATTAGGGGAAGGCACGAAGGGGTCGGTCGTCGAGAATCGCGGTGATGAGGAAAGGTAAGAAATAGTAGCTAAAGGTTCTGTCATTTCAATATCAGGATGGGAAATGTTAATTGGGGTAAACAGGTTGTCTCGTGCTAGTGAAGAAGGACTATGGTGAAGTGTGGCTTTGAATTGGCGATATGCGGCTAAAGAAGAATGATACTCATCAAGGCGGGGGCAAAGGTGGGTATAATGTCGATGGAAATTGCACAAAGAACAAGGGTGATTGGTGCGCAAGTTTTTAAGTTTCGGGAGGGAATCAGGTATGGTGACATAGACCTCTGGGATATCAGATTCTGGAAATGTTTCATTGACCATGGTCTTGAAATGCGGTAATTCAGGACAGGTATGGGTGGACTCAGGGGCGGTCTAAGATTTTGGTTCTTGATATGTCAACTGGTCAATGGTGACAATCTTGCCATTATGAGGGAAAAACTTCTTGCGGTGGATTGCGGATGGGACGGCAGACATGGCATAGGTGTAACTATGCCCCAAAAGAATGTTGTAGTCAAGAGGGGCGTCAATAACTGTGTCAACATAAACGGTCTTGTGAAGATGATGGGACGGAGTTACAGAAAATAGGCAATGGGTTGGAGGCATGGCCATCCCACGCACGAAGGGTGATTGTGGAAGGAGCCGGCTCGGGAGATCGAGTTTTCCCAAACCGAGACATCACACAAGTAGATGACCCCTCATCAATAATACACCGAGCGACGTTGGCATTTTGGATTTTGACTGGGATTTGGAAAGAAACAAAAGAAGGAAGGGGGGGATGGTCTAACTGATGGGCATAAAAAACAATCAATTGGTCATCAGTAGGATATACAGCACCCACGACAGATAGTAGAGCCTTATTTTGAGAAGGACATGACTAGAGGAGTTCCAGTGTTGAAATGGCAGTAGGAGATTGTGCCAGATCATCTACTATGCTATATGAATGGGCAGCCCGACCAGAGGCAACATTTCGGCGTAATGGGCCCTTAGGAATCTTGGTATGAACCTCAGCTTTGGGCAGAGGGATTTGCAAGGGACAATTGGGTGTCGATAGAGGCTTTGTAGGACCTGAAGATGGGGACTCGATGACAAACAGAGCGGGAGGCGTGGAGTACTGACAAGACTGAGTTTGAAGGTTAAGGTCGATGGTGAGAGGTTGGTCAGAGGCCATCATTAGGATTTGGTAATCGGAGGAACTGGAAGGGGAAGGTTGAGTGGTTACTAGGGCATGAGGTGGTTGTGTAGCCACAAATCCTTGTTGAGGAAAAGGATCGATAAACACAACGGGTTGAGAAGTAGCCATATTGGGAGGGACAGTAGGGGAGGAATGTTGTCCCCGCACGGTGGCCTGAGACTCCCACATCTACCGCATCTGTGGTAATAGGGGACAATCATGCATTTAATGACCATAAACACTGCAACACGAACAGGGCTTATTGGTGCGAAGCAGCCTGTCCGGCTTGGGCTGAGAACCCTGTGGCTGGTTGGTAGTGTTAGAATCAAGACTTGAAGGATTGGATCCACGATTACCAGAGGCAGATTTATTGCCTTTCCTCTTTCTTTGAGAAGGAAGAGAATTAGTCGCACCCTATTGCGCAAATACTTGCCCTAGAGGGGGTAGTAAGTGCAGCTGTGGGGGTGGAGAAGGCAAGGGAGTGAGAGGTCCAAATGTTGGAGGAAGTGGGACTGAGGATGTGAGATAAGAGAGTTGGGATGGTTAATATTGGGGGGGGGGGGGGGAGGGCAAAAGGAGGAGGCATGCGGTATCCTAGATACATGCTACCTGGAGGAAAGTGTTGGAGGAGTGCGGCCTCCCGGAGAAACCATAGCCCATGGGAGGTTGAGCGTAAGGAACGTGTAACAGAGCTCCAACGATCTGAGTTTGCGGTGAGATGCCCGGGGGCGTTAGTGCCACCGAGGTTGGGTTTGGGGAGGTCGGGAAGGACGATATAAGCATAACCGAGATTGAGCATAGATAAGGTCATATTTCAAGGCTATTTGGAGGGCGGCTTCTTCGGTTTGAGGGAACTTGGATGCGACATCTTTGCCAATGGGAGGTAAGAGAGAGCGAAGGAACCGGTCCATATAAATCCGATCTTCAAAGGTGGGAGCGCGACATAAGCTCCTTCTTTGCCGCCATTCCTCGACATGAGCGGAAAGGCGGGTCGAAGAGGATTGATGGGATTGACGAAAAGAAATTAAAGAAAGTTGCAGCCTTTAGTGTGCCGTGTCGAGAGAGGGAGGTGTAAGTAAGATAAAAAAGGCTTGGAAATAGTCGCAAAGGTGGTATGGGAAGAAGGTGTTCACAGTCAACATACCAAGTACAGAAGCCTCGCCGTGTGTGTTACCGGAACAATCGAACGGACCGAATCATCGGAGGTAATGGAGATTGGATGAACACAACATATGGAGAAGATCGAGATATGGTTGGAGGATCTTTGCTAGCAAGGCATTTGAACTTGGGAATGTTGGAGGAGCTTTGTTGGCATAGCAGGCCAACTAACATCGTGGCGGATAGGATCATTAATCAACTGAGTGAAATTGGGGAGCCTGAGACCAGCCATATAAGGGAGCAAAGGGACAGTTGAGGTAGTTCCTGTGGTGGTTCTACTAGTAACAGACCCATCAGTAGGACCGTGGTTGCTAGTGTTAGGTCCCGAACTAGACATGGTGAAGGTAATAGGGGGAGAACCAGAAGTAGGGGGAGAACCCGAAAAATCAGAAGAAGAGTCAGAGTGCGGACTCGGGGGAGGACTAACTCGACGACGGTGGGAAGGAGGAAGTCGACCAACCAGAAATTGAGGGTGAAGGCCAAGAAGTCTCCGAGATAAACGCCTTGGAGGCGTAATGATGACGAGAAGAAGAATAACCGACAAGGGCAGGGAGGGACAAAATCAAGTGAGATCAATGTCGAAACAAGGGTAGAAAGGTGCAATGTCAATTGATTTTAAAGTCTTTGATAGGCGATGTTAACCAGGCTCTTCTTCACTTAGGGTCAGTGTGTGGTGTGTGTTAGTTTTAATTTTTAAACCCAGACATTTTTTATACTAAAATAAAAAGTGTGCTGCGTAACTGAAAATAAATCTGCAGATAACAATAAATAAGACTAAAATAACAGAAAATTAACAACTAATAATGCATCGATCTAACCCAAGAAGGCGGGTCTCTCTAACTAGTCTAAAAGAGGGAAAAAATCTAATCAAAACACAGTACAAAGAGGCCAATAGATATAAGGTCGGGAGGGACAGGGATCTAAAGGAGAATTCTGTTGAAAAGAGGTGTAGAAAACAGCAAAGAGGCAGAGGCAAGGTTGTTGTAACAAAAGGGGAAATCAGCTAAAGGTAGGAGGGGAAAAGAGGTGGCCCTAGAGGTAAACTCAAACAAAACAATATGAGGTGATTTGAAAGGGATAAGAGCTGATCTAAAGGGATCTGAAAAGGAGGTATCAGATCTGAAAAGAAGAAGGCTGAAACTCTAAAAATTCAGACGTCTGAAACAGCTAAAACTCACCTACAAAAAGTGGAGGGTACTAAAGCCCTAAGGGGAAAGATTCCCACTTATTTGAGTGAAACAGGTCCAAACAGTCCAACTGGGCAGACAGAGGCTAAGAAACTCCACGTAAGCTTTAAACAAACCCAAAAAAATTGTCGGAAAATTGCAAAAAAAAGTGTGTCGTGTGTTCCTCGACCTCGCTTTTAGTCCACAGTCACGCTTGGGGGCGTGTGCACTCCAAGCCTAGGTCGCAGCTTTTAAATGATAAGTGTTAATTTGCAAATCCGGTGTCTCTATGAGAGACTTTAGAAAAAAATTGCCTCGCCTCGGCTGATGTCCGTCACCCGCGCAATAGGCCAAACACACGGAAGTTAAAAATTTGAATGTTTTAGGGTTTTAGAGGTGAAAAACACCATAAAAATAGGAAAAAAAACTAAGGGGAAACCTCCTGTGGTCTCAACAAAATTCGGATATGAAGGAGAGTAAAACGAGAAAAATGCAGAAATAAAACCCGTGTGGAGTCGCCAATTGTTAGTATGAATATTTTGTCGGAAACGACCACTTTAGCTATGCATAAAAAATAGCCCTAACATCAATTATGGTTGCCAATATCTTTAATTCTGCAGTTAGTTGATCCAAATAATGCTGCACAAATCCAAATCTAAGCATAAAAGAAATTAAGCAGTAAAAATGAAATATGGCTCCATGCATCCAACAGACAAGACAAGAACAATGTATTTGAAAGAATTTTTTATATTAAAAGGGGGCACCTGAGAGGAAAATAAGAAAGGTGTTTCCGATTCTCTTCAATGGGATGGGTTCTTGAAAGTCCTCAGCATTTCAGATCTAAAGTTTCTCTCTCTTGTTGGTGTAGAAAACCCAGACAAACATAGAACTCAAAGGGAGCTCACAAGGAAAAAATGGAGAAATGTGACCAATGGTATAGATCTAGAGTGATCTAATGCAATGAAAGGTGACTAATGAATGGGGAAAACCCTTCTATTTATAACAAAATATTAGGGCGATCTAGGACTTGGTGCATGAATAAAATATTATTAATCCAATTCTAGAATCACCCTTTAGGAATATTTTACTATATTTGTTGGAGGGAAAAGGATTTTTTACTTGGGTCTATTCCTTTATTTATAAATAATAAATAAATAAATGATTTATTTATTATTTTAAGGAAATGGTGGGAATATAATTAAATAAATAATGATTTATTTAATTCTTTATAAATGATTTAGTCAAATTTAACTAGGAATATTATTTAAATAAGGATTTAAATAATGTATTCCTAGGAAATAATCAAATAAATAAGGATTTATTTAATTTATTTCCTTGTTTTGGCTTAAATATGACCAGGAAATATAAACAAATATAGATTTGTTTATTATTTCATTTTGGGGTTTCCTGTTTAGACCATAAACAACTTAATAAAGGTGTTTTACTAAGTTATTTCACATAGTGAAAGCAATTTTACTTAGGGTAAAATTGGTCTTACATGGTGTACTTGGGTTCATCTAATGATAATAGGTTAGATGACCAAAAAATGGTGTAACAGCCCCGTTCACATAATAGCATTTTCAACAACAATTTCACAAAGTGTGGGAACTTACCTCTAGGGCCTTTGAAAAACCTTCATTCTGCTTCAGAATACGACAAAAAATTGATCAATGGAAAATTCTGTCACAAAGCCTCCCGACAGGCAATTAATCCAGTTATCTACCACGTGGGTGATCTTATTATCTATCTTCTCTACTTGTTAGATCAATTTAGGAGTTCTTTCGGTGACTGCCTCATCCTTTATGCAGTTATTTAATTCAGCTAAGTGCGACAGCCACTCCTGTAACTCATGCATAAAGGAGAAAACTAATATTTTATGCACTTCTTTATAAATATATTTCTTTACCCATTTTTCTTCATATAGCTTACTACTTTGATTCTCTTGGAGTGTGAATTCAAGGATATTTTATCTAGCCAATATTGCAATTAATTTCATGAAGGATGCCACAACATAAAATCTCCCTCAAAATGATCCTGGTCACGACAATGGAACCATTTGTTGGCTTGAGGGTTCCTAATTCAAATTTTATGGAGAAACCAACAAACCCTCCAACTACTGGCCCTTTCGGAAATGACCTGCTTGCATAGATCAAAGTCTCACCCGAAGCAGCATGGGGGGGTGTTGGAACCAGGTTTCTGGACCCTGAGGGAGAAAAAAATGAAGTGGTCCTAAGAAAATCGAATGCAGACTTGTATCACTCAGAAATATATGCGCGCAATAGAATAAAGTTGAATCACAGAATGTGCACTATCCTTAATAGAATAAGGCAGAGTCGCAAATCGCTTCAGTGCAGAGAAGGCATAACGGAACCAGATCCAGATCTAAACAATGCATAATTACTTAAGTAGATTTATCAACCATAAATATGCATACATAACCATAACAGATATACTTTTGCAATGATCAATAGGAAATACAAAACAGTGGGATCTCAATAGAACACAAACAGTAAATAACTCAAATCATTCCCAACAAGTTTGCCAAAATCTATCCTTATATTAATCTTTAGATCCTTTCAATACATCATACTTTCAACACATATCATACTTTCCCTTATACATAACCCTTCCGCACACACGACAAGTAGAGTCCACACACAACGAGGACTAGGTCTTCACGCACACATCCAGCAGAAGCCTTTCAACCCAACCCAGAAAAAACCCTTACAATGTATTACATATGCATAAGCTTATCAAACATGAATTATTAGTCTTAGTTTTTGGGTGTTGTCAACTCTTGTTAAATGCCTTCTTTCGTAAATAAATTTTAAAATTAATTTGACACATACTCACCTCCATTATCACTCTTAATATCCTTCACTTTCTTGTGAGTTTCTTTCTCAACCAGTGCCTTGAATTATACAAACATGGAGAATGTCTCATATTTATTCTGCATGAAGAAGATCCAAAACTTCCATGAGAATTCATTAATAAAATGAAAAAATATTTTTTTCTGGCAGTGGAAGCTATTGAGAAAGTTCCACAAACATTAGAGTCGATCCTTTCAAGGAATTCATGTTCTTTGTTGTCTTGATCAAGGAAAGTGGATTTTGTGTACGTCCCCAAGGTACATCCTTTGCATACATACTGCTGCTCAAGTTCTTATTTGGGGAGGCCTATGTATATTTGTTGCATAATCTTCATGGAATCATGATGCAAATGGCCAATTATTCTATGCTAGAGCTCATCAACATCTCTACTATGCACCTTCTCCACCTTAGTGCTTAATGCAACACATCCTTCCACATATTGATTATACAAGTTCTTCACAAATATCTCTATGTGCTTCACTTGTCCCGTGGCTATGTGTCTCAATAATTCCTTTCCTTTTCTAAAGATCACATCATAACCATGGTCTTCCAGAACTTCAATAGAGATGAGATTTTTCTTTAGTCCTGGAATGAACATGACATCCTTGACCCTGAGAGGGGATCCTCACTCCCTATGAAAGGTGACTATACCAACCCTACTCGAAATATACCTTTTGTTGTCCCCTAACTTGATGTGCATCTGCAAATATTTTTCTTCCAGGTCACTGAAAAACTCTGTACACCCTGTCATGTGGGATGATGCACCTAAGTCCAAGTACCACATGCTCCCCATAATTTTGTTGGCCATGCATGAAAATAGGGTAAATTCAAGCTCAAACTGTGAAGCCAAGGCTTCACCTACTGCTCCTCCTCCGGTCTTCTTGCTTGCATTTTTGTGTGGAAACTTCATGGCATAGTGAATGAATTCATGACAATGGAAGAATTTAATTTTCAACAAATATTTAATCTTTCCCCATTTACTGGATTTTGGTTTGGATTGAGATTTATTCCCTTTTCCCTTCTTTGCCTTTCCATCCAATGTAAATTTTTATTCATCCTCGCCCTTGGATGAAGTCTCATGGTTGTTATTACGTGCTCTCAATTTGGTAGTTTCTCTCTCCAATTTATCGAATCTTGATAGCTATGCCATCTCTTGGGAAGGCCTAGAAGGTCTAGGCTTACCAATTCTTCTTCAAGGAAATTTACACCAACCCCGCAAAGTTCATCACAACATTGTGTTAAATTTCTCAAATACTATGGAATAGTGTCATTGTTCTACATCTTGATACTTTGAAGTTTATCCTTGAGCACCAGCTTCCTGTAGTCACTATTATTCTCAAACAATTTTGTCAGTTTTTTCCACATTGCGAAAAAAGTTTCTTTTCCATGGATATTTGAGACAATGTGATCCCATACTCTCTCAAACATTATTCTCCCCACCTTGGGTAAATCTTTCTTCCACTGAGAAATTTTATAGGCATCATATTCTGGTGGTTTTTCCACATTTTTCTTGATGTACTCTAGAAATCCATTGCCATCCAATATTACCTCCATGTGGTCCTTCCATGCAAAAAAATTAGAGGTACCTTCCAAGGAATACTCTAGCCTTAGTACCTTAATGAAGGTCATCTTCTTAGATATGAATAAATTGTGTTACACTGATCTCCAAATTCAAACCTCCTGAGAAATAACTTTGAAATTTTTGCTCTAATGTGAATCCTGCTCTGATACCATGTAGAAATTATGATGTATATTTGAAACTTATCATGAATTTTTAATCAAAATCACAAGACATAAACCTACTCTACTAATTTGAAAAAATTAATTCATAATTTAGACTAAAAATATCAAACATGCAATAAGAAATCACACACATGCAACTATTATTTTTCTTGGGGAAAGAAATCTGCTACAAACCCCAATGCATTCTTGCATTAATATGATGAATAGAAATGTACTACAATTTTTTTTATTAACTGAGCACAACCTGAAAGTTCATAACCTATCTTTCTAATCATTTAAAATCTCTGACCCAAACTTAGTCAATTTCTGCCTCTGCTTGAGCTCTTATTTCCTGGTGTTTTCTTGAGAAATTAGGCCCCTATATTTTAGGAATTTCTGCAAAATGGATTTTGTAATTCCTTAGGATGATCATTTGACCGTGTGAAACACCTATACACTCAATACTAGTCTACAACTGATGTTACACGTCCTTGGAATCTCCACCAAGCCTAGGGAACTCAAATTATCTACATGCACTAGCTATTTTGGGTTGATTTATCAGTTAACTCAATGATCATTAAGTTTCAATGAATTCCCACTGTGTTATCACTCAGAAAATGTAAAACATAATTTGACATAGCCTTAGTGGTTCATTTGTCAAAGGTATGGTCATAGAGTTCATTTTTCATTAGTTGGTAAAGGAAAAAGTTAAAATTTTCATATTAAAATATCCTAAGGTCCAAACCCACCCCCATTCAAGTCACATCATGTCCCATCAGTCATCATTTGCTGAAATTTTCATTTCCATTTTTTTAAATTCGGAAAGGTCACTTTAGCCAAGATTTCTTGTTTTCGTAGCGAATTACACAATAAAAAGGCAGCTTTCACTAAGAAAATTCTAATACTTTCATAGCGAAACTGCCTGTAAATGAAATAAATACGCTACAAAAAGAGGTTTTTCTATTTTCCTTTTCAAATTTGGTGCAAGGTGTCAGTCAATGATTAGAAATGTTAAGGTGGATGTCATTCGAGTCAGTTAGGGTTAAATCAAGGTACAAATGTCATGGTTGAGGCCATTATTACTGTTTTTAGTATGTATGAGTCATTATTAAGCCATGATATGTCATCAAAGCTTTAAAACATTACCCAATTGAGTATTTTTTCATTCTCTGCTTCATCTTTGCATGCTACTGAGCTCTGGAGAGTTGTTTCACCAAGCCAAGTTGGTTGTTGGCATTTTCAAAAGTTGCAGGTGTCACTAATCAAGCAAGGCATAGAAGGTATAAAAGCACCATGGATGTGAAGAGGAAGACCAAAAAAGGTGGCCACTACCTCAGATATGAGCCATGAGACATGAATTTTTTGAATGAAGACCCAACCGCCTTAATTTTTTTTAGAAGAACAAGGTGTTTTCAGTTTTTCCAAAGATTGGAAGGGTGTCATGTGCAGGTTTCTAAGGAGTTTGCTATCAGTTTCAATGGGATAGCTTATAAGGTGGCAATGTTGAACCTCACTGTAACACTAGAGACCATTGTAGTAGCAATACGAATCCCTAGAGGAGGAGAATGGTTCAAAGGCTTCAAGTTCACCATACAGGACTGTAATGAATCTATCAAGCCAGAGTATAGTGAGATTGATCTCACAAATGCCATCCCAAGGAGCTACATGAAAGACAACTTCTCAAAGCTGCTGCTAATCATTTAGAAGTACTTCACCTGTGAAGGGATGTATAATATGGTTTATTCCTACCACCTCAGGATTCTGCTACCTTTTGTTGGTAAGAGGTCTCTTGATTTACCATTTTACTTATACAGAAGATTAGCTAAAATGTCAGATAAATTTCAAGCTAAACCTGAAGGAAATGAAACCTCACTCTTTCATCATGGTTTAATCAAATTGTTGGTATTAGAAGAGTTAAAGAGATTAGGCAGAGACTGGTCATATTTTATGTTCATCACTAGTTTTGAAATAGATTCCATCAATCATAAAAGAACTCCTAAACCTAGAGATATCCCATCACCTTCAGTGGCAGAGAAAATTGAGCGAGTGATTATGGAGACAAAGCCATTGCAGAAAGCTGACACGCCCAAAGTTAAACCTGTAAAACAGAAGCCAACAGTGAGAAAACATGGCAGCAAGAGGGTTACAAGAAGCCAAATAGTGGCTAAGGGTAACTTAGAAGACATTCTGAATGCTATTGATATTGAAGAAACTCCCATAGTCCAAGCTGAAGATATATATGAGGGAGGAAAGAAGCTCAAGAAATCCAAAACAGCTATGAAGTTAGAGTTTTAAGGTGAAGATGTAGGATTCATGTTTTAGGCAAGGAAACCAATGACAAGACATGCTAGAAAGGTCTTAGAAAGTAGTAAAGAAGCTCAGAAGGTCACTGAAACTTTCCAGTCACCACCAAGCATCATTGACCTCTCATCACCTGCAAAAGAAGATCTGATCATCAAGCAAAAGAAGGGCAAAGAGAAAATAATTTAAAAAACAGAGATTGAAGTCCTTAAAGAGTAGTTGAAGCTAGCAAATGATGAAATATCAGTCTTAAAGAAAAAGGCAAAGAAGCACAAGGCTTAGAAGGTATATTTTGAAAAAATGTAAGAGATTTGGGAGGATCAAGTCACAAGTGTCTCTAAGACCTTGGAAAACACAGAAAAATGATCAAATGGACTAAGCCATTGAGAGGAGAGGTGAAACATATCGGGAAAATGAACTTGCACTTAAAATCTAAGAACAAGACACTAAAATACCAAGTTAAAGACTTACAAGAACAACTAGAACTGATTCATGAAGAGTTGGAGAAGAAGGGTTTGAAGATGACTGTGGTTGAGGAGCCCATTGCTCAACTAATCATTAATGAAGAGGAAACACCTCAAGGGTCTTAAGTTGAGTTTGAATGTGTTTTATAAGGTGCATAGAATGCTGAAGACCAAGTTTTTACACCTGGAGGTTAATTTTTTGAGATAGTGTTGAAATCTGGAAATTATACAGTTTTTCACAGTTTCGTAGAGTTTCTTAGGCTTAAAGCCAGGAAAACGCTACAATTTTTTTTGTAGCAGCCTATTTGCTTCCGAAATCACTTTTTGAAGTTTCTAAGGAGGGATTTTCGATGGTGAGGTGTCATTTCTTGGTTGAAACCATGGAACAACAAAAGAGAAAAATTTATGGGTGCAAAAGCTATTTTTTGGACGCTACTTAAGCTCGCTACGAAACTATCCCATTTTCGTAGCGAGATATTTTTGAAGGTTTTAGAGCAGCTTAATGGAATTTTTGGACGGCTGGACTCCTCCAACATTTCAAGGGACCTTAATATCAAATATTTATAACTTGAAGGAAGTGTTGTGGAGACAGGTCATCAGCTAAAAGCTCTCATTGAAGATAAGGGTCATATTCCTAAAAAATATGGTTTTGTTCTACATGTCTAAGAGGATTTTTAATATGAAAAGTGGTGATGGACTATGTCATAGCCTATTCGAGCATGTGATGCTTGTTTGTAACTGACATGTAACTATTTCAAAGATAAGGTAGACTGATGTAATAAATAGGAGTTTGAGTCCTATTAGGAAATGTCTTCTTTAGGGTGTAGCTATCATTTTCTTGTTAGAAGATACGTTTTTCAGTTATGTGATGTGCCATAGGAGGAATTCAATGAATCTAGCCATCAGGAAGATCATCCTTGCTGTAAAAATGTCTATTTAAAGGAAAATCATCGAAGTAGTAAGGGGTTGGAGATTTTTTGTACCAAACTGTTGCTTTATGTATTTTGACTTATATCAGTAATATAGAGGGATTTTCTTCTTGATAGACCTAATATTATCATGAATTTTTTAATGTCTTATTGATCTACATATTATGTTTTATTACATGCAGTATATTTCATTTCTATTACTCAGAATTCATAACTCTATTCTCTGACTTCCTTTAGTAATTAAATGACCGTGTTTTCCTATGTTTTATGAGTGAATTGCCTTTGGTAAAGAATCCTATCTGCCTCAGCCTCCATGTCCAAAAACCTTGCCACTGAAAATAATAATTGTTGACTCCATAAGCCCAATGGTAGCAAGCCTATTTTCTTTCAACCTACAATCATAAAAAACAAGATACACATTCTATAGAGTTATCCATCTATCTTTATTGTTAACAAATATCATAAAATTCCTGTGAGAGAACCCTCTCTGACTGAAGAGGCTAAGCTTCAGTCGAAAGGTGGTTTGAAACAGTTACATAGAGTTGTCTGATCAACAACCAATCAAGTGCAATTTTGTGATAACACACTGCACAAATGACCCTCCACTAGTTCCTTCAATAGTTAGAACTAGTTTAACTAAAAACAACCTTAGATAATTTACCATGATTGATACAAATTAGAAACCACACATGTTTAACTGAACTCTAACTCCTCCAACTCGAATTTAATGAGTAAACCGGGTGACAGAAGCCATGTCACGTAGTTTAACTGCATCCAAGTTTTCTACGGATTCAGAAATTTGAATTTTATCAACTTAATCAAGGAAAAATCAAATTGAGAATTTCTTGCTACATTTTTCAACAAAATACCAAGTTTAGATAGCATCTCTTCTGGAAATAAGGGACCCGAGTGAGTGAATCCCTATCATTAACATATATTTTCCTATGCAATATGGTGATAAATCATAATTTTGGGATTCCTTAAATTCTATAAGAGAGAAGTCCCAACATAACAAATTCATAATCGGGGGAGATTTCAATACAATATTAAGATTTGTAAAGAAGTACAGAGGATGTCATCTTCAATATACCTTCAAAGAGAGTATGGAATATTTGATAAATGAATGGGATTTAGTTGAAAAACCCCACAGAGTTGGTAAATTCACTTGGATGAATCCAAAAAATGGAGATAACCATATATCGTCTCATTTGGATAGGTTTCTGATTCATAATAGTAGGTTGTTGAGGGGATTAGAATTTGTTTCTTCAATCAAGGTGCAACGATAATTAGACAACTGCCCAGTTTATTTAAATTTGGATCACGTGGAGGACTTAGGCCCAATCTCGTTCAAATATAATCCTTCCTATATGAAAGAAGAAGGCATAATAGAAGTAATTAGTGGGATAACTTAGTATGATGGGATTTTCTACATACATGTGGGATTCTAAATTGAAATTTGTAAAACATGAGCTAAGGAAATTGCTTAAGGAAAATTGCTAGCCTCTTGGACATAAGCACAAGGATTTGATAAAAAAAATTAGAACTACATAAAAACCTGATTGAGGAAAGTAATGTAGAGCTGTCACATCTTGAAAAATAAAGAGATTTAACAAAGAAAATTTTCATAGTAAGCATAAAAGAGTAATAACTTTGGGGACTAAATTCCCAAATATTATGGCTTCAAGCGGGAGATCAAAGCACCTCATTCTTTCATAATAATCTGGTTTCGATAATTATATTTTTTATCGTCAATATTGATGCTTTCAGAGTGGAAAAATTTGAGTAATTAGCCCACAAGTCCATTTTTACTGGTGGGACCCAGTTTGGTAAAATAAGGTCTGAAACCTTACTGGGCCGTTTTGAAGCATCCAATGAAATTTTTGGGGGTTAAAAATTTGTGAATTTAGTATTGCACCTTTCCTTCCTATTATACACATATATACATTTCCATTGGCACAAAAATCACATCAATTGGATTCCCTATGCAAAATTTATGCCACTTAGATGTTGACCTTCCTATTTTCACCACCATAATTTGAGAGGATTCCACATCAGTCCTCATTATTCATGGAAAAAGGGATAGCCACAAGATTATGATCTATAATATTCTATATTGTAGCTCTGGTTCAGATTTGAGGTAGTCAAACCTAACCACTAGTAGGCTATTGAGTTGTGTTATAACAGGGACACTGGGAGGAAAAGGGGTTCCATTGTTTTCGAGTGCATTTTTCCATACATCAGGAAAAATAGTCAAGAGGGATAGGAGATAGAGTACACACATAGGTTTTGTGCATTATAGCATCCCATGAGCCACATGACATACTTATTTGTATGCGAAACCATATTTCCATTCAGAGAAAGTGAGCAAAGAAACCTCACCTTCTAGTAGGGTTTTTCTCCCGAAAAGGTTTCTCGAAGAATTTCTTGTATCAAATGTGCGTGTGAGATTTTATTTTTTGTTCTCTATTTTTTGCATAATTTTAATTTTCATGCATGTACTATTAACAGTAAAACTATAGGCAGTAATAACACCTCTCTAAATGAGAAGAATACTTAAGGCGAGAGAAACAATTGGTGCTTAAACTTAGGGTTTCGCTATGGTGCTTTCAGAAGAAGGTCCCTACAGCCAGACATGTTGCCATCTCCTGTGACAATGATGCCTTTGGGTTGTAATTTTGTGAGACATATTTTCCTTTCAGTGACGGGTTCTGTCATTGTTTCCACACTTTCCATGGAGATCTTGGGAAATTTATCATTTAATTCCTCAAGGATGTAAGAAACGACAAGGGGATTTTGTCAGGATGCACCATTGAAGCTCAGACCTACACAATCTATGATTGTGGTCACTGCAGACTAGTCCATGGATCAAATTTTGGCTCTACAGGAGGTCAAACTTGGCTACTACTACTATGGGAGAACATTAGTTCTTATTGATGCCAACGGAGTATCTTAGATGCAGAACGATGTATATTTGAATTTATCAAAGGATGGATCAAACTGCATCACACTTGTGGAGGAGGTATTGGAGACATGCATTTATATCTATGACTTCTCCCCTCCATCAATGGCTAGATTGGTCTCTCTGGCTCAGAGCTAGATGAGAAACAAATAGATGGGATCTTACAAGGAAGAACACAGTATGTATAAATAGGTTTGGATGGCTTGTTTCAGGTTTTCATTAAAACTCATAATGGAAAATCAATCATGAAAAGGGTGCAAGGAATGGATCTAGTCAAATATTTGAATCAAAGTACAAAAAATATCACAATTATTCCTGCTTCTTTATAAATTCTATTTTTTTTCCAGAAAATTATTGTAGGATGGGATCCAGTTGAAATACTATGGGGTACAAACGAACTCTACCATTCTTCTGAAATTGAGATTGCAAGGCGGTACCCCAAGAACGAACCTTCCTCCTAGATCATATTCTATTGGTAGGTGCCTAGCCTCATTTGTAAATTCCAATGGATCTACTTCATTCAATGACATCCTCAAAGGGAAGGCTACAATTTCAAGTAAATATGAACAAACTCTCAATATTCCTAGGCCCTATATTATGGAGAAAATGAATGAAACTCTAGTAATGACAATAGATCTTGCATATGTCAATAATATTTGTACAACATATCAATCCCAGGAAATCATTTGTAGCTTCAATGGTGTTTATCCAAAACTTGGGGATATTTTTCAGAGGATATTTACAAATTGGACGGTAAACTGTGATATTCACTTATGCTCAAAAGGTTTTTTCATAGTAAAATTTGAATCATCAGAGATCAATTTTTACATGGGGATCCATGGTTCTAGAGGAAATACAGGATTTTGTATCATAACATGGTTCACATATTTTTATGTTAATTCAATGATGGTCTCCAAAATATCGATATGGGTAAGACTTCATAAATTACACCTTCATTTTTGGCATCCAATGGTTCTGGAAGGAATTGGTAACACGTTGGGGAGATACATCAATATGAATACACAAAGAAATGAAGAAGCATTTTATACCTTTTACAGGATATGTGTTGAGGTAGACCTTAGTAAGGGACTACATGACCATATTCTTTTGACACACAACAACCAGTGTTAGACCTAGTTCTTATATTATGGGAACACAACATTTAGTTTTCATCTATGTCTTCAAACTAGAAATTTACAAACCACATGTATTTTGGAAAAGAAATATCCAAGGAAGAAAAATAAACTAGTCAAAAGGCCCAAGGGATGGTCATTCCTAACAGAAAAACCTGACCAAGAAGAGGAAGAGGAGGAATTGGGACAACCCGCCACTAAGTAAAATCCAAATCCACATACATCCCCATTAAATGAAGATTTAAAATATGAAGGAATGGTGGTATCAGTTTCAAAAACTCCAATAGAGGAAGGACACATAGGCCAAGAAATGTTGAAGGAAAAGGAGATAGGAGGATTCAAATTACAACCTGCAATTTGTTGAGGATCAAATTTGAAAAGGACTTTGTTCCATCTAATCATCATTGTTAATATTTTTCCTTTGATACATTTATCTCAATAATATCGTAGTTTCAACAGACTTTTCATGCAGAAACAAATATGAGCAGAATTTTCATTAAGAAGAAATGATATCCATTGTGTACCAAGCCAACTAAATGAACTCTTCTTGTTTTCTTCATGTTCACTTTCTTGATGAATTTGATTTGGAATACTAACAACATATTCTTCTTTCTTTGGTGGATAACTCACAACTTTTCTCCATGCTTTTTGATGTTGTTATTTCACCTTTTTCACCTGAAGTGAAGGATCTTTTTGCTTTGAATTAATTTTCCTCGCGCTAGTTTTGCTGCTATAAGCCTTAACTTTCCAACACCCAGCCAAAAAATGATTGTCCTTTCTGTAAAATGCACAAAATTTCATTTTCCTTGGAGGACTATTATACCTAAAATAATTTTTATTTGGTTTCGTCTGATGGACTCCAATATTTTTCTCCACCATTTCCTTTGAACTTGTATTTTGAAAAAGAGTTTGCATGTGCTTAGGATCTTGTGTATACTTTTCACCGTTATCACCTGCAATGTTAAATTGTAAAATTTCTTTTGAGACAAAATCAACATTTTTTTTCCTTCTTACCTCGCATCTTTGGAGCATTCTCCATATCCTCCGCATATATAACCCATTCTTGAATGTGGAGGTTGTCTTATCACTTCAATGGGATTGATGATGCCTTGACCATTGCACCCAAGGCTTCTCCCTTCATAACCGATTTTGTTTAATACTATTGAACCAATACCTTGAGTATGTTTCTCAAATGATCCCAATTTTTTTTTTATTCAGGATCATTTAATTCTGTAATAGTTACCTCGTTGAATGTATCACTTTGACATCTTGCTAAAGCCTCTTTGGAAGCTTGTAATTGTAACTCCATCTCTTGCAATCTGTCTTGAAGCACTTTCTTCTCCTTTTCGAGTGCTTTCAAATTTTTTTGTAGCTTTTTTCTTTCTCGGTTATCATCATATAATTCTTCTACCATTTTGTTCATGGTTAAGAATTTTTTAAGCATTTTGGAATCCTTATAAAAAGTTGTAAGAAAAGGATTGTAAGAATATTTGTTTGATGAAATAGACATTTAAAAACTTAAGAGATTGCCTTCCTTTACTGCTTATTTATCCTTTCTTGGACTGAATTTGACAAGTATACCCAATATGCTAGACAGTGAACTACTCTGATACCATGAATGATCCATAATTGCTTGAGAGCCACTCAAACATATATGATATAAAGCTTGTTTTAATCGCAATTTGAGATATTACGTTACAATACATGCATATGAATATATATATATATATATAGATATATATAGATATATACTTAATTGAAACAAACAAAATGAATGAAAGAAAAATCTCAATCAAACCATAAAGAATAAAAATGTGCACACAACAAGTTTGATAACGGAGTTCACCCCCTCCACTAGGCTACCTCCCCGAACTCGCCTCCAACAGGACGAACCTATCTATTGTATTCTGAAAAGAGATAGATGACATCAATTTTTACATCAAGGTAGTCAGTCGAGAACTGTCAACTATACATAAAAAATTATGAAAGACTTGTGGATCTATCCAATCTCTGCTCAAAAATCACTCTTTCAAGCACTCAAAATATCTCCTTCCTCTCCCCCTTTACCAAGTACATAAAATGACATTATATAGCTGTAAAGAGCCCAAAACTAAGGAGGGAATATCTCCTTATTCCTTATTCTAGGGATAAAATTCATTCTCATATCCCTTAAAATATGCTCATGATATTTCTATGAAGGAAATATCTCAATCTCTACTTTCAAGGGCCTTATCCCCAAAACCTTAGGGATGAGAATAATCCCTGTAAACCGTCAACTTCAACATCAATTAGAATTTGAATTTTGGATTTAGAATTTGAATTTTGAGGAAAATCCTCTCAAATATCCAATTTATATTTTACAATTAAAAAATCAAATTATGAGAACAAATATTAAAAACCTTCACAAAACCCTAGGCTTCAAAGAGTTGGTGTTCACCTTGGTGCTCCTTGGAAAGAGTATCTAGATCCTCCTTGATCACTTATACATCTGAGATCTTTGTCTCATATAAGGAACATATAAGGAATATAGAAGATAATCAACTAACTAATGTTACAACCACTTCTAATCAAGGAGGATGGCAAAAAGTAGAAAAGAAAAATGGGATAGAAGGGTGACAAATCCTTGTTGCTTAGGCCCTTATTTATTTATTTATTTTTGTATTTTTTGTATTTTTTTTTATTATTATTTGGGCACCATATTTCTTGAGTGGTGTCATCTGGAACAGTAAAGGAATGCACAATTTGCATCTACATATATAATTTTTTTAAATTAATAGAAATTTATGATTTTTCCACGGAAAAAAAATAGTTAATCTATAGATCTAGATATCTAATAAAACTGTAATAGTGTAGAATTTCATATTTTAAATATAATTGTATTAGATCTGTTGTGAACAATTTTACACTAGAATGTCCACGGTATTTTATGGATCACATAATCAGGAAAAAGTCTGTGAATTAAGGAATAGAGTTAAAGAGATAATCCATGAAGGAAGGTCAAATTCAACCATCTTTGAGGACATTAAACACAAATATTTTTTTCATTTAAAGACCCTCTATCATGAGAAGATATTGGTTGAAATGTCCCAAGCTAAGTAATTTCTTCAATGCATCCACTCCCTCGTATCAAACTCTTCTAATTTGTCTCTTACTAAAGAAATAGAGGATGTAGAATTTCTTGATGCAATATGGAACTCGGATCCATATAAGACTATAGGTCCATATGGTTTAACCATAAGCTTCTATACGGTTTTGGATTGTGATAAAAAAGGATTTGTTGTGGATGGTGAATAGCATGAGAAGGAAAGAGAAGATTGGAGGCAACACCAATTCCTCCTTTCTCACTCATATTCCCAAATAATTGAATCCAGTGAATTTAACTTGATTCCAACCCATATCTTTATGAAACTCAGCCTAAAAAATTATAAAGAATATCATTGCATCAAGAATGAAAATTTTCTGCATGAGTTCATCTCAGAGAACCAAGATCAATTTATGAAATAGAGACAAATCTTGGATAATATTATTCTCATCTAGGAAGAAATTAATTCAAGTAAGAAACTTGGTGAGTTGGAAATATTGATTAAATTGGATATGGTAAATTATTTTGATCAAGTAAGACATCCTTTCCTTTTCTTAATGCTTGAAATTTTGGGAGTTTGTAATGGCCTTATATGATGGACCAAAGCATGTATCAGTTCTCCATGGATAGCTTCATTGGTTAATGGTTAGCCCACCCCCTTTTTTGTTGCATCTAGAGGTATAAGATAGGGATGGATATCTATCTCCTCTTATTTAAATCATTATGACTAAAATTTTAAGCAAAAATTTAGAGAAATATAGGCAAGAAGATAATGTGGTGGGGCTAAATATAGTGCAATATATTAAGGAAGTGAACCATTCTTAGTTCACAGATGATACTCTCCTACTTGGGGGAACCTCTAAAAAAATATTGTTTTGTTTCAAAAGGATTTTGAACTCTTATCTAGATCTATCTGGAGGGATGGTCAACAAAAATAAATATCAAGTATATGGGTCAAAATTTTCTAAGTGTACATTGATTGAGATGTCATGGATTTTAGAATTCCCTAATGCACTGGAATTGAGGAATTTTAAATATATAGGAATACCAAACTCTTTAGGTGCATCCAATGTAGATGATTGGGAGGAATTCTTTCATTAATTGAGGAAAAGAACCCAATCCTGGCACAATGGTTAAATGTGATAGAAAATATGGTACAAAGAAAATCAATATTGTCCTCCCTTCTAGTGCATATGGGTTCAGGATCACTCATGCCTAAGGGAATAATTCACCAAATCAATCGTCTCTTGAGGAATTTCAATTAGAAATGAGGGAAGAATAATGAAAAAATATTTCATCTATTGAACTAGAAAATTGTTCCCTTATCCAAAATATTTGGGGGATTAGCGATCAAAGATCCAAAGCTAATGAAATTGTATTTGGGTGTCAATTTAGTTTGATTTATTATCTCAGGCTCTAAGGAATGGTGGAATATGGCATTTATCTACAAATACTTCCACAATAATAAGCTTCTTATACCAGAAAGAGAAATTTAACCAGACCATGGATCTAAGATATGGAAATTAAGTAAATTGGTAGCCCCTATCATTATTGATAAATTGGGATGGAAAACCAGAAATGGAGCACGAATCAATCTATGGAAGGATTGAATTCTAAGAGCATATATAGTGGATCAAAATATTGGATTTAAAGAAGTTGCCAATTTGATAGAAGCAAAGGGATATGTTAATATCGTTGATATTTCATAGTGGGATCTCACTATTCATAAGATTGGTTGATTTTGTCCTTATATTCCCCTAAATATTCATCCTTATTCTTTATCTCTGACGAGATATCTAAAAGGATTTTCTCCAATTGTAACCTCTAAGTTGGATCGACGAACATGGATGGGTAGTAATAATAATGGCTACTTAATAAAGGCATTATATGAAATATTGATTCAAAATTATTTGCATCCTCCTTCTAACCGGCTCTGGGAACAAATATGAAATAAATAAGGAATGTCTAAAATTAATCTTTTTTACTGGGAGATAGCTGGTGGGAAAGTTTAACATTGAAATATCTTAAAAAATGAAAGGGCCCTCTCATTATGTTCTATGTGAAAAGGAAGAAGAAGGTATTCCAAATGTATTTTAATAGTGTCCTTTCACTATAGAGGTCTATAAAATAGCCTTAGAAAAGTTCATAGAAATTTCAAACATCCCTAAGAACTAGTAATAAATGTTTGAGCAATGGAAATGAAACCCTAGGAGTGAAAATTATACTCAATCATCATGCGAAGTTGGATGGCTCTCCCAAAGTATCTGTGTTGGGTGATTTGGATAACCTGTAATCAAGAAATATTGTGTTATCACTAAATTGAAGCTAATGGGTTGCTTCAACAGTTAACTCAAAGTAACTATTTCAAGCCTAGTTTTAGCGAAAACTTAGCCTTTCCAGCCTGAGAGGGATCTCTTAAGGATAAATATGTAAATGAAGATCAACAGATGGCTAACTTTGAAATTGGTTTTAAATTTATTTTTGTGTAGGTGAAATATGTAGACAAATTACTACCATTGGGAATATTGAATCAGTATAAACAAACTTAATGATATGTGAAACTCCTCTCATGGAAGTTGAGGCATATATATTATGATGAAAACATAACATTTACAACAGACTAAGTGTTTTAAGGAAGTTATATCATGTTAGCCATGAATTCTAAGTAATCAAACACTAGGATATAAAATTGCATAACATGAAAGAAAAATGCTCATAAGAATATCAATGAATCTCAGGTAAAGAGAAGTATGTTTCCATTGTATACTACTGATAAAAGGTTTTACAATAGTAGCATGTAGTAAAAACATCAATCAACTCTTTTTAACTCTAAAAATCACTCATTTATAGAGTGAGGACTCATAAAAATGATTTTCCACCTTGCTAGCTTCAAACTCCCACCTTAGGGACCTATTCATATAGGATTACATCACTTGGAGACTTCCTAGGGATATTTTTGTTTTGTAGAGTTTGAATAAAAAAGGGACTCTTATTTCATTAAATAACTCAAAAAATCCATTTAATAACCTTTATCAATTGCAAAAAACTAATTTTTTGAGTTTAATGGAGTTCTAATGTGTCATTATACCACGTGGATGCTGAGTTGGACCTCCTCCAAGTCGAATTTTACATTTTTTTCATAAATCTAGTTAGTGAAAATTATGAAAAATAGGCCTGAAAGATGAGTGCATAATTTATCAAAATTGATGTATTTGCAGAAAGTGAGAGAGGTTTTTGTACATGGTTGTGTTCTAAAGAAAAACCTCTTTCATATTTCCAAAATTATTTTTCATTCGGTAAAAAAATAAACTTTAATTTGAATTCTAAAACAATCATGTACAGGAAATTTCAGGAGAGTTCGTAGCATTTTCTATTTGGAAATTTATGCAACCATTTTGATTTATTTGACTATTGGTGGACCTTCCTTGGGTATAATAAGCTAAATACATGCCTCTAGCACCTTCTTTCATGTATTTTGTGATGGATTTTTAGCTTAATGAAACCTACAACGAGTTCGTAGCGAAAACTCAACCTCAAGACTGGAGCACACTATAAAGTCACCTAGTTTGGTAGATTTTTTGTAATTTCTTCTTATTTTCACCTCAAAAACACTAGTAAATATTATACATGCCTGGTATGATAGTATTAGACATAATATGGTCCAAATATGTGTTTCATTACCATATTTCAACATCATCATCTTGCATAATCATTTTAAGACCCTTTTCTTCAATTCTTCTTGTACCATATCCATCGAACCAAACTAATCATGCTGAGGTGTTAGCCAACTGATACACTAGAGTTAAGACCTTGTAAACCTAAATTTATATGGTTATCTATCCAATTTGAGGTGGCCAAAGTGATGTGTCATTATGCTTGATGATGTGTCTAACATGATGAGCTGGCAGCCTAATATTCCTCTATGATGAGTGTTCTCACTATCCAAAGACTCCATTTGTTAGGTAAAATTGACTCGGGATAGAGTCAAAGTTGACTAGGGTAAATATTAATGGTTTTGCGGCACATGGTTTTGTGCACCCATGGTTTTGGCCCATGGTATTGCATGTAATGGAGCCTATAAAAAGGCTGGGAAGACTTCATTGTAAGGCAAGGCCTGGAGGTGAGAGGTGAAGGCTCACTTAGCCAGATTGGCCAGGGTTTTGGCAAATGGTTAATAAAATTTCATTGGTTGGGTTTTTCCCTGGATTTGGGGTTTTCTCGGATAAACATTTGTGTTTATGTTTATGATTTGTTGCTAGCCTCTTTGTATTTATTTCTCTCAGTAAATTATTTATGTTCTCCGGTAAATTTCCTAACACCATTGATACTCTTTAACCATCCCAACTGACTGATGTAATTCAAGAAGAAATTTAATGATTGAAAAACTTTAAAATTCTCTCTTGTTACAAAAATAGAATTTGTAGGCAAGTTCGTAGCGAATTCTGACTCTTTTACACTGATTTTGCTATGAACTTTGGTATTCCTGTCAAATTCATTGTAATGACAAAATTTAATCATGCATGAGATATTTTGGATATTTCTTATAAAAATACTTTAATGACATGGCATAGGAACACTTTTAACCTTTAGGACTATAGAAAAATTCATGAAATTTTATCTATTCTGATGAATTTATTTGATAAACACACTAGACTTAATGCAAAATGACCTCCCTAACCAACCTAATTGTTATTGATGATAATAGTGGCTCCACTTGGGATGATTTTCCCCTAAGGTACATCTAAGGACCTATATATCCAGGGCCTTATCCATATGGCTAATCCAAAACCTACAAATTTATCTTTATTCTGAAACCAAACCACTTATAAAAACTGAAAATTGAATAGTACACGCTTGCAAAATGAAAACTGGATATTGAAACTAACCATGTTGAAAACTGAAATGCTGATATAGACAACTTATTTATGTACATGAAACTCTACCCTAACAACTACAATATTCATGCTTGATTCAAGCGACATGAAACCTCTAATAAATCCAGTCAATGGGTTGATCTGATACCTGAACTCTTTGATTGTTCTTAAACCAAATGAAAACTAGATATTGTAATGACAAAGGCAACAAAAAATGGGTCTGATTTTCACAGTGAAAACATAATTGAAAAGTTGAACTGTATAACTCTTCCATGTAGTCAGCTATGGGATCATAGAAGACATATTTTTTTGGTGATTCTCAAGACATTCTGCAGTTTTCGACAACTCATATATTATTTATTTAGCAACATAAGATTTCAGTTATGTGTTATCAAACTCATTTTAAAAAATAAGACATTCCTCCTCAATCTTGAAAGAAAAAGGTAGCACCACCTTCTCTTTTTATTTTGGCATGAAAAAGCTTCCAAAAGATTGATCTTGATAATCAAGACTATAGGACTGAATTTGATCTTCTAAAAATTCAATGTCTTTCTCAATGTTCTTAGAAAATTCATCCAAAAAATGAATCTTATCTTCTGAATTGCACTCAAATGACTTTAAATAAGAACACAATGCCGAAGAAAAATTTTCATCTGCTCCCTCATTAGTGTGCTCTTCGTTCCATTGCTTAAAACCTTGAATGGAAAGAGAGACTGCCACAATTTTTTTTTTTTCCATCCATGTTTCCAAAAAGATAAGCCAAAAAGCTGAAAATGATTTAATAGATCTAACATGTAAAATTTCAACCCAACTTTTACATTGTCCTTGGAACAAATCATAAAATAGTATGATGAAAAAATCTTCATATATGACTCTAAGAAGCTCGGTAAAGTCACGGAAATTTGATATATTCTTCAAGATCAAACTCAAATCTTCCCCATTAAATTTTGGACCATTGCTTAAAAAATATGCATCCTTGGGAAAAGGATTTGGGAAACCATAAATTTCTAAAAAATATACACATGCACACCTCGAAACAAGAATGGCAGCATCTGAGTTCCTCATAACTCCCATGGAGTCACCATGAATTTTTTGTCTTCTGGATCTTGGAGATTGGAGTTGCTAGGTGAAAGGTATACAACCTTTTTGTGTCCGAATATTGTTCACCTTCAACAATCAGATCTAAAATTTGTCGTTCCTCTGGGGAAATATTTAACCTTCATCTCCCGGAAGATGCACCAAAATTTTATCACTAAATTGAAGCTAATGGGATGCTTCAACAGTCGACTCAGAGTAACTATTTCAAACCTACTTTTAGCTGAAACTTACCCTTTCTAGCCTGAGAGGGCTCTCTCAAGGATAAAGATGTAAATGAAGCTCAACAAATGGCTAACTCTGAAATTGGTTTTAAATGTGTTTTTGTGCGGGTGAAAGATGTAGAAAAATTAATACCATTGGGCATATGGAGCCAGTATAAAAAAAATTGGTGACATGTGAAACTCCTCTCATGAAAGTTGAGGCATATATATTCAGATGAAAACACAACATTTACAACTAACTAAGTGTTTGAAGGAAGTTACAACATGCTAGCCATGAATTCTAATTAATAAAACACTAGGATACTCAAGATAAAATTGCATAACATGAAATACAAATACTCATAAGAATATCAATGAATCTCAGGTAAAGATAAGTATGCTTCCACTGTATATTACTAATAATAGGTTTTACAATAGTAGTCTGTATTAAAAAAATCAATCAACTCTTTCTAACTCTAAAACTCTCTCATTTATAGAGTAAGGACTCATACAAATGATTTTCTACCTTGCTAGATCTGAATTCCCACCTCAGAGACCTATTTGAAATAGGATTACATCACTTGGAGACTTCTTAGGGATATTTCTGTTTTGCAAAGTTTGAATACAAAAAGAACTCTTCTTTCATTAAATAACTCAACAAATCCATTTAATAACCTTTATCAACTGTAAACAACTAATTTTTTGAGTGTAATGGAGTGTTGATGTATCATTATGCCACATGGATGTTGAGTTGGACCTTCTCCAAGTCAAATTTTACTATTTTTTCATAAATCTAGTTAGTGAAAATTCTAAAAAATAGGCCTCAAAGATGAGTGTATAATTTAGAAACCCTAATGGATTTGCATAAACTGAGAGAGGTTGTTGTATATGGTCTTGTGTTGAAGAAAAAAATCTTTCATTTTTCCAAAATTATATTTCATTTCTTCATAAATTAAACTTTAAGTTTACTGCTAAAACAGTCATGTACAGGAAATTTCAAGAGAGTTCGTAGGAAAGAGTTCGTAGTGTTTTCCATTTGGCAATTTATGCAACCTTTTTGACTTCTCTGACTATTGGAGGGTATTCCTTGTGTCCAATAAGCTAAATACATTCTTATATCACCTTCTTCCATGTATTTTTTGAAGTATTTTTAGCTTAAGGCAACCTACAACGAGTTCATAGCGAAAACTTGGCCTCAAGCCTGGAGCATGCTATGAACTCACCTAGTTTGGTAGATTTTTTGTAATTTATTCTTATTTTCACCTCAAAAACACTAGTAAAGCTTATACATGCCTGGTATGATAGCATTAGACATAACATAGTCCAAATATGTGTTTCCTTACCATATTTCAACATCATCATCTTGCATAATCATTTTAAGACCCTTTTCTTTAATTCTTCTTATACCATCTCCATTAAACCAAAATAATCATGCTGAGGTGTTAGCCAATTGATACACTAGATTTAAGAACTTGTAAACCTAAATTTATATGGTGAGCTATCCAATGGTGTGGTGGAAAAAGTGATGTGTTTTTATGCTTGATGATGTGTCTACCATGATGAGCTGGTAGCCTAATCTTCCTCTATGATGAGTGTTCTCACTAACCAAAGAATCCATTGATACTATTTGACCATCCCAGCTAACTGATGTGCTTCAAGAAGACATTTAATTCTTGAAAAACATTAAAATTCTCTCTTGCTGCAAAAACAAAGTTTTTATGAAATTTTGTAGTGAATTCTGACTGTTTTACACTGATTTCACTATGAACTTTGGTATTCTTGTCAAATTCACTGTAATGGCTAGATTTTCTCATGCATGAGATATTTCGGATTTTTCTTATGACAAGACTTTAATGACATGGCATAGGAACACTTTAAACCTTTAGGAATATAGACAAATTCATGAAATTTTATCTATGCTCATGAATTTATTTCATAAACACACTAGACCTAATGCAAAATGACCTCCCTAACCAACATAATTGTTATTGATGATAGCATATTCAATGACATCTGAACCACTCTAGTTATGTAGGCCTCAAAATCATCACAATTTATTTTTGAGACAATATCTACTCAGGGTTTCGATCCAGAGAAACATAATGATTTTTCATTGAGTGAAAGGGAATGGATCAATCTTGCTCAAATATCAAATCAAGCTAGCAGCTTCAATTACAAGACTCCTATTAACAAATCACACATAATAAGAATGGAATCTGATGAATTTTAGAATTGGAGGAGAAATAAGGAAGAATATTCCCTCTTTTTTTATGGAGATTCAAAAGATAACCTCGAGGAGGTAGAAATACGAGGGTTTATTTTTCACCCTGATAAACAAAACGAGATACAATATGCTTTGGGTGTGGGGTTCTCATCTAAAAACCAAGTTGAATTCTTAGCCTTGTCATAGGGACTAGGGACTAGCATTGGAAATATCATGTAACATTCGGCAATTAATGGTGTTTTAAGATTCGATAGTCATCATTCAATAGGTTTTTAAGATCAAAGATGATCCTACACAAATTCAATCATTCCTTATGCATAGATTTAGCTTGCAAACTGTGAAGTTTGAGAAATTTGAATTATTTTACATAAAGAGGCATAAAAACTCAGAGGAAGAATCCCTAGAAAATTGGAGTGTCTCCCTCGAAAAAAGGAGTGATGGTTGAGAATGACATCAACATAGTTATTAAACCTATTCCATGATATTTCCAATTTCAATACAAATCTTAGGGGTATTAAATTGTATTAATGATAGATAAGAAAGGTGGGTTGTATGATGCCCATATGTTAGACTCCACCAAGTAATTTCGAACATGCTTATTATTTCTTACATTCTTTGACATCCCCTCCATTTAATCAAAGGTTGGATTCATGCATCCACTTTGTCTCTCCTCACAATAAGTGTCATGACAGAGGATAGGTGGATAGTGGCTCATCCTGTTATTAATTCGAGATGGACTCAAAGTGATCGCTCTCTCATTCTTAATACGAAGCATATATGCTTGTGTTGCTTGGTATTAATGGAACTGATTACAAGTTACACAACAATTAACTCAATGATGGAACACCCTTTTCTTATGACTTCAAGGGAATTATTATCGTAATTGAAATGTTGTGACAAATAATGGGTTCCAGGAGTCTTGCTTCCATGTTTATAACAAGAGGTTATGTGAAACTATTTCTTCGGGAATACTGGTTTGGGTTAATATCTATTCTTAAGCAAGGAAGGTTAGGGGTGTGAAGGTTCTCATGGAGCAATATTCCACTATTGACAAAGATGAAATCATAATTCAATTAGCTCAGCTGACACCATCAGTGGATTTCATTTTGTCTCTATTTTCTGGGCAAGGGTAAATGGTGTTGGAAGAATCTTGAGCACACTTTACGTGATTGAGTTAGAGAATAAGTATGATTCAGTTGAATCTCGATATATTTCATGTAGCTTTTTAAAGATTAAATTTTAAGTTGGAAAGAACATCACCCTTATTTAGATTAGCGGGAACTAGAGCAAACATGGAAGCGAGTGAAGAATTTGAAGGGTAGCAAGGAGCAACACCAATTTAGCAGAAGATGTCAGTCGAGGAAGTAAATGAGGAATTGTATTCTTCCCCTCCATAGACAAGGCAAATGTTGAGATCGAAGGTGGCTCTATTCGTGGGGTGAATATTGATGGATATTTTCTCTTTCAGTTTTTTCTTATGTTATGCAAATATACAATTATCTTATGAGTATTTTTATGGATATAATTAAATTCAAATTAGAATAATTGTATGTAGTCAGAAAATATAAAGCACCGATCTTTTTTGGGCACTCTTAAATTTAAACAAATATTTTGTCTAAGATGTAAAAAGTTTTAGCCTTCAAACTAGATTGAATCAATAAAAAATCAATAATTGTTTTAAAAAAAAATGTTATTAATATATTTAATAAAATAAAATCATATTATAATAATAAAATATTATCTATATTTTAAAATATAATATAACTATATAAACATTTTTTTTAAACATTGTCTTAGTGTCTACAAGAGTGAATTACTTGAAACAAAATTATATAATTGCAAACACAATTTGTTCTCGTGTGTTACAATTTAATTAGTTAGTCTGCCTTACAATTATTTTTCCATATTTTTAAAGTTATTTATATTTTTTAAATTAATAAAATATTAAAATAATGAAATTAAAGTTGAAGAGAGTTTCTAAGGGTATATATTTACATTAATTAACTAGTTAGTGTGCATGCCTATATTTATATTTATAGTTATTCATCATATAATCTATCTACAATTATATATGACAATTAAAAGTTACTTAAGATTTATTTTAATTTTAGGTTAAGATATATGTATAAATAATATATATATATATATATATATATATATATATATATATATATATATATATATATATAATTTATTTTATTTTTTTAATGTTTCAGTGTATATATTTATATTTTTATTTATGGATTATATAATCTATTTTCTAATGGATGTTAATTAAAAAGTTACATTAATGTTTTAATGTCACATCTATCAACATTAAAGTTTCATCAAAAAAAAAAAAAAAATTTAACTCATGTACTCCTAACAGTAATAACCACGTCACTTCACTACACATTACTGGACAGAATAATAAGCGCATTAATATAATTGTTTTTTTTTCTCCATACCATTTAATTGGATTAACATAGCTATGCGAGTGAATTCAGACTATATACATTATGATTTGGATCTTACATAAGTTTAACTAATATATGATATTGGCACGTACATGTTTTTTGTCTGGTTCGAACCCCTGGAGCTTGCGCCATCTGTCTTTTTAAATGAGTTGTCATTTAATGGTGGACTTGGGAAATGCTGCTCCACTTGGCTTCGAATGCGGTCATTTATGTGTGATCTTTCCAGAGGTACTGAGATTACATGTGTCCAGATTTCCTCGAGATACTGCTTTTCCCTCCAAGGAGTGGAAAATGACTTTTGCGCTCTTTACCAGTTTCACTAAGAGCTGGGGAAGGTTTCCGACTCGGCTGCCAATCGACGCACAGGGAGCCTGTAGCTCGGCGTCCCCATGACAATTTTCACAAAGTGCTCCGCGCATTTTCTTACTGTTTAGAGATCTTAGTTGGCGTTATTCTCAACTTGGTTTCTCCACCATTCAACTTATATAATGCCAGGTTTGTTTGTTCGACTGCATCCATCTACAGTTTCCTTGTTAGTTATTTTCCAGCTATTTTTGTTCTCTGTGGTTTCTCTAATTTTGAGCTTAACAATCTGTTACAGTTTACTTCTACAGGTTGGTTATAATGGTGCGTAGTTTGTCTTTGACATGGTAGCCTGGGTAGACTACCTTCAGGGTTATAGGCACCTCCCCAGCGCTATAAGTAAACTTTGCATCTGAACCCCATTTCTAGTTTCTACTTTGTGAAATATTATTCTTGCTCTGCATTTACAATGGTCTAATCTCAGGGCTCGGTTTATCATTTTCATATTTTCCAAGCATAGATGGTCTGGTGACTTCTCTACTATAGGTACAATTCTCATCTTTACACAAGTATAATTGTTAAGAACTTTAGTTTGCCATGCCGATTATTACTTTTGAACCCTATTTGCTATTTTTGTTAATGGTTTCTCCTCCAACTCTTCCTCAAGTACAAGGAATTGAACCCTCCCTTCTAAAGTTTAACATGGAAAACCCTCAGTTGTCTGGCTGATAAAGATTTTCGCTTCCTGGCACAGGTACATGACTTCGTGTTTTTTGATGGGTGATTCCCTCTCCACATCGAGGCTTAAATGTCTAGCTTACAGAATTACTCTGTCCTTGTTTGACATGGGCTTACCCACTGGATAAAAGTAATTTTTTCTGGGTTTCGAGATACTTCAATGCCGTGGGCGACTGTAGTTTTATTTCTTATCTAGTAACACTCTACTTAATGCATTTTGGGGTTCCACTCATAGACGTGGCTATCGAAATAACCCTAACTCTTTATTAATACATGTATATTTAAAATTCCAGGGACTTGTTCGGCCAACGATAGTAGAGTTGGGAGTCGGTTTATATGTGTTACAGTTCCTACTTAAGAGTTCTACTTTCATTTGTAACTATTGTTTTACTACTATTTCATTGAAGTTTCCAGTAGAACAGTCTTGAGATTCTAAGCTCCGCAAACAGGTGTTTTGATGCATTGTGTCCTTATTTATAATTTCCTGTATGTAAGATCTCTTCGGACTTTTCCAGTCTTGTATGCACAAATCATTTGTTTGATATAGCTATCTTTCACTTTGTACTGTCACTCCGAGGAGAACAGGTTGTGCACTGCTCACCGCTCTTCGGCAGTGTTCAGCCTGTCGGAGCGGTTTCTTGTCAGTGTTTATCATTTACATGCATACATGTTAGCCTATCTTGGTATCTATTGATGTTATTATAGAGTGGAAGTCTTTTTAGGCTACGACCTACCAGTTATGCTATTTATACAACAAATTATATGTAGTCATTATGTTGGTTTATATGTTTTTTCTATTGTTTAACCTCTGGCTGAAGCACTCTATATTTATATGATCAGCACTTTGTTCTCTGCTATTGTATTGGAATTCTCTCTTTCTTTATTTTATAATACTATAATCATCAAGCATAGCAACAACTTTTATCTTTATTAGACAACTAAACAGTAGAAAACGGAAGGTAGCAGACTTTCTATTCTATAACAACAATTTCCTGAATTTTTTCAGTAAGAAAACAATAGATAGAATTTCTTTACAGATTCCATTAATTTCTGTTCAAATAACACCAATTCTGCATGAAATATTTATAATCTAACATACTACACTACCTACAGTTCCTCAATGATAGAGTTACTTCCAAGATTTACAATTAAATAAATCTTCAATGCACAAAAATACTTATCTGTATACACAAAAGCTTAAGTTGTTGTCCACCCAACCTTCAAGGGAGGCTATTAAGTCCCCCGCTTAACCCCTAGCCCAGAATCTGGATGGTGCCATGGGAAACACTGGAAAATTTCTGCTGTGACCTCGGATGGCCAATCCAGTCACAAACAGGTAATCTGGCTCTCTAGGGTAGCAGAAGCTATTTTCAACTGGACCTCCTCCAGCTCAAGAAAATACTTCACCCTTCTTGCTCAGAAAACAAAAAAAAAAGATAGAACCCTTGCCCCTCTCCTAGGTTTTCATTTTATCCATGGAGGGTAGGTAACTGTTTTTCCAACTGTTCCCAAACACCTCCTATTCTTGGAAACTTTTACCAGCAGCTTAAAAATATTTTAATTTTCATTATTTAATCCTCCTACTTTAATTATGCTTAGTAAAATAATTTGTTTGTGTTTTCTTTTAAAATGTACAATAAAGATTCAAGTCTTTTTTTGCCTTAGCAGAAATTTAAAATAATAAAAGTCTCTAACTAGTCAATACTAGTTAACCTTAATGAGGTTGTTACATCCTCCCCTCCTGGAAGAAACACCATCCTCGGTGTCTCAGCCCAGCCTTGTGAAAAGTTCCGGGTAAGCTTCCCGCATAAAGTTCTCATCCTCCCAAGTAGCTTCATCCGGTTCGAAGTGCTTCCACTGCATTTTCAACTGGATGATTGCTCGCTTGCGGAGCTCTATTTCTCTTCTATCAAGTATGCATTGCGGCTCGACCAGAAACTCGTCGTCCGGTTCTACTTGAAAAAACAAGTATTTTTGAGTCAGCATATAACAATTATTCAAAACCTTGCGTTAGGATTCCTATCCTTTTTTCCTACCTGAATATTTTTCCAATGAATTACATGTCTTTCATCATGTACATATCGCTTCAGTAAGGACACATGGAATACATTATGTACTTGAACATGACTGGGTAAGGCTAGTTTATAAGCTACTGGTCCCACCCTTTCCAGTATTTGGAAAGGTCCACAATATTGGGGAGCCAATTTGGCACAGGAGGTCCATCTCATGGTACTCCTTTTGGGCTTAACTCTTACGTATACGTGCTCTCCTATAGTGAACTCACGGTAGGATCTTTTCTTATCTGCTTACATATTTTTTCTATCCTGTGCCGCCTTTAAATTCTGCCTTATCCTTTTAAATTTAGCTTCCATTTCAGCTAACATTTTGGGTCCCAACAATAATTTTGTTTCTGGACTGCTCCAGTTTATGGGTGTACGACATTGCCTTCCATACAATGCCTCAAAGGGACTCATTTTTAAATATTCCTGATACCGATTGTTGTAGGCAAATTCCACCAGATGTAAGTAATCTTCCCATTTAACAGGTTGCTACATCACATACATGCGCAACATGTCTTCCAGAACTTGGTTTACTCACTCCGTCTACCCATCGGTTTGAGGATGATAGGAAGTACTAAAGTGTATATGAGTTCCCAGACCAGTAAACAAGGTTTTCCAAAATACGGATGTAAACTTAACATCCCGATCGAAAATTAAAGTTTTAGGTATGCCATGCAACCTAAAAATTTCCTTCATAAATATATCTGCAATCTGCACTATCTTGTATGTGGATTTTACTGGTATGAAATGGGCAGATTTGCTTAATATGTCTACTACCACCATGATGGAATCATTTTTCTTTCTCATTCGTGGTAGCCCGGTGATAAAATCCAAGGAGATAACCTCCCACTTCCGCTCAGGAATGGGTATGGGCTGTAATAGTCTGGCAGGATGCTGATGCTCCACTTTAACCTGTTGACATTCCAAACATTTGCTTAGATATTCAACAATGTTCTTTCGCATACCTGGCCAATAGTATACTTTTCGTATGGCAGTGAGCATTTTCTGATAATCCGGATGGCCAACATAATTACTGCGGTGATATTCATTCAAAATTAACTCTTTAAGACTGGTACGGTTAGGTACATAGATTCTTCCACAAAAGGTCAATATCTGATCTTTGTTCTTTCCAAATTCTGAGGGCTTGCCTTGCTGCACATTATCCTCCATCTGCTGATACAGATATTGATATTCCGGGTCTTTCTGTGCTTCTTATTTTAACTGTTCCAACAGTTGGCTTGCTGGTTGACAGTAGTATAAAGCATAAATATCATGCAATTTTTAGCTCAATGCATCTTCCACTCGGTTTTCCTTGCCCTTAACATGCTGGATTTCCATATCAAATTCACTCAGAAAGGTGTTCCATCTTTCCTATCTAGAACTTAAATCTGCCTGCTTGAAATAATTTTTCAAACTGCTATGATCTGTTTTAAGTATGAATCTTTTACCTAGCAGGTAATGTCTCCATACTCCGAGAGGATGCACCACTGCTGTGAGCTCCAAGTCATAGGTAGAATATCTTTGTTCATCTTCCTTCAACTTCCTAAACTCGTAGGCTACCACTTTTCCTTCCTGAGTTAATATTGCACCAACTCCTTCCTTGCTGGCATCGGTGCAAACCTCATAATCCTTTCCAGGGTCATCTACCTTCAACACTGGTGGTGTGGTTAGGAGTTGTTTCAACTTTTCAAAGCTTCTCTAACATTATTTTGTCCATTTAAAAGGCTTACCCTTTTTCTGCAAAGATGTAATGGGAAAAGAAATCTTAGAAAATCCTTCTATAAATCTTCTATAATATCCAGCTAGTCCCATAAATGATCTAATGTATGCTACATTCTGAGGTACCCATCATTCAATAATAGTTTTGATCTTCTCGGGGTCTACCGATATCCCCTTAGCTGATATAACATGTCCCAAATATTGGATTTCTGATTTAAATAATCACACTTGCTAAACATGGCATAAAGCTGATGTTTCCTCGGCATTTATAAAACTATTCTTAGATGCTCTTTATGTTCTTCCTCGCTTTTTGAATATACTAGTATGTCATCTATGAAAATAAGCACAAAATTATCCAGAAACTGATTGAAGATACCATTCATCAACCTCATGAAGGTTGCTGGTGCGTTTTTCAAGCCGAAGGGCAGCACCATGAATTCATAATTCCCATAACGTGTGCGGAACGTTGTTTTACAGATGTCCTCATCCTTGATCCGAATCTGATGATACCCGGATCTTAAATCTTCTTAGAGAACACCTTAGCCCCTCTCACTTGATCAAACAGGTCATCGATTCTTGGTAAGGGGTATTTGTTCTTAACCGTCAACTTATTAAGCTGTCGGTATTCCATGCACATGCGTAAGGTTCCGTTTTTTTTCTTAACAAAAAGAACTGGTGCTCCCCAAGGAGACACACTTGGTTGGATGTAGCCTTTTTCCATTAATTCCTGTAACTGCATATTTAGCTCTGTTAACTTTGGGACACTCATTCTATAGGGCACTCTTGATACCGGAGTGGCTCCCGGCAGCAACTCAATGGTGAAATCAATATCCCTTTTGGGTGGCAACCCGGGAATGTTTTCTAGAAACACATCCAATAATTCCTGTACCACAGGAATATACTCCATTATTGGGGCTTTTTCCTTGGAATATGCATATCCCACTTGAATGGAATACATCTGACATCCTTTCCGGATACACTTGCCCAATTTAGATGCTGTTATGGGACATAGTTGTACTGGTTTTTTAATTCCTTGAATTTTCTTATGCATACCATCTTGCATTCTGATATGAATAACCTTTTCCTTGCAGTCCACTAGGGCCTAGTGTCCTTCCAACCAATCCATACCCAACAACATGTCGTATGACCCCAATGGTAAGACATTTAAGTCTACTTGTAACTGTTGTTCTGCTATTTCTAAGACACAGTTAGGAATTTTCGCAGTTACTTTACGCTTTGCCCAGGTAGATAATTGAACTAACCAGGAGTTTTTGAAATTCTACTCTTTTAAGTTGCATGAATCCACTACTTTAGGACTTACATAACTTAAGCTTGCTCCGAGATCTATTAAAATTGAAACAGATTTAGTCAGTATAGTACCTTCCAGTTCAATCATCGTGGGCTGGAAATCAGCCTGTCAATCCTCCAAGGCTGCATTTATGTGAGGTACATTATGCGCCACATCTCCCACTGTAGATTCCTATTGTAGATTTGCTACTGTCTCACTTTTATTTTGTTGGGGACAATTTTTATAGTAATGAGCCTCTCCATAGCCCCAGCACTGTAGGGGAGGTTTTGAAATCTGCTCCCGTTCTGGCTTGCTGGATGCTTCCATGGGCTTCTCCTCTGTTGGCCACTTAATTCTTTGATGATTTTTACTAAACTGCTTGCTGATGGAATTCCGTGCTGAACCTTTAAAGTTACTGCTTTTACTACCTTTGAAGGTAGAAGTATTTTTCAGGTTCTTCCTTGGCTGCCAACTTTTTCCTCCTTCCCCCTTGGTTTAATTTTGCTGATAACACATTCTTGCCTTGCGGATAGCCTCATCCATCATCTGCAAATTAACGAATTCTATCCACTCTCTCATATGAGCAGGTAGAATGCTTAGGAACCTTTGAACCTTGGCTTTTTCTTCGCGAAGGTAAGGTACGTAACGCAACAAGGAGGTAAATTTTGTGACATATTCATCCATGGTCATCTGTCCCAACCGAAGATCATGGAACTCCTTAGCCTTGTCATCATAAAACCTCTCTGTCAAATATTTGTCCTTAAAATATTGCTGAAACAATTCCCATGTGATATTTCGCTCATTGATGCTGCGTACGTTTTTCACCTCCTCCCACCATAGGGTGGTTTTTTCTCGTAATTGGTATATGGCCAATCTGGCCTTCAAATTTCTGTTGTACTCATATACCTGAAAGTATTTATTTATATTGATCAGCCATGCTTCAGCCACCTCTTCCGCCTCACCATCAAATATTGGTGGCTTGATCTTGCGAAACTCCCCCTGCAGTTCCACTTTCTGCCTCTTAGGACCTTGTTGGTCAGACTCATTGCCTAACTCTGCTTCATTATAGTTCTTGTTTTTGCTCCTTTGAGAAGCACTCTTTTTAGTCCTGCCTGTGGTGTGATTTCTAGTTTGTTGTTCCTCTTGTTCCGTAGACAATTCTTTCTCTGCACTGGGATGCCCCATCTCTTGATTTTGTTTGTCAGACAAACTTTTTAAGATCCTTTCTTGGTCTTGCATCAACCTCTCATTGTCCTTATGAACTCTCACCATCTCTTCTTGTAGTTGATGCACTGTATTTAACAAGAATGCAGTTTGTTGTTGTTGTGCCTCCAGTAATTGACTGGTCTTTTGATGTTGTTCAACAGTTAGTTGAACCCACATTTATGGATTCATGACCGTTGGAGCTCCCGGCTGTGACTGTGACATTTCTACTTCCCTCATGTCACGTGCTTCTTCTCAATGCACTAAACACATGCACAACTTCACTGTTAGTAGACCCTTAGGTTCCCAGTGAAGCAACCGGCTCTGATACCACTTGTCACATCTATCAACATTAAAGTTTTACCAACACAAAAAAAAAATTTAACTCATGTACTCCTAATAGTAATAACCACATCACTTCACTACACATTACCGGATAGAATAATAAGCGCATTAATATAATTTTTTTTTTCTCCATACCATTTAATTGGATTAACATAGCTATGCGAGTGAATTCAAACTATATACATTATGATTTGGCTCTTACATAAGTTTAACTAATATATGATATTGGCACGTACATTTTGTTTGTCTGGTTCGAACCAGTGGAGCTTGCGCCATCTGTCTTTTTAAATGAGTTGTCATTTGATGGTGGACTTGGGAAATGTCGCTCCACTTAGCTTCGAATGCGGTCATTTATGTGTGATCTTTCCAGAGGTACTGAGATTACATGTGTCCAGATTTCCTCAGGATACTGCTTTTCCCTCCAAGGAGTGGAAAATGACTTTGGCGCTCTTTACCAGTTTCACTAAGAGCTAGGGAGGGTTTCTGACTCGGCTACCATTCGACGCACAGGGAGCCTGTAGCTCGGCGTCCACATGAGAGTTTTCACAAAGTGCTCCACGCATTTGCTTACTGTTTAGAGCTCTCAGTTGGCATTATTCTCAACTTGGTTTCTCCGCCATTCCACTTATATAATGCCACGTTTGTTTTCTCGACTGCATCCATTTACAGTTTCCTTGTTAGTTATTTTCTAGCTATTTTCGTTCTCCGTGGTTTCTCTAATTTTGAGCTTAACAATCCGTTACATTTTACTTCTACAGGTTGGTTATAATGGTGCGTAGTTTGTATTTGACATGGTAGCTTGGGTAGACTACCTTCAGGGTTATAGGCACCTCCCCAGCATTGTAAGTAAATTTGCATCCGAACCCCATTTCGAGTTTCTACTTTGTGAAATATTATTCTTGCTCTACATTTACAATGGTCTAATCTCGGGGCTCGGTTTATCATTTTCATATTTGCCAAGCACAGATGGTCCAACGACTTCTCTACTACAGGTACAATTCTCATCTTTACATAGGTATATTTGTTAAGAAGTTTGGTTTTCCATGCCGATTATTACTCTTGAACCCTATCTGCTATTTTTGCTAATGGTTGCTCCTCCAACTCTTATGCAGGTATGAGGAATCGAACCCTCACTTCTAAAGTTTAACATGGAAAACCCTCGGCTCTCTGGCTGATAAAGTTTTTCGCTTCCTGGCATGGGTACATGACTCCGTGTTTTTTTATGGGCGATGCCCTCTCCAAATCGAGGCTTAAATGTCTAGCTTATAGAATTACTCTGTCCTTGTTTGACATGGGCTTACCCACCAGCTAAAAGTTATTTTTATAGGTTTTGATATACTTCAATGCCATGGGCAACTGTAGTTTTATTATTTATATAGTAACACTCTGATTAATGCATTTTGGGGTTCCACTCATAGACGTGGCTACCGAAATAACCCTAACTCTTTATTAATACATTTATATTTCAAATTCCAGGGACTTGTCCAGCCAACGATAGTAGATTTGGGAGTCAGTTTATATGTGTTACAGTTCCTAAAGATTTCTACTTTCATTTGTAACTATTTTTTTACTACTGTTTCATTGAAGTTTCTAGTAGAACAGTCTTGAGATTCTAAGCTCCGCAAACAGGCATTTTGATGCATTGTGTCCTTATTTATAATTTCCTGTATGTAAGCTTTGTTCGGACTTTTCCATTCTTGTATGCAAAAATCGTTTGTTTGATGTAGCTCTATTTCACTTTGTACTGTCACTCTGAGGAGAATAGGTTGAGCACTGCTCACCGCTCTTCGGTAGTGTTCAGCCTGTTGGAGCAGTTTCTTGTCAGTGTTTATCATTTACATGCATACATGTTAGCCTATCTTGGTATCTACTGATGTTATTATAGAGTGGAAGTCTCGGTAGGCTACGACCTACCAATTATGCTATTTATACAACAAATTATATGTAGTCATTATGCTGATTTATATGTTTTTTCTATTGTTTAACCTCTGGTTGAAGCACTCTATATTTATATGATCAACACTTTGTTCTCTTCTATTGTATTGGAATTCTCTATATCTTTATTTTATAATACTGTAATCATCAAGCATAGCAACAACTTTTATTCTGTATTAGACAACTAAACAGTAGAAAACGGAAGGTAGCAGAATTTCTATTCTATAACAACAGTTTCCTGAATTTTTTCAGTAAGAAAACAATAGATAGAATTTATTTATAGATTCCATTAATTTATGTTCAAATAAAACCAATTCTACATGAAATATTTATAAGCTAACAGACTACACTACCAACAGTTCCTCAATGATTGAGTTACTTCCAAGATTTACAATTAAATAAATATTCAATGCATAGAAATACTTATCTGTATACACAGAAGCTTAATTTGTTGTCCACCCAACCTTCAAGGGAGGTTATTATGTCCCCCGCTTGCCCCCTAGCCCAGAATCTGGATGGTGCCACGGGCAACAGTGGAAACTTTCTGTTGTGACCTCTGGATGGCCAATTCAGTCACAAACAAGTAATCTGGCTCTCTAGGGTTGTAGAAGCTATTTTCAACTGGACCTCCTCCAGCTCAAGAAAATACTTCACCCTTCTTGCTTAGAAAACAAAAACAAAAGACAGAACCCCTGCCCCTCTCATGGGTTTTCCTTTTATCCCTGGAGGGTAGGTAACTGTTTTTCCAACTGTTCCCAACCACCTCCTATTCTTGGAAACTTTGACCAACAGCTTAAAAAGATTTTACTTTTCATTATTTAATCCTCCTACTTTAATTATTCTTAATAAAATAATTTTTTTGTGTTTTCTTTTAAAATGTACAATAAAGCTTCAAGTCTTTTTTTTCCTTAGAAGAAATTTAAAATAATAAAAGTCTCTAACTAGTTAATACTAGTTAACCTTAATGAGGTTGTTACATTTAATGTGTATATTTATGTTTTTACTTATGGACTATATAATTTATTTTTTAATGGGTATTAATTAAAAAATTACATTAAAACTTATATATATATATATATATATATATATATATATATATATATATATAGATTGTGACTGAGTGTGTGAGTGTGAGAGAGAATTTGCATACATATTTCTATGAGTGCATACATTTCCATTAACAATGATCTTTGAATCATATCTAAAAACATGCTTGAAAATAGAAACATGATTGAAAATAGAGATAAGAATGGGGAGCTAGAAAATTAAATGTGTTTATGGATCTTAATGACTTTTGTCAAAATCAAAACAACCAATTAACCCAACATATGGAGAAAAATATGCAGTGTCACCTGGTTTTAATTTCTAGGAGTAAGAACCTGTTAATAATGGGCAAGTGCTATTAATAACATATATTTTTGTTTGATTGGAGAAGAGCAACATAATCTTTATCTTTATAGTTAGAAAAAATATGGAAAGTTTATATGCATAGAAATTAGGAAAACTATCTAATAACATGGTTGAATCCTATGTCCTTTTTCAGGGAATCACTATGTTCTCTCTTTGTTCTCTAACAATTATTCGAGACACTTCAATTATTATAAATCCATGGATATCCAATTTGAAGCAATTCGGATTAGATAAGATCCTTACTAAGTATCAGCTATCTATTGGAACCATTTGTGAAAAGACAAAACAATTACATGGTATATCTAGAGGCAAAACATTATAAATCCGAGGATCTCCAATTTGAAGCAATTCGGATTAGATAAGATCCTTACTAAGTATCAGCTATCAAGTGGAACAGTTTCATGTGAAAAGACAAAACAATTACATGGTATATCTAGAGGCAAAACATGGTCAAATATTTTATTAAGATTTTGAAATAATTAAAAAAAAAGTAAAGTAAAGTGAAAATATAATTTTCTTTTATTTCAATTATTTTATTTATGTTTATATAAAATTATGTTAGTTAATATATTTTATTTATGAGTGAGACTAAAAGGTTTTTTTTACTATTAATATATTTTTTTAAATATCCCATGTAAATTTTATGCTAAGCATATATAAAATAACATGTCATATTTTTATTTAGTTGTAATTAATAATACTAAATTAATGAAGTGAGCACGATGAGAATGCATTGATGTTTTATTAAATATTTATAAAGATTAAATTTTCAAAATATATATTTTTTTAAGTTTTTCTGTTGAAAAAGGTTTGCATCTTAAAAAAATTGATCCCTCTCTACCTGGGATAGACATACATTGTTTTATAATCAATATTTATTTTATTTTATTTTAAATTAAAATATAATTTTTTTTTAACTTTCAATTATTTTAGCTCTCCATATGAAATTGACACAAAATTAAGTTAATTAATATTGACATATAAATATTTTATTTATGGTTGAGAGTAAATACAATAATAATAAAATGTTCTTTCATATTCAAAAGTAGCAGAATCTTTATATATATGATATTCAAATATTTATTTTATTTTATTTACCATAAACATTTCATTTTCTTTGTTTATATAGATATACATAAAATTGATACTAAAATATTTGGTTAGTAAGGTCTTGAAACAATTTTGAAAAGTAATAAAAGTACACATTTGGCTAAATGTCAAAATAAGGTTTTTTTAATGTTTATATAAAACTATGTTACTTAATACAAATATAAAAATATTTTACTTATGGGTTGTTTGTGAGAAACACTAAAATATTTTTTTGTTATTAATATAATTTTTTAAATATTTCATATTAAATATGTGTTAAGTATTGATAAAACTACATATTATCTTTTTTTAAAGGTTAAAAACAGGAATTAGACCAACTAGAACAACTGAGCTAATCCTTGAAGCTAACTACACATCACTTTGTTTGTTTTAAGTAATAATAAAAATTAAATAAATAAACTTAATATGGGTTATATTTTTAATTAAAATTAACAAAATATATACTTAACATTATTTTTTATTTAATATATATATGAGGTCATTTGTGAATTTTAAATTGAGTACACGGAACAATACATTATAAAATGTGCTTACTAATACAATATAAAACAAATTTATTAGGATATTAGTTATGCTTTAAAATATAATACGAGTATTTTTTAATATTGTTGGATTGAATTACTTAAACAAATTTATATCATTACAAACCATAATTAGTTCTCGTGTGTTACAATTAATTTTCAATATTTTTAATGTTATTTATATTATTTTAAACTAATAAATAAATAAAACCTTGAAATTATGAGATTAAATTAACCTTGAAATTATGAGAGTAAATGTGAAGAGAGTATTTGAGGTTAATTGCGAAGAGAGTGTTTGAGGGTATTAATATAATAAAATATTATATATATATAGTTATCTACCATATAATATATTTTAAGTTATATATGACAATAAATAGTTGATTTAAACATTAACGATTCATTTTAGATTATTAATATGTAAACATAAAATTTAATAAGACATTATATATATATATATATATATATATATTATGAATTAAAAAATAACACTAAAAATTAAATATATGTGTATTTATATAATTATATATGTAAACAAAAATTACTAAGAAATAGAAATATTGAATATGTGAGAGAATATTTACATACATATTTTTATAAGTGTATATATTTTTATTATAGGAATCATATCTTAAAATATATTTAAAGATAGAGATAAGAATAAGGAGTTAGAAAAATAGATGTGATTTCAAACCACTATCTTAATAAAAATTAAAGCAATGAATTAATCTAACATATGGAAAAAAAATATGTAGTCTTACCATTTTTGAATTTATAGGAATGTGGAAATGTTAATAATATGCATGTGCTATTAATAACATGCATGTGTCTTCTTCCTTTTGTAGGAGGGGGGAGCAATCTTTTTTCATGGACTAATTATAGAATTTTTATATGTATGGAAATTAGGAAAGCTATCAAATAACATGGTTGGGGAGGGGGGAGTAATCTTTTTCCATGCACTAATTGTAGAATGTTTATATGCATGGAAATTTAGGAAAAATATCAAATATTACATGGTTGAAGCATATGTCCTTCTTCAAGGAATCACTATTGTTCAGTCCTTCTTTCCTTTTTCTCTAACAATTATTGGGGACTCTTTAATTATTATAAATCCAAGGATCCCCAACTTGGAGCAATTCTAGATTACATAAGATCGTGACTAAGTAATGACTATCAAGTGTAATGGTTTTACGTGAAAAGGAAAAACACTTTAATGGTAGATCCACAAACCAACCATGCTCAAATATTTTATTTTATTTTATTTACATAGTGGGAAAACCTATCATAACTTATTAGTCAGGAAAGCCATCACGGCTCTTGCAGGCTAACTCATCATCCTTATTCAAGGAAAACCATTCCACCTGGAATCACTTGTTGGTGGCCAATAAGGGGGTAGGCTTTCGCTCTTGCATCTAGGTCTTGGGCCTTGTTTTCTTACTCCTAGGAAGACAATCTCTTAGCCCAACTCTTGAAACATTTTTAAAAATTAAAAGAATTACATGTTTCCCAAGTGAAAATACAAGAAAAAAAAATACTTTCAATTACTTTATCTATATCTATATAAAATTATGTTACTTAATACAAACCTAAAAAATATTTTATTTGTGTGTTATTTTTGTGTGAGAGTGAAATAAGCTTTTGTTATTAATACATTTTTTTAAATATTACATGTCAACACTATGTTAAGTATAGATGGTGTTAGAAATATGTTTTCATTGATGGCAAAGGAAAATATTGTTGACAAAGGCAAGAAATGGCAACTGCAAATGCATTGAAAACTATGTTTTCATTGATGGCAAAGGTAAAGGCAAAGGCAATGGAAAAGGTGGAAAAAGAAAAATAAAGAAAGGTGGCAAAGGAAAAGCATGGAAATTGCAAAGCAATGGTGATGGCATTGTCATTGTCAATAGATGGCACAGATGTCAAAGAATGACATGAGGTGACTGCAAAGAGGAGCAGAAGATTGGTGAGTAAATTAGGAGTAGATAATTTAGAGCTAGTTATTGTACATCATATCATCTCAGATGCAAGTCAAACCCACACAGATAGAAATTTCTATGAAAAATATTTCTAGTGATATGTGGAAGCTTGAAAATAGCCTCTGGGTTTGAAATTTAAAGCCAATCAAAGTTACAATTCCCCAAGTCAAAGTTAGCAGAGTTAGGATTTTGGGTGAGTCTTGGCACATAGACAGAGTTGGAAAACGTTCCAAACCCAGCGATAAGGGTGGAAGAGTAGCTAAAAAGAGTTTTGGGATGACATGGATGGATAGTGTTGTAGCAGGGAGTGGTTCTAATGGCTCTGGTGGAGCCCACCTAGTGAAGTTACCCCAGCGGTATGGTTATGACGCACAAGTCTTAGCATCAAGATGCAAAAGAGCGGGCATACGTGCAACCCACAGAGCAGTGGAGAAACTTTCCATTGGTCAAGGTGGAGCCCAATTGGCAACATGTCCCTATAGAGGAAGCCCGAAAAATATGAACCAAGAAGTTTTTTTAGGGAGCATAGGGTTAAGCATTGGGAGATAGGCATCGGGCACACGCGGAAGATTTTTGATCAGGTGGTTTCCCATACCACTGATCACGTAGATCAATGGTGGAATTACACCTCGACACCCCTTCTCCTAATACCACAAACATTAATGGATTTGTGTTGAGGTATGAATTCTTCAATCCAGTGGTTTTTGTGGAAAAAAAATAAAAAGGCTTGAACCTTGTGGTTTTTGTTAAAAATGTTTATAAAGAAAATGCTAATAAAAAAAAGGTCTCAGGGACCCTCTCTCTTTGTTCTCTAATAGGACACTTGCTAGTATATCATTGGCCCTCAGGAGAAGATGTGGGTTTATGACATCATCATCATGTGGTGGACATGTGGCATACATTTTTTGAATTTTTTGGCACCCAAAAGGCCCATTTCTCGACGACATGCATCACTAATCACAGGCTGAAACATAGCACAGATGATGTCATAGTAATGTCATCCCATTGGTTGGAGCTTGACAGATTTTTAATAGGGTGCAAAGAGAAAGTGTCAGGCAGAGAAAGCTGGGACACATTGGCATTGACAAGTTTGAAAAGTGGAAACAAATAAGATTGAGGTCGAGAGGACCCCAAAATACACGTCATCCTGAGGGATGACCTGAGCGGGTTATAAAGGGTGCAAAGGGAATGTATTGAGAGAAGAGGCATCGAAAAACAGAGGACAATAGAAACCAATCATAGAGTAGGTGGTCGTCCCCACATGACACCGTGGCTCGAATGAGATCACTCGATAGAAGGATATAAAACACTACGGGCTAAGCCCTAACCCTTGGTCATTTCGTGTAGAAATAGACCAGGGGCATGACAAAATAAAAAAGGGTAAAAAATACAAAGTATCAACTTGGGATCTCCAGGCTTAGCACTAGGATACAGTGTTTGGCCATTTTGAGTAGAAACAAGACCAAGGGCGTAGAGCATAAAAAAAAGGAATTAAATCCCTGATAGGTAAAAAATTTCTTAGCACCTAAATGCCTAGTCAGTGGTTGCGAAGACCTGGTCCCATGGTAGGAAAGTGGAAAGGTGCTAGCACAAAATGTGTTAAGGCCAAAAATGGTAGAATTAGAAGCAGTTATTTTTAATACAAAATACTGTGAAGGTCTATTTTAGCAGTGTGTTGTTAATAAATAAATAAAAAAAAGGGGTCATGGAAATTTTACTTGGCAGCACAATTTAGTAGTGGTATATTAGAAAGGCCTTTTGGACTATGATAAAGTGCAATGGGCACATACAAGGATGCAATGAGTTGGTCTAGTGGTAAAGTGACAATTTAGTGGCTCATTTGGAAATTAAAACAAAAAACAATAGAATGCTAAATGCATGAACAAGTTGGCAATAAGAGTTAGCAGCTCTAGTAGAACTAGAGGCTCGCCAAAAATAGAAAAACTACAGCTAAAACTTGATAAAAAAATAGAATTTAAAAATTAAGAAGAAAAACTCATAGGTTGAGTCTCGAACAACATAATTAAAGTCTAATACTTGTAGAGAAAATTTTTGAAAAAGACAGGAAAAAAATAAGAAATCCATGTAGAATATCTAAAGGAAAGTTAGCAAATTTCAATCCAAAAATATTAGTCCAAAATTTTTTAAAAGCATAATTCAAGCATCAAAGTTCGTCAATTACAAGAGTAGAGAGTGTGGATGAGCATGTGAATTACAGGTTGCTGGTGCAGCATTATGCACAATTTTGATATCCATCAAGGGTGAAAAAGAGACCAATATTGGTATTTGAAAGGTGTTTTAGAGATGCAAATAAGTGCATTCGCGATTATTGGTGATTATTGATTAGTTTTTCTAGTATGATTGGTTGGTGATTTGATCAATTAGCAGTGTTCGGTAATGAGAAATTGTTGAAGGTGATTTTATCAGTAATCAGATACTGATGAAAGTGTTTTTATGGTGGCCTTGGTGAACAGTTGTAGTGATTATATTTATTTGTTTAAGACATAAGTGTCCTATTGGTTCTAGTTTGAAAATGGATGAAAGATGGATCAACAAGGCTAGAAAGTGGTAACTTGCATGTCAAGGGTAGTAGCTCCTTCTAGTGGGTGTTGGTAAATTTTCAGGGGAAATATTCCATTCCTATGAGTATTGGTAAATGAGTAGGGGCAGAAATCCCTTTAAGTATATACTGCTAAACAAGCAGGGGAAAGAGTCCCTTTCAACAGACATTGATAAATGATCAAGGACAATGGTCCCTTTTAGTGAAGATAGATAAACAATTAGAGATAGAAGTTCCTTTTAGTAGCAGTTGATAAACCTAAAATTAGTAGCTTATGGGGCATTGATATAATCAAGTTGAAGCTTGTAATAAATTGAATATTAGTGTCTTTTGTATATGTTTCTCATGTGCTTGATGGTGATTCTGTTATGATTGATTTGTGTCACTAATCCATGAACAATTTCCAAAGTGACTAAAAAAGTATAATTTGACCATGCTTTGATTCTGTTGGCTCCCTGTGATTTGCAAGATTGGAAAGAACAAACTCTGTAGGGAACCACATCAAACCACTTTGGAGTCCATGGACCTAGCCTTCTTGGACTCAGAGAGGGATCTCTCTATATAAATGTTTATAAATGTTATGTCTTTATGCTTTTTATTTGATTTTAGGCTAGTTATGAAGCTCTGAGGACTTGTTTGTTTTGATTGATTGATTGATATGTAGATAGACTAATGATGTGATTAATTAAGGGACTATTTCATATGAATAGATATACCATGAGAAACATTAATCCATTGCGCTATGGAGTCATAAAAGGATTTAATTTTTCATCAAATCTGTAAGGGTTTTTATAGGGAAAGCTAACTATATCAAGTGGATCTCTTATATTAGATGGAATATGAAATGACAGTAAGTTGTGAAAATAGTAAAACTAAAGGGAAATTAAGAATCTTTTAACTCTAATTCAACAATAAAAGCCTTTTAGGCAAGTGTTTGAGATAAAAAAAAGGACAAGCTATACCATAGACTTATTTAGCCAGTATTTAATATGAAAATCTTTAAGACAACAATCCAACAATCCTGGGATTACTTTCAGACAAAGAAAACATTTAAGATGACAATGAGTGCAAATAAAGAGCAAGATAAACATGTATTCTTTAATCAATCACTCTAAATATATTCAAATAAATATTTCAAGACAAACCAAAGGACAGGGCATACCATAGACTTCTTTAGCTGGAATCTACTAAGTAAACTTCAAAGAAAGGCCCTAAAAACAATATTTCAAGCTTGTAATGATCCTTTTTCCAAGATTCTCAAGATTCTATTTCAGAGGTGGACTACAGAGGAATTTACTAGATATGTCACCTTTCAAAGAAAGGATGAGATCTATAGGCTACCTGGCCAACTGTAGACTTTTTTTATATGACTTGGAATAACCCCTTTTTAGGAATTTCAACAAGGTGTTCAAGGAAAACACTGTATAAGTAAAAATATAAAAAAATAACGAAAATCAGGGCTTGGTTCCCCTCATTTATGTTGTATTTGACTTATATGTGGAATTTAATTAGAAACAAATCATTTTAGGCACATTAAACAGATCTCCCAAAAAGTAGACTAGCTAAAAAGCACCCAAAGGGGAAGGCTGCAGTCAAATGCAAGCACTGCTTTAGGAATTGTGCAGTTTTAGCTAATGTTCAGTGGAGATCAGTAAGATAACTGATATATCAGTATTATGGAAGAAAATAATCAGTATGATAAAGCCATTTCATTATACAGTAGAAAGCATGAGGCAATACAACAATAAATCTTTAGAAAAGAGAGCAGGAGCACATGTATATTTGCAGAAATGCTTCAACAACATTATTTTTCAGGAGGTTCAGTAGCTGGAAGTTAAAAATTAGATCTAGAGAATATCTATGGACAAAATATTAGATCTATATCAGATCTAGAAACTCTATATTTTTCTCTACAAGATCCACTTGGAATTTTGACAAAGGCATGCATGAATAAGAGTAGATTTGAGAAACAAGTTGCAGATCTTGAAATTGCTGCAGTAAATTTATGAATATAAAATTTCATCACAACGGATCATATCTGAATAGAACATAGATCAGAAAGCCAATCCATGGATCACCAAGTGGAAGGCAAACCCAGCACAAGAGATCTCTGATCTAAACTATGAGCAAGACAACCTACAAACCCTCATACATAAATAACGCAGTTTGCCCAGTGGGACAACATTTTAACTCAAATGATACAGAAAACTACTGAAGAATTACAGATCTGAAGTATAATAAATGGTACTCTCTTCCAAGAGGTCAAAGGACCCACACCATGGAGAGAGACTCTCAAAATACACTAGATCTCTGCAGATCTAGATTACCACTTGATGCAGCTTGTAGAGACAGCAAAACCCTCAATGGATCAGCACTGCCAATGTAAGTAGGAGTTTGGAATCAATCCTAATAGTGGTTAAATTCAACAAACTTTCCTCCTTGAATCATCAAAGGAAGAGATGAAAATCCTGCATAGGAATTCCAGATACAATCCTCCACTCAGCAACAAAGAATGGTATTTGTCTAAGAAGACAAATATTCAAAAATATGATCTATCAAAAACCTTCTCTTGCTGCCCTCCTTTTCCTTTTATAAGATGAGAAAGCTCTTGCAAACCCTAAACCACTTTGATGAGTTATCCCTTTTCACATTAGAGGCTCCATTCTAGAACTGCACTGTCCCTTTTGGAGATGCAATGAACCTAGACAGCGCTGTTGATTTGGTCAAGGTTGACCCAGTCTTTAGCTCAAACCTCTTTCACACCTGCAAATGATTATTTACATAGCCCTGATTTGTCTTTGTTCACAGGGGCATTGATTTATTCCGAATTTTTAGGAGTTTTACATGTCCTCCTTTATTCATTTATTCATGAAACATAAATTAAAACAAAATTGAATGTTCCTCTTAGCTAAGGCTAAGTGGGAACATTACAGTCCTCCCCTCCAAAATGTTGCTTGTCCTTAAGCAACTGATAGGGTAAGAGTTGTAGTCCTTCTTCTTCTCCATTGATGGCACCATCAAGGATCAAGTTTTCATCATGGATCGAGTGCTCATCAAGCCAATACATCAGAAATTTCTCCTTTAATTCTAGAATGATAGGTGCATAGTCTATCCCTTCAGGAGTGTAAAACTCAACAAAAATAAACATGGGTGAAGCAATGTCACATCTAAAACATGTATCATGAAGTACAAGATAAAGTTCCATCCCATGTGGTACATATACACTGCCCACTTTTTGCTGATACAAACCCATAAACAATACCAATATATCATATATGTATGGAATAAAAATCACATATATGCAAACTGAAATTTTCACTTGAGGAGGTGGGTCACAATCCCACATAAGGTACCAATGCAGTGCACTCCTTGTTTTGAGTAGATATTAGTGTGTTAGGTGGTACTCCCACCACATATTTGATGCATGGGTCACTTTGACATGGCTGAAAGTGAGGCCCAAGTTAGGTGCCTTTGGGAAGCACCCATCATGATAGAGAATCTCCCTTTGCACCTCAAGGGAGTGGCCAGATTCAGAATTCTTATTGGCCTCATCAATGCCATGAGAGATGCATGTAAAGTCACTCCTTGTAGGAGCCATGGACTGCATACATATGGTAAGATAATGTGTTAAATAAGAAAAATAAACATAATCCATAAGATTAGATTCTTTACCATTCAAGTCTCCCACACACATGGAGTTAGGCATGGGAATTTCTCCTCTTTTAAGAGAAGGAAGAGATGGCTAAAATGTCTCATGCATGGAATCCTTTGGCTGCCCCATCTCCTCATAACTATTTCACTCTTGTAAGTGCTGATGTAGTTCCTCCCAATCATAGTGCTGATGTAATTCTTCCTTCATGCCCTCCCAATCAAAACTCCTCATGATTAGGGAGTATATCTTGGCTGACTGCATATAGCTGGAAAGGAACTCTTTGTGTGCTCTTTGTAGTATCTCTTGCTTAAGCTTGGAGGCTTGAGACAAGAATAATTTACAAGATGATAGATGACCCCTTCATGGACCAAATAGCCTCCTCCTTGCTTCATGCCATCTAATATCATCCTGGTGTGCAGATCTTTGGAGTACTCCACAAGGAGTTGAGACCTCCAATATGGATCTACACGGCTCAACAAGGACATCACTGTTGATGCATCTATGGTGGTGCTTGCCTTGTTGTTGATTGTTTCTTTGACATTATACATGCCAAAATTGTTTGTGGGAAGGCTGATCCTCCCCCTTGCTTCCTCCCATAGCGTTGTGGCTTTCTCTTCCATTGCTTAAGCACTTGGTGAGGCTTTCCCCACATGATCAGAATCTAATGGCATTCAAAGTGGCTTGCCATGATATAGGAATGTTCCTTGCAACATTCTCATAAACATGAGAGAAGAGGTCCTTGCCCCCACTACGTAATTACATCTTTGTTGCTTGGGTGGAAAAATCAGGTGAAAGATAGGTGTGCATGCCTTGAATGATTTGTTGTTTCCCACTCTTCAAATCCACCCACTCCATCTATAAGGCCTTCCAATCAGTGGTGACTTTTCCCAAGGTAATCAACCACTGGACACCCAATATTATGTTGGTGTCTAGTATGTCAACTAAAAAGAAATGTTCCACCAAGGTGTAGGTTCCCATAGTCACAGAAAGTGATGGAGCATATTGCATGCACTGCATAGTTCTATCTCCGGGAACCAAGACAAAGAACCCATCAAAAGTATCAATGGGGATCCCTCTCCTATGCATAAGGTGAGCATATATAAAGTTGTGGGTTTCCCCACTGTCAATCAGAATAGACACTCTTTCGTTCATAACTGAACCTTGCACTCTTAGGGTCAAATATTTGGGCACTCCTCTCAAAGAAGCAAGAGTCCCACTTGTTGGAGCAAGGGTTACCTCTTCACCTCTAGATGGTGATTGATCTTCCTCTTCATCATCACCAGCGCTGTGATCTCTCCTAGGTCCATCATTTCCCTTTTCCTCCTCAAAATCAGAGAAGACTTCAATATAGTGTGTTCTTTCAGCAGCACATCTATGTCCTAGCACATCTATGTCTTGAGAAGTGAAACACAATCTCTTTTTCCTCAACTCCAGAGATCAATGTCATGAGGTTTCTTCAGTGATCTCTACTTGGATAGAGCAAATTTCCCTTCTTTCCCCTTAGAAGAGTGAGGGGTTCTGCTTTGGAAAGTTTCCTTTGCTCTTGGCAAGGCATCTTGGAGATCCCTAGCTCTCTCAATGGCATCATGCAAAGGTTCTTCCAGGCCATCAATGAACATGTAGACTCTCCTTGCTACTGATAGATTAGGGACCATTATAGACAACCTCAAGAATTCATATATATAGGCCTCTGCATCTCCTGTCTACTTAAGATTTTCCAATCTTATAAAAGGGGCCTCTGGATCTTTCCGATCAAATCTCTCCACTAGTATCCTCATGAACTCAACATATGTAGACACATTGCTGTGTCCCAATGTAGATAGTCCATGCAACCACCAGTTGTGGGCTTCTCCCTCAAAATGCAACGTGGCAATCTTGATGGCTTCTACTTTGGGCACTTTATTCAACTGGAAATAGATGTCCAACTTTTCCACCCATGCTTTGGCAGAACAAGAGGGTGATCCATCGAACTTAGGCAAGAAGAACCTGCCCATAGTGTGGTGTCTCCCATGAAGGAAACCTCCATCTCTGTACTGCTGCCATGGCCTCCTCCAGTCCTTGAGATGGAAAAAGTCTTGAAAGCTCAAGTTATCCTTGAACCTATGACTTTGTGAGTCATATTCCACAAATTACCCTTCCAGGGAGGTTGGATCTTGCAGTCCTTCATTCTCTACAGCCAAGAAGGTAGGCATTGTAGAGAGTTGTGAGGCATGTGGAGCTTGTGGCAAGCTCACAAGTTGTCCAGTCCCAAAATGAGACATATCAGAACTTTCTCCTTGATGGAATCTCCCAAGGGAATCTCTCATTCTATCCACCCTCATCTCCTTTATCTCCTTGTACAGATCTTGCATAGCCTCCAAGAGATTTTTTGCAAACTCCTCTGCTTCCTTATCCTTCTCATCCTTTTCTTTCACAGGGGTTTTCCCCTTGTCTTGACCTCTTTGAAGGTCCTTATTAGTATATTCATAATTTTTATGACTTCTATTCTGGTATCTACACTCCCACTCAGTAAGAGGATCTTCATCTTAGGAATGCAGCATGACTGGTGCTCCGATACCACTGTAATGATCCTTTTTTCGGGATTCTCAAGATTCTATTTCAGAGATGGAATATAGAGGAATTTACTGGATATTTCAACTTTCAATGAAAGGATGAGATCTAGAGGCTACCTGGCCAACTGTAAACTCTGTCTATAGAACTTGGAATAACCCCTTTTTAGGAATTTCAACAAGGTGTTCAAGAAAAACGTTGTTTAAGTAAAAATGTGAAAAAATAATGCATATCAGGGATTTTTTCTCCTCTTTTATGTTGTATGTGACTTATATATGGAATTTCATCAGAAAAAAATCATTTTAGGCACATTAAACAGATCTTCCAAAAAGTAGACTAGCTAAAAAGCACCCAAAGGGGAAGGTTGCAGTCAAATGCAAGCACTGCTTCAGGAATTTCATATTTTTAGATAATGTTCAATGGAGAACAGAAAGAGAAATGATATCTCAGTATTACGGTATCAAATAATCATTATGATAAATACCTTTCATTATACAGTAGAAAGCATGAGCCAATACAGTAATAAATCTTCAGAAAAGAGACCAGGAGCATATGTATATTTGCATAAATGCTTCAACAACATTATTTTTCAAGAGGTTTAGCAGCTGGAAGTTACAAATTAGATATAGAGAAGATCTATGGACAAAATATTAGATCTATGGACAAAATATTAGATCTATAGTTTTCTCTACAATATCCACTTGGAATTTTGACAAAAGCATGCATGAATAAGAGTAGATCTGAGAAACAAGTTGCAGATCTGGAACTTCTGCAGTAAATTTCTGAATACAACATTTCATTGCGATGGATCAGATCTGAACAGAACATAGATCAGCAATCCAATCCATGGATCACCAAGTGGAAGGCAAGCCCAGCACAAGAGATCTCTGATCTAAACTATGAGCAAGACAACCTACAAACCCTCATACATAGATAACGCAGTTTTCCCAGTGGGACAATGCTGTAGCTCAAATGATATAGAAAACTACTAAAGAATTACAGATCTGACATACAAGAAATGGTACTCTCCTCTAGGAGTTCAAAGGACCCACTCCATGGAGAGAGACTCTCAAAATACACTAGATATCTGCAGATCTAAATCACCACTTGTTGCAGCTTGCAGAGACAGCAAAACCTTCAATGGATCAATGCTGCCAATGTAAGTAGGAGCTTGGCCTCAAGCCTGATATTGGTTCAATTCAGCAAACTTTCATCCTTGAATCATCAAAGTAAGAGGTGAAACTCCTGCATAGGAATTCCAGATACAATCCTCCACTCAACAACAGAGAATGGTATTTTTCTAAACAGAAAATTTCTCAGAAATATGATCTATCAACAACATTCTCTTGCTACCCTCCTTTTCCTTTTATAAGATGAGAAAGCTCTTGCAAACCCTAAACCACTTTGATGAGTTATCCCTTTTCACATTAGAAGCTCCCTTCTAGAACTGCACTGTCCCTTTTGGAGATGCAATGAACCTAGACAGCGATGTTGATTTGGTCAAGGTTGACCCAGTCTTTAGTTCAAACCTCTTTCACACCTGCAATTGATTATTTACATATCCCTGATTTTTCTTTGTTCACATGGGCATTGATTTATTCAGACTTTTTAGGAGTTTTACATGTCCTCCTTTATTCATGTATTCATGAAACATAAATTAAAACAAAATTGAATGTTCCTCTTAGCTAAGGCTAAGTGGGAACATTACAAAGTTACACCAAAGGACATGGAATACCATAGCCTTCTTTGGCTTAACTCTATTAAATCATTTCCAAGACAACAAGTTAGGTTCAGCCAGAGAACAATTAAGAATTCTCCAATCAGAACTTACAGAAGAAAACAATGAGATAAATAATGCAGATAGAAATGGGTGCCAAGACAACATATCCTAATCTAAAATTTATGTTATTTTATCAAAGAAATAATGGACGGAATGGAAAACAAAAGGAAAAAATTGACAAAGATGGAAAACTTCCCCATTAACATAGCTCAAGAATCCTTTGAACGTGCTTGTAAAACTGATTTTCAAAACAGTTACATTACTCTAGTACAATAGACCTCTACAACTCAGAGCTTTCTCAAATCTAGCCTAGCAGTCATAAACTAATCAAGAAGCCAACCAATCCACCAACTAACCAAACAACCAACATTAAAAATGAATGATACATGCAGTATTTATCTTGAAAATGAAGAGGTGATCCTAAGCTAGGGTTTCATATGTGTATTTATTACAGAGTTAATTCATTTTTGAACTTTGAGACCATGCAAGGCCCAGGGAAAAACATCTGAGAATGAATCACTATAATAATAGCTCCTAACTTAACTGTTTGAGCTAACTTTTGGAAGTATTTGACTTTTAAGGCTTTTTAATAACTTTTTAATAACTGTTGAGTAGTTGAGAAATATCTCTGACTGTCTCAATAAATATTGATTTCTTTATTTAAATAAAATATGTTGTAGGTGGAAAAATGTGTCTCTAAATAATTAAATGCCTTGTGTTGAGTCATTTGGATCTGTCTCTGTCCTAATATTTGCCTTAATTTATGTAATATCCCAAAATTTGGATTGCACAATAAGCCTGCTAAAATAACCCACTCCTGGGATATTGATGCATAGAAATGAGTTTACAACCCTTTGATCCCTTATATCATCATATATGGAGTCTAGATCCAAAATGGGAGCAAAAAAAAATCAAACTAGGTGTGGTGAATAGATATCCCACCACCTAGTCTAGCTGAAAAACACCCTACATGAGGGGCTGCAGCTATGCACAACAAACTACTTTAGAAATAAAACAGTCTTGGAAAGCATGAGCAGGAGGCCATCAAATATGATCAAATTATGAGTATACAATAGCAAATCAGAATTACAATGATGCTCTTACATTATACAGTAGAATACAGGAGACAATAGAGCAAGAAATCTTCAGAAAAGAAGGCTGCAACATAGATATAAACTGTAAAATGGCTTAACAATGTTATTTTAAGGAGCTACAGTAGCTGAATGTTACATCTCAAATCTAGAACATATTTGTGGACAAAACATCATATCCATTTCAGATCTGTGAACTAGAAAGACTTATTTACAAGATCCCCTTGGGGTTTTGACCAAATCATGCATTACAAAGAGTAGATCTGAGTTTTAAGTTGCAAATCTGCAAAATGATTTAGAAATTTCTGAAGATGAATTTACATTAAAATAGATCAGATCGAAACAAAACATGGATCAGCAAGCTAATCCATGGATCACCAAAGTGAAAGGCAAATCCCAGCACTAGAGATCTCTCATAAAAAATGGGGTCAAAACACCTTGCAAACCCTCCACTGAAAATAACGCAGTCCCTCAAGGAAAATTGTGTTGTAGTTTGAATAACAGAGATGGTCTGATGCCAAGATACAAATATGAAGCTAAAACAGTTGATGCACTCTTCCAGGAGGTTAAAAGACACACTCATTGAGAAGATGCTCCAATACAAGCTAGATCTAAACAGATATAGAGTTCCACTTGCTGTAGCCTACAAAAGCAAACAAAACCTCACTGGATCTGCATTGCAGTTGGAAGTAGAGCTTGGCCCAAAGATTGATAGTGGATCAAATTAGAAAAAACTCCTCCAAGGCTCCTCAATGGAAGAGGTGAAATCCCTGCATAGGAACTCCAAGTGCTAAGAAGCACAATTCCCCACTAAACATCAGAGAATAGTATTTGTCTAAACAGAAAAGATACTCAGAAATACAGAAAATCAACAACCTTCTATTGCTGCCTTCCCCTTCCTTTTATAAGATGAAAGCCTTTGCAAACCCTAAACCACCTTGATAAGTTAGCTGCTTTCACATGAGGGGCCTCCTTCTAGAATTGCACTGTCCCTTCATGAGGTACATTGAATCTAGACAACGTTGTAGATTTGGTCAAGGTTGACCCAGTCTCACAGCTCAAACCCCTTTCACACCTGTAAGTTTTTTATTTACATGGCCCTGATTTATCCCTATTCATATGGGCATTGTTTTATTCATTCTTTTTAGGGAGTTTTACATGTCCTCCTTTATTCATTTATTCATGCAACAGAAATTAAAACAAAAATGCATATTCCTCTTAGCTTAGGCTAAGTAGGAATATTACAATTTATCCTTTAAGCTCTGTTTAGGTATTTAAACTTGGATTTATCCTTTAATTCTACTTTTATCTCTGATTTGTGCCTAATCCTTTTGATTTGTCCTTTAATTCTTGATTTAATCATTAACCTCTAATATTCACTGCCACAATCCTTTGAATATTTTCATCCTTCGTTTGCATCTCTGTTTTAAACTTGCTACATAGGGGGTTCATCTTTTGCTATTGGAGGGCTTGGATAATCACCAATGATCATGATTCATTGATGTTTATGCTCGATTTCATGCCTCCGATCCTTCTAATGAAACCAATTTCTCTAGATCGTTACCCAGATCACTTATTCAATCGATTTTGGACCCTTCAAATGCATTTCTTGCATTCTTTTCATGAAACCTGCATAATAAAAACAAACTGTTAGCTTAATACCTGCGTTGAGGGGCTTTTCTAAGTTGATTTGGGTTTTCGGGTTGTGGAGCGCTTGCAGAGGTGGTAATATTGATTGATGGCGAAAAAGGGAAAAGTCAGTTTTTGCGAGCGAAGGAGGGGTTTTCGTGAGTGAAGAGGTGGTTTTCACATGGGATGAGGAGTGGTAAGCGGGTTTGGGGGATGGCATGAGATTCCATTCATCGAGCGGCCCGTGGTGGAGGGTACATGGGTTAATACCACCCATTTCACAAGGCTTGGGGTTGTTTAATCCCCACGCCATTTGATATGTGATATTGAATTATGGTCGTCGAATCTTGAGGAATGTAGATCGATGGTGGTCGGGGGTGAAAGGAGCGGTAGGGAGTCAAATTGTGGGGCCTGGGTAGACAGGTGGCAGGGCTTTATTAGAGCGTAGGGTTTGGTGTATGCGGGGCCTAGTGGGTAAATCAAACAAGCAGAAGCCCTTTTTTTTTAAAGAGTAGGGAAGGGTCATGTGAGGTTTTTAATGAGGTGCGGGGGTTAAAAACATTGAAGGAGCGGATTTAATAATTATAAAGGGGTCGGGTTTTATATTTATAAAAAAGAGTTCTAATATAAAAAGAGGGTCCCAAAAGTTTAACTTTATGCTTAAAACAATGTAAAAAATGAGTTTTTACATTGTTTTAGTGCATATAAGGAAGAATGGTGAAGGGCAGGGGGGGGAGGTTGTTAATGGGGTTTTTAGTGGGAAAAATTAGGAAATTAGGCTTTTAGGTAGGAAATAAAGATGAAAATGAGATGATCAAGCCCAGACATGATTTTTTAAGAGTAGGAGGTGATTTTGAGAGGGAAAGCTGAGAGATAGTGAAAAAAGTTTTATGGAGATAATGAAGGCAGTGAGATTTTTGAAGATAGATGATAGTCAAGGAATGCTATCTTCAGCTACTTGTAGAAGATCCATAGTCACCTAGTGAAACTATAGAATACAGGAAGATAATAGATTCAACCCACCGCCCTCTCAGTAGTGTTCTAGTTTCCATTGTTTCTAAAAATTGGTATCAGATCTAGTTTCCTTCATAATCAACTTAACAGTTAGAAGGAAGATCAAATATCATGGAGAACTGGGACTGGATTACCTCAGATGGAGTTCCTTTTTTGAATGGCTCAAATTATACAACTTGGAAGGTAAGGATGAGAATCTACTTGCAAGCTCTTCATCTTGATGTATGGATATTTGTGGAGAATGGAGATATAGATGATAAGTTTGATAAAAAATCTAGGAAGGAAATCATGAGAGGGTTGTCTAAGTCAGATATTGAAAAAGTGATATGTTTTAATACTACCAAGGAGATATGGGACAAATTTTTCCATCTATGAAGTAGACATGCAAGTTGCATGTGATGTCAAGAAGATTTCCCTGTAGGATGAAGCAGTCAAAGATTCAAAGAGCATTGAAGATCATGAATCAGATGATGATTATTCTGTATCAATATCCCAAGTCAACTATTATCACCTAGAGAATTTGAAATTTGAAAGTAATTTGTGGTTTTGTTGTTATTGTAGAACAATAGGCCATTTATTTTAACATTTCTCAGTTGAAAGCACTAATGAAAGTGAAAGTTGACCATATAGTAATAATGAAGAAGGAGCTACCTTGATATCAATAGAATATTTGTACATTGTTCAAGAAGACAATGGGTACACCTTTGGTGAATAGGAAGAAAGGAAATCTCACATGTGAGCAAAAGAATCTCTAGATTCATAAATGGAACGAAATTTTGAGAGTGAAATAGACATGTGTTGTGAATCTAGTTGCTCCTCTATTAATTTGGAATATCTTGAAGAAAATATTTATTTGACTAGGTAGCTTATATAACTCTTGATGAGATCAGTAAATTCAAATCCAAAAATACGGATCTGTAAGAAGTGAATAGAACATTAAAAAAGTTGTTGAATATTCAGAAGCCTGCAAAGAAAATTGAATTGTTTAAAGAGATTCAAACAAGCCATTTTTCCTGTCAGGACGAGGCATTATTGTAAGATGATAGTGACTCAAAAACAGAATTAAGGGGACCCACAAATTTTTTTAAAGGAAGATATGACAACACAACAATGGCAAAGAAAAGAATGCAACACCAAGGAGACTAAAAGATCTCTAGAAATAAAAACAAAGGTATGTAGCCCATCATATGTTTATATTGTAACAACACAAGAAAATTTGCGTCCAAGTGTCCAGAGAGGAAAAATAAGGTGCAGTATTAGAAGTGGAATGTGTTATTTAATCCACAACCATGAGCTACTAAGATAAATTTGAAAAATCAAGCACAAAGAGCCTTTTACCCTCAAAATAAATATTTTCAATCGCCCAAAACCACCAGGAGAATGGGTATTATACCAAGAAACTAGATAGACATAATCCTTGGTGAGAATAAAAATTCCTTTCTCCCATTTTTGAATAATGTTGATTGTTACAGATGTAATAATTACGGGAAAAAAGAATCTACATTCAAATTTTGAAATAAATCATCTTCTCAAAATGTTCCAATAAAATGAATGGATTATGATGAGATTCAGCAAGGACAACTGCGCAAGATCTATTTCAAAACTCATAAGAAAGGTAGATAAAATGGATCATGGAGGTAGCATGGAAGAATGTCTTATTTTGAAGATAATCAACAGAGATTTAAAATGTCAGAGTCCAAAATTCCTGAAGTTGATATTTCTTATACAACATTCAGTGGTAAGATACTCCAATCCGTTAAAATAAGCAGCATCAGCGTTGATAAATATGCAAAGGAATATAATCAGAAATAAGAGAAAGAGTGGTATGAAATCTCAAACAATGGAAGAAAGTCACCCAGACAGATGAACCAATGCCAAAAATCAACTCATATCTAGTTTTGGAAGAGAAAGGAAGATAATATACTTAGGGGGAGTAGATCCCTTATTCCTCTTTATTGAAGAGAAGAGGTTGGCTTCAAGGGAAGTTATAAAGGTCATATGCAAGGAACATAAAGGAACATGTCAATGAATTCATCTGAAGGATAAATGGAAGTATGCCATTTTATGTTGATTGATAAAGTCCAAGTATATATAGATGGTGATGATCTGTTTACTACTAACGTTTATTTATCAAGTAGTGTTTATACATTCTTAACACAAAGAGGTAGCATTGCCACATAGGGAGTATAATCAAGTAAATATTTGAGTATAAAATTATTCATTGATAGTTGGTATCATTAATTGGTATTATTTGTTTTCTGCAAGATAGAGGCTAATGGTATTTATGTTATCATTACATTATAATTGGTATCAGAAATTGTATTTTTGATGAAAGGAGCATGTTCATAGGATGAGTACATTCAATTATCAAGTGCTCAACAATTGCTATCAGTGACATCAATTCAACAATTTGCATCAGTTCAACACTTGGTATCAGAGGTAATGGCAACTGATATTTATATTCATTAGACTCTTTGTCATATTATGTTGTTCACATCATCAATATGAAATTGTAAGTCCAAGTGTTTGTAAGCAATTCTTGATGTTTTTTTTCATGATGGGTCAAATATTTAATGGTGAGTTTGTTGTAAAAGTTAGTTTTTAAGCATGCATTGGTGAGATTTCCTCTAAGTTTGTTAAGTAAGCACATATAAGTGTTGTACTTTGTTGTTCATCAGTTTAAAATTGATGGTGTCATGCACAGGAATTTTTTTTATGGTTGTTATAGTTTAGGTGTATGTGTCTTTGTAGGAATTTTTATGAATGTAATCCTAGTTGAGGCTTAGACCAACAGGAACCATTTCTCATGGATTAGTTGTACAAGCATATGTTGTTTTAGTAAGAGATCCATCTTTCACACTTGAGGCAGATATTGGGAGTAATTACTCCTTTCCTTTCAACTCAATATTCTTAATAGGACATGGAGGAACCTACTTGGATCATATAAGAGGTTCCTAGGTTTTTTAGCTTAAGAAGAAGCAATTGATAGGTCCACAAGATCATAATACAGAGGGATGTTGTTAACAGTGGGAGCATGTTATTATATTTTCATTGATTTCAAAGGGGGAGAAGCATTTTTATCAAACAAAAGATGGTAAATTACCTCAAGAAAAGTACAGGGAGAAGTATCAAAGAAAATTATTGATCATTGGTGATGATTTGTTGTTTCATCTTGGTGTTTCCATCAGTGCCAAAGGGATAGATTGTTGGAAGTATGTTGGCAATTATGGAAAAGGAAAAGATTATTAGCAAAGTCAAGCAATTGAAACTGTAAAAGAATTGGTAAATATGTATCATTGATGGAAAAGATAAAGTCCAAGGAAATGGAAAATGTGGAAAAGAAAAAGAAACAAAGGTGGAAAAGGAAAAGCATGGAAATTGCAAAGCACTGGTGATGGTGTTGTCATTGTCAATATATGGCACAGGTGTCATAGAATGCCATGAGGTGACTAAAAAGAGGAGAATAATATTGGTGAGGTAATTAGAAGGAGAATATACTTTAGAGTCATTTCTTATGCAACATATCATCTCAGGTGCAATTCAAACCCAAACAATTGGAATGTGCTCAGAAATATTTCTAGTGATATGTGGAAGCTTGAAAATGGCTTCTGGTTTGAAAGTTAGAGCCAGTCAAAGTTGTTATTCCCCAAGTTAAATTTAGCAGAGTCAGAAATATTTTGGGTGATTTTTTATGCATATTCAAAGTTTGGAGAAGTGCCAAACCAGGCGGATAGGGTGGTGGAGCACCCAAAAATAGTTTTGGGCTAACATGGATGGACATCACAACAACAAGGATTCACTTTATTCGCTCCAGTGGAGCCCACCTGACGAAGTTAACCCAGTGGTATGGTTTTCATGCACAAGTGTTAGTAGTGAGATGTAAAAGACCAGTTGGGAATGCATCCATGGTGCAACCCATAAAGCAACAAAGAAACTTCCCATTGGTCAAAGTGGAACCCACTTGATAGCATGTCCCAGCAAAGGAAGCCCAGAAGGTATGAGCTTGAAATTTTGTTTGGGGAGCACAAGGTTAAGAGCCAAGAGGTGGGCATAGAGCACACATGGTGGGTTTTCGACAACCCCACAAACAAAATTCTTGTCAGGCCTTAAGGCATATAGATGTGGTTTCCCATACCACTAATCGCGTAGATAAATGGTGGAAATCCACCCTTGGACCTATTCTCATAATACCAAAAACTAGAATGGACTGGTGTCGAGGTATGAGTTCTTGAATCCATTGGTTTTGTAGAAAAACAAAGAAAAAGGATTGAACCCAGTGGTTTTTGTTTAAAATGTTAATAAATAAATTTCCTACAAAACAAGTGTGTAAGTGTTTTTGTGGCAATGGAGTACCAAATAAAACCTCCTTAGCAGTTGGTTGCTCCCTGAAAAATATCATAGATATAGTTGGTGTTCTTAGTGGACAAAATTAGATAAACAAAGCATTGAAAATGGTGAAAACAATGCAACTACAAACATTATAAACAAACAAACTAATGCTTAATGAAGCAAAAAAGTCAACAAAATAATGGAAAAAGGATCCCTTTATTGATTGTTGGTGGTATAAGATGAATAAAATAGATGAATGATAAACACTTGAAGAGAAATATTTGAGAGATAGTGCTAAAACAACCTCAACAAGGAGGTCCCTTTCCTCAATCTATTTGCAAGCTACTCCTCACTGTCAAAAGAAGTATGAATACCCTCTCAATGGTGGGATCTTATTCTCTCACTTAGATTATTTATTTCTTAGAAGAAATATGTCCAACATGGTATTTCTCTTACTTATTCCGCTTCAACAATGAAATGTGGTGTTTCTTTGATAGAAATTTGGTTAGCATAACATTTTTCTCATGTTTTGGTTCTCCCATAGCTTGTTTATATAGAATTGTTTGAAGCCATATTAGGCTCTCTTGGTTCATGAATGATAGTTACTCAAGAGTAGGAAAATATGATTCCATTAAGGGTTGCATATCTTTAGGGTGACTCAAATATAGTTGTCCTTGAATGGAACATGTCAGGGAATCATCCTCCAAGTGTGAGAAGTTGTCCCGAATTTGCTGAGTCGCAATTTTCCTCGATCGCGCAGCTTTCGAAAAAAAGTAGCGTGATCACACTTTTTGCCTTCATGTATGGTGCGAAATCAAAATTTTCCATAGGAAGCCTTAGGGGAAATAAAATTTTATAACTTCCATGATGTCTTCAGTTGGAAACTATTTATCTATGCGTTCTATTGGGCAACCTTAGATGTCTTTTAGAGTGTACAATTTTCTAGTGTTAACAATTGTCCCATGATGTATGAGGTTAGAAGCAACCATATAGCTGAAATACATTATGTTTTTCTATTATGACTGAGATTTTTAGTAACTTCTTTGAGAGAGAGAGAGAGAGAATATCTTCTCGTGGAAATTATTAGAGGAACCCCTTGTTGAGAATTTGGTAGAGCGGAGATTAATTCAAATTATCTTCTTAATAATTACTTGTGAGTTTACTTCTATTACTTATGTCTTATTTTCTTAGCTTATTTAGTCTTTCATCAAGTAAAATACCAAAAACACAAGAGACACGAATTTAGGTTCTTCAAGCCAGGGAAAAATCTCTCCCTCTTGGAGAGGAAAACCCACGAGAAATCCTTCTTATATACTTTCAGATGGAAATTACCATGACCATGACATAGACCCTAGAAATATATAAGCCTTCAAGGCCTTGTCACTGCTTCTTCAATGACTACTTCTTTCTTGAAACTTCCTACACTGATTTGCACCATTCAGCACCAACCCTGGATCCTTCCTTCTACGCATTGATTATTGATACAACCTTGTATTCTGATCACAACCCTTTCCATGCACTTTATTATAGACCTATCTATACTTCACCGTAGCCCTATTTCAACATTATAAAATAGTCATATATCCAAATATATACCTGCAATTATGTCCACAAATGTTCACATGAATATTTCTTCCTTTTCCGCACTTTCTTCTTGTATATATGCCTGTTACTGGAATTCACAATCTTCTACTCCTTTCGTATTGTGTCTTAGTCCTAAAATACTCGCACAAGATCTCAAAGCTTGTCTTGTTCTTGCATTTACTTCACCTCCTTTTTTACACTTGATACAACCTTGTTCTTGATTTTACTTCAAAGGGGTACCACCAAAGATTACCCAGACTTATCTGCACCTTTTTACTTCAAACTAATCTGCACCTTTTTCTTCAGAACGATCTGCATTATCTCCCTCAAATGGGCAGCAGAAAATCCTATATATAGAGTGCTTCTTTCAAATTTTAGGCTGACCTCAATGACTGTTTGAAGGTTGAATTTACCACTGCATATAGGCCGACTTGTAGGGAAAATCTTGCAGCGTTAAGGAGGTTGACTTGAGGGTTGTCTTGAGCCATTTCTTCTCTGTTAAATGAAAAGGTATTGATGCATATTCTATCTTCATATACATGACTCTTAATTACATTTATAACCAGAATACAAATCCTAATAGACATCAAGAAGAATTCTATTGACCTAAAATAAAAAATTCTCATGAAACCCATGAGGCACACATAAAAACATATTTTATTATATTTGTCTTTTTCTTTACATAAATACATAATTACATAGCCAATATGAAGACAGATCCTACTTATACTTTTCAAAACCCCTTGAATGAGGATAAAGGATAACCATGCTCTAAATAAAACCTGAGAGAAAAATAAAAAGTGCTTATATGAGGTGGGCATGTCTCATGCTCGTTATGATGACTAGTGATAGATTATTACAATCAAACAAAGAATTCTTTTGTCTAGTAAAACTCTAGTATTTGACATTTCGATGGATGATGAATATAATTGTTCATGCCCTCAAGGGATTTTCTTAACAAATAGACAAAATCTGGTGCCCCCGTGCATAAAAATGGTGAATCATTGCTTGAGTGAGGTGCTTATGTATGTATGGGTCTTCGACTTTGGGTACCTCCCTCGCATCATGATGTAAGAATTTTTGAATGAGGTGCTTAATGATACATGGTTCTTTGAATAAGTGACAAATTTGTAGCAATAATTAGCACGGTACCACCCTGACATGAAAACTGGTGTTGGTGTCGAATATTAGGGGGATCGATGAAATCAATGGGAAATGGTCATGTAAGAATTTATAGGGTAAGTTCCTTAGATCAAACACCAAAGGTGACCACTCACAAATAGATCACAAATCAGTACACTCATATATCACGTGGCTAATATCCTCGAAGAGGGAAACAGTCCATGGCCTGAGCCAATATGGCCACTTCAGGCAATTTATTAATATAAAAGGAAAAGTTACATATGTTTCTCTCATAAATAGTTACCAGACAAATTACCCTCCATTCTCTTTAAGTAGATATCATGTACCAATCGGGTGTCAAGCCACGGATCAAGTGTCGTTAGTAACAAGGAGAGAGGGAACCATCAAATCACTACAAATCACAACCGTCAGATTATAAGTTACAAATGTACATAGTAAGGAAACACACTTTACCTAACTCTACACTAGACCAAGTTATACTTAAATATTTCCTATGTGTCGGAATATCCTAGCATCCCCCCTTAAGAAAAACTTGGAATAGGATTGAAGGATTTAAAAAGGTGACACAAAAGGATCATATTTCGTATGTGTCAAAATATCCTAACATCCCCCATTAAGAACAACTTGGGATAGGATTGAAGGATTTACAAAGGTGACACAATAGGAGAAGGAAGGAAGCATTAGATCCTATCCCCCCTTAATGATAACTTTCCTAAACTCCAAGCATGGATAGAATTTTGGTAAACTTCGCTTTTGTGAGAGCCTTTTTAAAGATATTGACTACTTGATCATTGGTTGGAAAATACTGCACTTCAAGAACACGATCATGAATGATATTTCTGATGAAGTGTATGCGGAGCTCAATGTGTTTCATACGTTGATGATGAACTGGATCTTTACATAGCTAAATGGCACTCTGATTATCACACCAAAGTGTAGTTGGATGTTCTTTATGAAGACCAAATTCAAACAGGATCTGACGAAGCCACATGGCTTCCTTGATAGCTTCAACGGCACCACGATACTCTTCTTCTACTGAAGAAAGAGAGATGGCACTTTGTTTCTTAAAATACCAAGTAATAGGTCCTAAACCAAGAGTGAATACATATCCTGCAATAGACTTTCTATCATTAGGGTCACCAACCCAAACAGAATCAAAGAAACCAATCAATGGAGATTCTCCCGCACTGTAATGAATCCCGAACTGAACTATACCTCGAATATATTAGAGTATTATTTTAGCTACTTTCTATAGACTTTCATGAGGCCGGTGCATAAACTGAGCAACAAGACCAACAAAAAAGGAAAGGTCAGGATGGGTATGGGTTATATACAAAATTTTACCAACAATTTGATGGTATAAGTTAGCATCAACTTCAGGGGTAGTGCAAGTGACTACAAGCTTGACACCAGACTGAAAGGGAGAAGGGGTTGGCTTAAATTCTTCCATGTGAAAGTGGCGTAGAAGATCACAGGCATACTTGGACTGAGAAAGGGTAATACCTTCTTTGGATTGCAAGACTTGAAGGCCAAGGAAATAATGCAAGTGTCCTAAGTTTGTCATTTCAAACTTATTTTTGAGGCTAGAATTCACATGGTTTATATGGTTGGGATCACTACCAGTAAGGATAATATCATAAACACAAAAAAAAGGATGGTGAAGGACTTACCCACTTTCTTGGTGTAGACAGTGTTGTCAGAATGACACCTAGAAAAGCCATTGTCTAATAGAAATCTATCCATTTTGGCATACCAAGCCCAAGGAGCTTGTTTGAGACCATAGAGAGACTTCCTAAGGTGACAAACAAGGCTAGAGTCATTTTGTATAAATCCAGAGGGTTGTTCCATGTAGATTTCTTCATGGAAATCTCCATGTAAGAAGGTAGATTTAACATCCATCTGATGGACTTCCCATTTAAAGGAGGCGGCAAGGGAAAGAACAAGGTGGATAGAATTCATTTTGGAAGTAGGGGAGAAGGTTTCATTATAGTCAATGTCTTCAAATTGTGAAAATACTTTAGCAACAAGACGAGCTTTATGTCTATCCACTTTTCTATCTAGTCCAAACTTTGTTTTGTAAACACATCTGCATATGACAAGTTGTCTTCCTTTTGGAAGAGGAACAAGATCCCAAGTATCATTTGCCAATAAGGAATGACATTCTTCATTCATAGCTTCATCCCAATCTAGATGACCGAAAGCTTCTTCAAAGGTGTCTAGATTAGGATTTTTTGGAACTTTAGCCAATAAGGAAGAGGCTCTTTCGAACTGATAACATGTACGTCATCGAACTGCAAGGTCACCTGCAAGAGAACTGGTTGCATCTTGAGTAGAGTGGACCCATCCTGGAAGTTGTGGAGCGGAAGGAATATATTCAAGAGGTGGAGGAGGATTTTCATCCTTGTTGTCATAATATGAACTAGAAGGAATGCTCAAAAATATAATATATAGAGAGAGGTGGCACATATGTCGAATCAGGCTCACAGGCCAAAGGTTGCACACCTGCCGAACTAGGCTCGCAGGCCGATATATTTTCATCAAATTTTACATCTCTTCTAATGATTATATTTTTAGATTTTGGTTAAATAAGTCTATATACTTTTACATCTTCATAATATCCAACAAAAATTTATTTTTCACTCTTAGGTTCTAAGGCTTTATGTTTCGCATCTGGAATATGGGCCCAAGCATCACTTCCAAAAACGAGAAAGTGACTTAGATCTGGTTTGATTGAGCTCCAGGCTTCTTCTGGAGTTACATTCCTTAAAACATTAGTATGAGTGTGATTTACTATGTGATTTGCACAGTTAATTTCTTCTGCCCAAAAATTGAGACTAATTCCTTTCGATTGAAGACAATTAGCCATTTCTTTTAAGATGTGATTCTTCCTTTTAGCTACACCATTTTGTTGTAGAGTATATGGAACAGAATTTTTCAATTGAATGCCATGCTCGGTGAAAAATTTGATAAATTTGTTGTTAACATATTCTTCTCCATTATTTGATCTTAACTTAATAATTTGATGTCCAGATTATTTCTCAACAAAGGCCTTAAAGGCCAAGAACATGTTAAAAACTTCACTCTTGAGTTTTAAGAAGTATACCCAGGTGCGTCTGGAAAAATCATCAATGAAAGTTAATATGTACTTGCAACCAGAGAAAGAAACAACAGGAAGTGGGCCACATAAATCACTGTGTACAAGCTGCAAAGGGGTTGAAGCATGCCAAGAGACACGTTTGTCAAAACTATCCTGACGATGTTTTTCGAGTACACATCCAGAGCAAACACCATCTTGGCAAGATACCATAGGAAGACCTGTCACCATATTTTCTTTACATAGATTTTGAAGAGAGTGATAGTTTAAGCGACCAAATAACTCATGCCAAAGTTTGCTCACTTCATCATTATGAGAAAAAAAATGGAGGGAAGACATGATGACCCAAATTATTCAAACTTATACAACCTTATGGAATCATCAGCAATTCCAGTAGCTAAAATATATCTAGGATCTTTGAGGTCCTTGATTACAACATCATGAGGTAAGAATTATACTAGTTTCCCTTCACTTGAATGAGTTATCTGATAAATAGATAGAAGGTTGCATGACAAGGTAGGAACACATAATACATCATTAAACTTGTCATTATCTAGATGAATGGTTCCAGAACATACAACACTAAGAGATTTATCATCACCAACAAAAATATTTTTATTGTTACAAGAATTTAAAGAAGAAAACATGGCTTTATATTTGGCCATGTTGTAAGAAGCTCCAAAATCAATGAGCCACTCATGAGAATGAGAATAAGAAGATATATTTAATTCATAACCATATGCTTGACAACTACAAGCAGAAAGTTCCATTCTTGAAGATGAAATTGAAGAGGTCTCCAAATTGATGTGGTGCTTCCATTAGGGGAATTTTGAGGTCTAAAATGGGCCTCCTAAGAAAAATGTACAACAAAAATAAACTTTATAAGAACTAATACGATTCAAGATGAGGATGTCAACTATGGGGGATGATTCACCATTTTTTTAAGTAAAAGGGTAACAATATTAAAAAATAATAAAAAAATAAAACTACTTTTTCAACTCGTAATTTTAATTTATCTCGCAAATTTTTTACTCAAATTTCAAGTGGGAGTACTCTTCGGATGAAAAATTTAATTCTTCATCCAAGGAGTACCCATGTTGCATACTTTCAATGGACTCCGCTACACGAAAAAATGAGAAATACATAAAAAACGTGATTACAATCATGTTTTTAATCTATTTATCATTTTTTGTGTAGCAGGACCCATCGAAAGTATACAACAAGGGTACTCCTTGGATGAGGAATTAAATTTTTCATCCAAAAAGTACTCCTGCTCAAAATTCGAGTAAAAACTTTGGGAGATAAGTTGAAAATATGAGTTGAAAAAATATTTTTTTTCATTTTTTCCCTCTAAAATTTGTTGATGTCATCAAATCTTATTTGATTATTTCCACTATTATTTTATAATTTCCTTGGGAGGCCCATTTTAGACCTCAAAATTCCCCTAATGTTCATTGTTGCTTCCAAGGCTTCTATATTTTTAAAAAAAATTGGACTCTACATGGCCATCACGATTACAAAAGTTGCAATGTCTATTTGTTTTCTTCCCTTTGTTTTTAGTTGCCTTATCAGTTTGGTGAGCTTCTTTTTCAGTTTGCGGTTGAAATTTCTTAAGACCCTTCTTTGGTTTAGGACCATACTTCTTAGGATACTGCTTCTTGATATTATTTTGATATGGTTTCTATTGGGCTACTAAGGCTTTCTTAGAAGTGTTTCCAGAAGTTATAATACCAAAGTGTAAGATTTTTTCTTATTCTCTTATCAAAGAATTGCAAAAGGCATCAAAACAGGGTTCTTGTATGTTGTTCCCTAATAAATGAGGGCTTCTCTAGTGGAATGGAAGGTGAAAACAAATACAAAGTATGCAGGACCAAGCTTAGCAAGAATGGAATAGATGAGGCTACCATATTCCTTTTAGACCTCACAACCTTCTAAAAGAATTCTAAGGGTCTTGAATTTGGACAAAAAATCTTCAATAGAGGAGAAATTGTTGGTGTCCAAAGTAAGTAACTCATTTTCAAGTTGGTGGGCCATGATTTGATTTTGAATGCCAAAAGTAGTATTTACCTTTTTCAAGGCTTCATCAGGGGTGTCAATTTCAAGGATATGAAATCGAAGATCTTGAGCAATGGACATTCGTATCAACCCTCATGCGTTATCTTGTTTATTTTCTCATTTAGAGGCTTTATCTCCATCGGTAGGTTCAGTTTCTTGTCTTGTGGCTATTTTATAAATCCCTTTACTTCTAAGTAAATCTACCATGTGAGGTAGCCATTGGAAATAATTGGTGTTGTTAAGAAAAACTAGGCAATCACTTTCCATTTTTTTTTTTTAAATTGAATTGAAAAGGGTTGAAACTAACTGCTCCAATGGAAAGATCTTGGAAAATTAGGCTGATTAAAAAAAAACGGCTCGAAAAATGGCTTTCAGATGAAAAATTTATGCCTTTTTGAAAAAACTAAGTTGTAGATGTCGAATATTTATTGGAACAATTGAAATTTGATGATGAAGCTCTACTTTTTTTTAAAAATCCTACCCCTTTAACAAAATTTTTTTTAGAAAAATAAGATTGATAAAGAGACTTGAACCCAAGACCTCTATTCTAATAAACTAACTTTACACCAAGTGAGCTAGTAAAAGGATTATGTAATTGTTTGAAAGGAGGAAGGGTTTTTTTTTTTAACTCTTCGGTGTGCGTGTTTTTTCCTGCAAAAAAAACACAAAATCTATGCACAAAAAAAAACAAATGCAAGCCTTACAGAAAAATGTTAGATTTTTGGTTAGCCTTACTGACAACTATCCCTTTTTTGATATTTTTGATTTCCCGAGATCACACAAAGGCACAGGGAAAGAGCATACGTAGCGAAAAAAATCCCTTCTTCCTAATTCTGACTTGCCAAGATCGCAGATGGCACAGAGAAAAGAGCATACATAGAGAAGAGGGTATAGATCTAGCAATATAAAAAATATAAACCGAAATAAACATAGGGAACCGAAATAAACAAAATGATTAATAAAAATAACTACAAAATAGATACTTTATACCTCCAGATCTAAAATGACATAACTTGGGCAACCAAAAACCTTTTCGCATGAAACGAAAGAATTTCTTCACTGTAACAGACACTCTAGACACAACAGAGTCATTCTCCAAGCCTAAAAAGTTTCAAAAATAGTATATCTAAAAAATGGCAGTCACATGTAGTCAAACCGGCTTCGTATTTGGATCAACAACGGATGTGGCCCTCAAAATAGCTCTGATACCATGCAAGAATTTACAGGGTAAGTTCCTTAGATCAAACACCAAATTTCACCGCTCACAAATAGATCACAAATAAGTACACCAATATATCACGTGGTTAAAGCCCTCGAAGAGGGAAACAGCTCACAGCCTAAGCCAACGCGGCCACTTCAGGAAATTTATTAATATAAAAAGAAAAGTTACATATGTTTCTCTCATAAACATTTACCATAAAAATGACCCTCCGTGCCCTTTAAATAGAGATCATGGACCAATCGGGTGTTAAGCCATGAATCAAGTGTTGTTAATACCGAGGAGAGGGGGAACCGTTGAATCACTACAAATCATGACCGTCAGATTATAAGTTACAAATGTACATAGTAAAAAAACACACTTTACCTAACTCTACACTAGAACGAGTTATATAGTAACTATTTCCTGTGTCGGAATATCCTAAGAGGTGAATTCCCATTGTTCCACCCAAGGATGTACCTTAAAGGGGGGACGCATCCAATCTACAACCTCAATCATATAATATGAGTGTTTAAGTTGACAAGAAAGAAGCATCAACCGCAAGAAAAGTTTCATTCTGAAGAATCAAGAAATTATATGAAAGAATATTTTAATATGATGGATCAACAAGGCATGATAAGGAAAGTTGTCAATAAATGGATATGGACAATTGGCCCAAAGTCATAGCTGTAATGCAAGTGGCGACAGTCAAAACAATTTTTTTGGTAGTGATGGCCTTAGGGTCGATAGGACATCCAGGGTAGGTATAAGTATGTTCTAACTGGCGCAAAGGGGGTTAGTGGATAATGTGCGAGCCTCAACCAAGTGTGACTAGAAATTGTCTTTGAGTATAAGACATGAAAATATGGGTGGGGACATTTTTCCTAAAAAATATATGTACACTTTCCAAAATAATGTAAAGGTGGTTTGGATGTACAAACACAGAGACAGGTTCCCCAAAAACATGTTGACCTGCATAATGATGTAGGGATGTTGTTGTTTATTGAGAATGGGGGCCCCATTGGCTAGCCTCAGTGTACAGTTGATGAGGCGGATGAAGTGATACAAATGGGCTATGTGAATGGAGGGATGATAGGCCAAATGTGGAATGTGGTAGTCTATCCTTCTTGATCCATCAAAAAATATAAGGGGTGGCCTAGGAATGGGGTTGGTAAGCAATGAGTGAAGAAGAATGAGGTTGGTCATTAAGGAATGCAATTGAACTAGTTCCTGGGCCTGAGTAGATGGTCATGGATACCAATAGTAGGTGTGGGTTGATAACATGAAGTGATCCATGAGTGGGAAGGATCTATCGACCGGCATGGATGTTTACCATGTGGGAAGGTGAGGTGGTGGTAAACATGGTCAAGATGATGGAACCTATGGTTCATTTTGGAGAAATTATGTCACGATATGAAAATATTTGTAGGAAGCCTATCATGCTGAGTGGTGAATGATACACGATTGTGTCATTTTTACACCAGGGTGTTAATCATGGTAGGATATTCATGGTGTACCTTCAATTTCAATGGCCAATCCCCCAAGTCAAATCATCTTTTTTGAACATATGAATAATCTGAAATCGATTGAACAAGATGAATCAAAAAATAAGATAAGAAGCAATTCGAGTGATATTTTGGGTATGCGACAGGTCTAAAAATGAGTTTTGGAAACAAATGGAATGAAGGGTACCATGATGAAGATGATGTGGTACTCATCCTTGTGTCTCTCACAATTTTGAAAATGGAGGTCTTGAGCTCCTGTTCTGGGCTCAAGAAGATGTCGAAATGGTGATATATAGGACAGAGGGGTCCATATGCCACTTCATTTGCACTTACTATTTTAGGAGACCATATTTGAGCCCAGAGTTGTTTCTTGCCATAGTATTCATCCTGTGTACTGGGGAAGTGCACAGGGAGAGACAGGTGAGAGCTTGAAACCTGAACTTTGTGAATTTTGTATTTTTATGTTAGATATATCGTACATGGGTAACTTGTACTACCTTTGTAGGGTGAAATAACCTTTACCTTGTGGTAAATATTGATTCAACTGCATGGTCACTGTAGGAAGTGGGCTAACAGTCACACAGTCCGTTCAGCTAAAAGGTTGAAATCCGATGGCACTTTTTCGACTCGACCAGTTTTGTGTATAAGGGGATGGTGACCCAATTGAGAGAAGTTTGGGAGGGAGCCACTCGAATCTTCTGATATGCCAGTATCTTATGCATCATTTTTTACGATAAGGTTGTGATGCTATGACTGTTTATAGTATTGCCTCCAAGTCTTGCTAGGGACCCCAAGATTATATGATGGGCACCTGTGATGCCACCAACTAGTGGTGGTGCAGTGGGGCATTACTAAAATGCCAAGGTGGAGGTTTGGTTTAGATCCAACCCTCAGATGATTCTTGAGTACCTATATCTCGGAGTTAACTTTATGGGTGATCCATATATGACGCTTGGGGGCCAACATGTATGTTACTTGTTATTTATCAATTTCAGTATATATATATACGTTTTATGATGAATTTTTTATATGATTCTGATATCATTTATTTATACTTGTATATTTGGGTCCACGTGGACTACCATTGGCCTCCTTAGTAGGAAATGATCCACGACATATGGGAGTACTTGGGGGTTCTATTGTACCACGGCGACAGTGAGATTCTCAGGAGGAGGAGGAGGTCCTTGAGAGGTTTGCGCAGCACTAATGGCTTGAGATCGGTGGTCCCTCTGGGGAGGGGTCCAGCTCTTCAACTGCCGGGGAGATAGTGATATTTCATGAGCGCATTGAGGAAGTGGAGGTCTAATCAACAGTTTTGGCGGCCCATCTTCAAGACTATGAGGATGCTTAGGGCAAAGTTGATACCTTGAAAAGGGGGATTCTTTTTTATGGATGGGTAGGACTAGGAGAGGTGGTGGTGGAGACGACGATGGCACACGATTGGGCATGCCAAATGGTTCTTCGGCATATTGCGATGGAAATGGCCACTTCCCATCCCATTTTGGCACCTGATGCAGAGGTTGGAATTCAGGAGAGGGAGGGACAGCCCTAGCCCTAGATATAGATTGTTTGATGCATGTACTAGGGAAAGCACCAATTATGAGTATGCTCCCATGTTGTTGAGTACTTATTTATCCTGGCCTTGATCTAGTGGATGTAAAATTATTTTTTGTACTCATATATTTTTTTATATGTGTTAGGGTCAGTAGTTTTCATTTTTTGAATGTCTTTCAAGTTATTTAATTTTTAGTTTGAATAAGTCGAACTTATAGTCACTATCATTGTCATAAGTTCAAAATTCACTGTCTGACATCGCCATGAGTTTAGACATCAAGTGGTCCAGTCAATGCATGAAACAATATTGATTCATTGGGAAGTCATGGTTACATATTTATAAACAATAAATTCATGGGGTATGTGTCAATTATGTGTCTATCAAAAAATTTCTCTTGAGATCATTACAGTTAATTTCTGTTGCTCAAGGAAAATGGTCTTTTGAGAATATCCTATTTCTTATTTCTCCCTCTAATTTACACTTGTTTCCCTATTTCCAAAACCTAAATTCCCCATTATCCATTCATAAATCCCCTTTTCTATCAGCTATTCATTACTCATATAACTTTCATTTTCCCCATCCCATCCTAAACCTATTCCCTCAAAGGACCATAATTACACCTTATAAATGACATAACCCATATCCCCCAACTATCTAAGCAATGTATCCACCCAAATTTTCTAATAATTTCACATGCACAAATGATCTGATCATCCTAGTTTGAGTGCCTCATGACATCATACTACAAGACAAAACAAGTGCTAATTCAAATCAAACGAGATGACCACCATAATTCCTGCACAACATCTTCATGCTGAGTTTAAACTGGTAAATTATCAAGGTCAAAGAACAAGGATCAATATACAGCCAAGACAATGACCGAGAACATAGTTATAGTCATCAAAAATCCATTGTTATGCACTAGTGCTACCCAACCATCATTGCACACAGTGCTACGCAGTCACCATGCAACATCCCTCCAAAGCTACACAGTCTTGACACGACTCGGAATTTCATTTTTTTCTAATACTAAGCCACAATCAAATGATCTGATTAGGAAGAGTGCTTCATCAGCACAAATTTACATTCAACTGATGTTTTCCACACTTATTTTTCATAGTTTTTCATTGTTGGAAATATGATGCAGAGTGTTGTCCTTGATGGCAACCCACTGAATGAAGATGAAGACATGTGACAGTTGACATGTGTTGTCCTTGATGGCAATACACCTGATGAAGTTATTCTTGACTTGATGGACTTGGTAAACGATGTAAATCTGATATGATATGATGTTTGTTAGCAATATGATGCTGAGTGTCTGATGTGATATGATGTTAGTTAGCAATATGATGCTAAGTGTTGTTGTTGAATGGCAACTCACTTGATGAAGAATATGGCAACTCACTTGATGAAGTTGTGCTTGATAGAATATCTTCTTGATGAAGAAAATATGATGTATCTATAGTGTGTACAGAAGGAAATGAAGAAAAGAATTCAGAATGTGCTCAAAGTATGATGAAAAGAGTATGTCTCTATGCATACGCGGATATGTCTAGGGGAAGTCGCGTATGCACGCGGCAAAGAACGTGATAAGTCGCGTATGGGCAAAAGCGCTCAAAAAGTGCAAAAACAAGGGCCCGTGGTATTGAAGACTCATGGTATTGATTTGGCTCGTGGTATTGAAGGCTCATGGTATTGCTTTGGCCCGTGGTATTGAAGGCTCATGGTATTGCTTTGACCCGTGGTATTGAAAAAGGATAAACCTATATAAGGAGAAGAAATTCATTGTGAAAATCATGAGTGTGGGTGCAAGATGTCTGAGCTTGAATGAATACTTCTCTCTGAAGTATATCTGAATGGAAAGGGTTACACTTGAATGATAAATCTGAATGTATGATGCACCAATGATGAAGAAGGGGATCTAGATCTGAATTGCTCTTGTATTTGCTAGATCTGATTATGGAAGGCTTAGATCCGTGATGAGGCGAGCATCTAGGCGAACATCTGTCTGAAGCAAAAGGGTAGATCTGAACTGAATATCTGATCTGATGAAGTATGCTGCTCTGTAATGATTGAAGATCTATACGCTACTTCACCGCGGAGGAAGCGCGTATATACGCAGCTTCAGCAAAGAGAAAGCGCGTATGCGCAATAAAATATACACTGAGGTATACGCTGGTTTGTGTGGACGGAAGCGCGTATATACGCGACATCAGTGAAGGAAAAGCGCGTATGCAAACTAGGGTTTGCTGAAGCAAGGGGTATGAAATATCTGATCTGTTCTGCTGTGTTTCTGCTATCTGATCTGTGTTGATAAGTATCTGTTGGTGATGTATGTTTGTGCTTAAAAGTATTGAAAGGGTCCAGTTTGAAAATATGATGAAATGTGGCCTGCAAGTGGTGTTCTATTGAAGTTGTTGGATCCAGTGTGAAAATTGATGAAACGTGGTCCAAGGTGGTGCTGAAGGTTGTGGCCTTCAGTCAGGGGGTTGCAGCTCCCTTCCAGGTGAGGCTGGTAAATGAGATCGGGGGGTCATAGCTCCCTTCCAGGAGAGGCTGGTAAACGAGTCAGGGGGTTGGAGCTCCCTTCCAGGAGAGGCTGGTAAACGAGCGCAGGTGGGTGCCTGCGTGCTGGTCAAGTCTGCGCCAGCACATATGTTGTAAGATGTTTTCTCTATAATAAAATATTGAAGGCCGAGCAACTGCAGCGGTGGTTTTCTCCCGATTTGGGTTTCCACCTAAAAATCCTGGTGTTCATGTGTGATGCTTTGTGTGATGGTTATTCTGTTCTTACTGCACATGTTTACTGCTTATAGAACATCTAATGAATGAATGATGGAATGATATAAGTGAAGAACTAATGGCATAATTAGATCTCTGTGTATACGCGAGTTTTATGAAGGATATCCGCGTGTATACGCTAGTTGGCTTCAGCAAAGTAGCGTATGGGTTTTAAAGGAATGAAAAAGTAAAAAGTTTTGAATATGCAGTAAATACTGATTCACCCCCCCCTCTCAGTATTTTTCCCAACAATTGGTATCAGAGCCAGGTCCTTGTACAGAAGCTTGATCGCTTAAAGGAGATCCGTCGCAATGGGAAGTCAAGAAGGAGTAATGTCTATAAAGCCACCTCTATTCAATGGAAGCAATCTGATATTTTGGAAGGTACGTACAAAAGCATATCTGCAAAGTCTTGGTACAGATGTATGGGCAATCGTGGAAGAAGGTTATCAATACCCGGCAAGTATTCCTTCTGATGCAGCTGAAAGAAAGAAGTATGAAATCAATGCCAAAGCAGTGAATGTCTTATTGGGAAGCATGTCTGAATCAGAATTTGCTAAAGTGATGCAGCTACATTCGGCAAAAGACATATGGGACAAAATCATCTAAGCTATGAAGGAGACACAAAGGTAAAAAGTGCAAAACTCCAAACTCTTAGAATTGAATATGAAAATTTGAAGATGCATAGTGATGAGAGTGTTGCCAGTTTCTTTCTTCGTCTGGATGATATCGTAAATCGAATGAGAAATTTGGGTGAAACCATAACTGATACTACTCTGGTGGAAAAGGTCTTAAGATCATTGACTTCAAAATTTGACTCTAAAGTTTCAGCTATTGAAGAAAGGCAATATCTGCAATCGCTTACTATTGTTCAATTACATGGTACTCTGACTACTTTTGAAATGAGACAAGGAGGACCTTCACAAATAAGAGAAGCTTCTTTTAAGGCATCTACAAAAGGAAAGGAAGAGGTTGTCAAAGAATCCAACTATATATCCGATGAAGAAGAAGCGAATTTCGTGAGAAAGCTCCAACTAGGTACTGGAAGATTCAAAGGTAAGCTTCCCTTCAAATGTTTTGAGTGTGGAAAAGTTGGTCATTATGCTGCTAAATGTCCTTATAGAGAAAAGCATGGTAAAGGGAAACAATTTGAAAAAAGAAAGAGTTATTATGCAAAAGAAGATGATGATGAAGTGTCCAGTGAAGATGAAGAAGATTCTGACCAAGATCTGAAAGTGCTCATGGCTAAGAAGCAAAAGAAGAAGGCTACTCGAAACAAGAAGATACCTCAAAAATCATGTATAGCAAAAATTGAAGAAGATGAACCAGGTATTAATCGTTGTTCTTGTCTCTTACTTAACTGCATGTGCAAAGATTATGATAGTGAAAGTGATAGTATGGATCCAGAAGTTTCTGACGAAGCTCTACAAGTACTCATGGCAAAGAAGGAAAAGAAGAAGGCCACTTGTAATACTCTTCTTTGTGCAAAAAATAGTGAAGATAGTGAAAGAAAAGTTGTAGAAGCTCTCAAGACTAAAGTTGAAGAACTACAAAGTTCAACTTCTAAGCAAGAAACGATTTACAAAGAAATGACCTCTCAAATGAAAGATCAAATAGAAATGTTGAATGGACAGGTGGACAAGTATCAAAGGTTTCATACTTATGCATCCAATCGAATTAAAGATCTAGAAGCAGATCTCGAAAAATCAAGCAAGAAGAATGAAGGACTTGAAGCTGCAATCATATTTCTACAAACAGATCTTGAAGCATCAAATAAGAAGAAAGAAGAACCTCTGTCATTTGAAAAGGAAGGCCTCGAAGCAGAAATCATCTCTCTCAAAGAAGATCTGGAAAAATCAAATAAGAAGAATGAAGAGCTGCAACAAACATGTGAAGGAAACGAAGATTGGTTGAAAGAAGAGATTCTAAATCTGAAGGATCAAGTTGAAGATGGAAGAAGAAAAGAAGAAAGCATGACAAAGCAATGTCAAGCCTTGGAGGTTGAGGTAAACATTCTCAAAGGTAAATTAGAAGAAAAGGTTAAACTTTTGAGGTTTCATGATAGTAATAACATTTTGGACAATATTCTGAGTAATCAAAGGTCTCCTGCTATCAAACTTGGTCTCGGTTTCCATGAAATTGTTAAAGGAGAATCTAGCTCACAAGGAAGTGCTAAAAATTCAGAGGAAGTCAATGTAAAACCTGAAGTGTTGAAAGAGTCAAAAGATCAACCAAAAATCATGAATTCTCAAAGGAATTCATTCAAGAACGTTGAATGTTTTAAATGTCATAACTATGGGCATGTTGCAGCAAATTGCAGGAGCAGATCATTTCAGCCACAAACAAACAAATCCTACATAGAAAGGTACTCTGGTTTCTTCAGGGGATATTGTTTCTCATGTAACATGTATGGACATAAAGCAGTTGATTGTAAAAGGAGGAAGAATAGAAATACTCATTATGATTCTTATGTTTATTTCTCTGGCCACATGAGATGTTATGCTTGTAACAAGTATGGACATGTAGAAAAAGAATGCAGGATGAACAGATCTGGGAAAGTGAACGATTTTCAGCACACAGTTGGAAAGCTCAAGAAAATTTGGAAAATGAAGGAGGACCGATCAGAAACGTAGGGAATTCAGACCCTACTGCAGTCATCCGCTTCTGAAGCTTATTTCTCTGATTGACTGCAGGAATGATGTGGGATACATTATGAGAGTTAGTAATGTATCGTCACAGGGGGAGCAATGCATGATGACTCTCATGGTTGATTTGATTATTCTGGTTATTTTTTCTTCTAGCAGCGCTTCTGGTGTGGAAAAGACAGGAACAGAAGGTAAATTTGTAGAAGGAGATGAAGGTGTGAAATTTTCTATATTTCACTTTCCATACGCGGGTTCTATGAAACAAAGTCGCGTATACACGCGCGTTCCAGCTGACACAGCCGCGTATGCATTGATGATGAGAAAATTTATCTAATAGCTGAAGATCTAGAGCAGAGGTCCAGGGGGAGCATCAGTCTGATTGTTAATAACTGTATTATTTTAATTTCTCAGTTCTAAATGATGATGATATGATACTTGATGTCTTATGTTGAAGATTATGGATGAGTTCTGTTTGTTGAAGAGTATTCGTTGCTGAGATGAAAGTCTTAGTATTCAGAGATAAGGACAGATCATGCAGAGATGGTTGCTGATGACTTGCTGATAAAGGTTTTTAGATTGCACAAATTAAGGAAGAGCACTGGTTTAGGGGGAGTAGCAGGTTGAATACTAATGATTGCATTGTTGGCAATATGATTGCTTATTATTTTGTTATTGTGATACTCATGCTCAAATGATGATGACTTGGTATATGGTTTATGATGATGAGACGTTGAATGAGCTGTGTTTACTGCTTGCTGGAGTTTATCTATTGGATGAAATTGGAAGTCTAGTTCATGCAGAGATTGTTACTATGGTTAAGATCTTTTGCCTACATATGGTACTTCATGTTAAATCTTAAATATCATGGTGATGTTGGACCACATGGATGATTGCTTGACACTTATGTGAAGACGTTGTTCTGGTATGGAAAGAATGTATTGATGCTGCAAAGAATCTGAAGACTTGGATACTAATGTGCTTATGCTACCACCATTGGATGATGCTTGAAGACACAACTACATTGTTCTATCCATCTGTAGTCCAGGGAAGCATTCAAATATCTCAGAAAGAAGCTGAACACTGTCTTTGCCTCACAGAGAATCAGATCTGGTTGAAATTTAGAAGATGGCATTGGATACGCGGGTTTCATGAAACACAGTCGCGTATATACGCGAGTTCCTGCACATAAAACCGCGTATGTTTGGTTGCTGGAAATTTTTGGTTGGTTCAGCTCTCTTCAGCACAGCTGCAGTGCTGTTTGGTATCTATGATACTGTTTGGTATCTCTGGTGGTGTTCCAGTTCTCATAATTCTATTTCTAATGTTTTGATGAAGATGCCTTGATGATTTGTTGGTGGAAGTTTTCAGGATGCACAAACTAAGGGGGAGCCTTAGTCATTTGGAAAGATTTCTTGGTTGCACAGATTCAGGGGGAGCATTAGCTTTGCTGAGTATAATGCAGTGTTGGCATTATGATGGTTCTGAAATATGTTCTCTTTCTTGAGGACTTTCTGGTGTTGGTCTTAAAGTTATATTTGTAGTTTGATGAAAAGGTCATGTTGAGACCCATGATGTAAAAAAAAAATTGTAATATTTAGTCATGTAAGGACTTGTCAAATTTGTAAACCCACTTGGTTGGGTAGCTGAGTCAAATTTTGTAAACCCACTTGGTTGGGTAGTTGAATTGAAATGTGTAAACCCACTTGGTTGGGTACTTGAGTCTCATATGTAAATCCACTTGGATGGATCTTTGATGTAAGTATGAGTCATTGGTGATAGGAAAGTCATATAGCCATGTACTTCATTGAAAATATGTTTGAAGATTCATCATGAACTCAGGGGGAACTTGGTCACTTCAGTATACATCAGATCTGCAGAACGCTTCTTCTACATGAGGAGAAAAGGGGGTGAGTATGTTGGTTTTGATCCGCCCGTTGCCCTTGATGTCAAAGGGGGAGAGTATGTTGGTTTTTGATCTGATCCGCCCTTTGCCCTTGATGTCAAAGGGGGAGAATGACATGGTGTTTGAATGCAGATAATGGTGTCAAATAATTGGGAGAGTGACATGGTGTCAATGTACTTATCTGTTGTGGTAACCAAACACCATCGTGGTTGCCATCAAGTCCAAAGGGGGAGATTGTTGGAAATATGATGCAGAGTGTTGTCCTTGATGGCAACCCACTAAATGAAGATGAAGACATGTGACAGTTGACATGTGTTGTCCTTGATGGAAATACACCCGATGAAGTTATTCTTGACTTGATGGACTTGGTAAACGATGTAAATCTGATGTGATATGATGTTTGTTAGCAATATGATGCTGAGTGTCTGATGTGATATGATGTTAGTTAGCAATATGATGCTAAGTGTTGTCGTTGAATGGCAACTCACTTGATGAAGAATATGGCAACTCACTTGATGAAGTTGTGCTTGATAGAATATGTTCTTAATGAAGAAAATATGATGTATCTACAGTGTGTACAGAAGGCAATGAAGAAAAGAATTCAGAATGTGCTCAAAGTATGATGAAAAGAGTATGTCTCTATGCATACGCGGATATGTCTAGGGGAAGTCGCGTATGCACGCGGGAAAGAACGTGATAAGTCGCGTATGGGAAAAAGCGCTCAAAAAGTGCAAAAACAAGGGCCCGTGGTATTGAAGACTCATGGTATTGATTTGGCTCGTGGTATTGAAGGCTCATGGTATTGCTTTGGCCCGTGGTATTGAAGGCTCATGGTATTGCTTTGACCCGTGGTATTGAAAAAGGATAAACATATATAAGGAGAAGAAATTCATTGTGAAAATCATGAGTGTGGGTGCAAGATGTCTGAGCTTGAATGAATACTTCTCTTTGAAGTAGATCTGAATGGAAAGGGTTACACTTGAAGATAAATCTGAATGTATGATGCAACAATGATGAAGAAGGGGATCTAGATCTGAAATGCATTTGTATTTGCTAGATCTGATTATGGAAGGCTTAGATCTGTGATGAGGCGAACATCTAGGCGAACATCTGTCTGAAGTAAAAGGGTAAATCTGAACTGAATATCTGATCTGAAGAAGTATGCTGCTCTATAATGATTGAAGATCTATACGCTACTTCGCCACAGAGGAAGCGCGTATATACGCGGCTTCGCTGAAGTGAAAGCGCGTATGCGCAGTGAAATATGTACAGAGGTATACGCCGGTTTGTGTGGACGGAAGCGCGTATATACGCGACATCAGTGAAGTGAAAGCGCGTATGCAAACTAGGGTTTGCTGAAGCATGGGGTATGAAATATCAGATCTGTTCTGCTGTGTTTCTGCTATCTGATCTGTGTTGATAAGTATCTGTTGGTGATGTATGTTTGTGCTTAAAAGTATGGAAAGGGTCCAGTCTGAAAATATGATGAAATGTGGCCTGCAAGTGGTGTTCTATTGAATTTGTTGGATCCAGTGTGAAAATTGATGAAACGTGGTCCAAGGTGGTGCTGAAGGTTGTAGCCTTCAGTCAGGGGGTTGTAGCTCCCTTCCAGGAGAGGCTGGTAAACGAGATCAGGGGGTCGTAGCTCCCTTCCAGGAAAGGCTGGTAAACGAGTCAGGGGGTCGTAGCTCCCTTCCAGGAGAGGCTGGTAAACGAGCGCAGGTGGGTGCCTGCGTGCTGGTCAAGTCTGCGCCAGCACATATGTTGTAAGATGTTTTCTCTATAATAAAATATTGAAGGCTGAGCAACTGCAGCGATGGTTTTCTCCCGACTTGGGTTTCCACCTAAAAATCCTGGTGTTCATGTGTGATGCTTTGTGTGATGGTTTATTATGTTCTTACTGCACATGTTTACTATTTATAGAACATCTAATGAATGAATGATGGAATGATATAAGTGAAGAACTAATGGCATAATTAGATCTCTGTGTGTACGCGAGTTTTATGAAGGATATCTGCGTGTATACGCTAGTTGGCTTCAGCAAAGTAGCGTATGGGTTTTAAAGGAATGAAAAAGGAAAAAGTTTTGAATATGCAGTAAATACTGATTCACCCCCCCCCCCTCTCAGTATTTTTCCCAACATTCATAGGATACTCTGTTTTCGTCATCATTTTGAAATGTTCTTTATGATCACATGGAGGCAAATGTTGAGACACCGAAAGAGGTTCTTCTCAAGTACGGGCCAAATAGAAATAACCTCTTCCATTTTTTTCATAAGTGTCACATATCAGGATATTTGAATGCATGTGTCAAGCCTATGTTTCTATAAATTCAGCATTGCATGTTCACAAAGTCACGGTATTTTCTCTATCTCATCTAAATCATGCACCCATTTGCCCTGAAAATTTCGTAGCAGATGTATGGTGGTGAGATGAAAAAAAAAATTTAATTTCAGCTCTAAATCCTTAGTGTTTTTTGAGAAATTATCTATTGTCACCTATAGACATTTTTGGATTTTCTTGAGATTTCCGAGTCGGATTTAGCTCCATTTTTTGTGGAGGTGAGACATGGTGATATTAACATGATATAAAAATTTTATCTTAATTGTATTTACCGTTTGGGAGATATACCACAAAACATAGGCCCAATGCACAGGTGTGCACAACTGCTGCACATAGGTGGAATGGAGCATTTTTAGGATGCCACTTGTCAGGAGATTGATGGTGGAATATTTTTCTGATCCAAGAGCTAATTCATCACATAGTCACTGGTCATATGTCTGCAATAAGTGGAAAACCATGTCAACATGGCATGCTACATAGCTGATGCACAACACAGGTTTGGTAGTTGACTATTATTTCCTATTTTTCTTGTTTCTAAAGGCATGGTGTGATTATTAGGATAAGACTCTCATGGATTAGGATGGTGTTAAAGATAGGATACCATGATAAGATATAAGTTATTTTTTATTTTTCCACTAAAAGAAAAAATTGAACATATGTTTTAGTTGCTACTTTTGTGATTAATTCGATCCATCTCATGGATAAGACATTTGTTGTATCTAGTCATGGGATTTTTGAAGATGTAAGGCTATTTGATGCCAAATGATACAACCTAGAAAATTTTATTGTGTGGTGAACTGATTTTGAATATACTTGTGTGCACTGTGATTTATTTTCAGTAATAAAATTATTCATGCAGAGTTCTGCCAGTGATTACTCAGAGATTCTTGCAGTATATCTCTTCAAATTGTTTCCCCTCCAGTGTATTTGTTACCTTATATATTTTTCCTTGGTTCTTCTTAAGGGTTTAATGGAACATTTTTGTTATAATTCATCATGAATTCCCTATTTTAGTTGTGTCATATTTTCTGTAATACTCCTCAAATTTATCTTTTAGCTAAATGGAATATTATAGATTATTTTATCACTAGGTAGGTGAATAAATGGATGGGGAGGCCCATAAATATCCTTAGCAGCAATAAAAACACTTCAAATGTGAAAGGAGACCTTCTAAACAGCTAAATGATGCACCTTTTAGTATGAACAGGGGTTGGATCATGTTGAATAGGTCAACTTTGACCAAATCAACAACGTTGTTATGGAGTGGACATTAAATGAGGAATAATGTAGTTTTGGAGGGAGATTGTTTACATGGAGGAAATGACCTAACTAAGCGAGGCCAAGAGTAAGGAAGCTCATAACTTATATAAGGAAGAGGATGCAGCCATATAGGGGTTATGTTTTGGATTATTATTTTGTATGTGTTCTGTTTAGAATTCTTGCATTCTTCAGCTGTTTAGTTGAGATTGCTGTGATGTTTAGCACCGGGTGTTCCCAAGCAGGAATCCCACCTCTTTCCTTGAGAGGCCTCTTGGAAGAAAATTACACTTCATTTCCACATTCAGGCTTAAGTCCAAGCTACAAATTTCTTCATCAGTGTAGTTTCTGCAGGATATTGTGTTGTGTTGCAGGGTGTAGCAGTGGAGAATTAGATCGGGTGTCTTCAGAGCTAGTTTTGCAGTGGAGGAAGGTTTCCATCCATTAGAAGGCCTGTAAAGAAGCCCCTTGAGCTTCATTGACACATTTAACAGTAGGCTAAGGAGCCTTTATCCCCTACAGTGTAGTTTCAGTCCAGATCTGCGTTATTTTAGGGAGGAGTTGCAGGGGTAGTTGCAGTGGTTGTTTTGGGGGGTGCTTTCTTCAGTGAAGGAGCCATTCTTTCATCCGGAGGATCTATTGGAGAAGAGTTGTAGGTTTCTACATCAGCTTCAGCCATATCCTCTGCTTAAATCCAAGCTACAAATTTCTTCATCAGTGCATTTTCTGCAGGTTATTGTGTTGTGTTGCAGGGTGTAGCAGTGGAGAATTAGATCGGGTGTCTTCGGAGCTAGTTTTGCAGTGGAGGAAGGTTTCCATCCATTAGAAGGCCTGTAAAGAAGCCCCTTGAGCTTTATTGACACATTTAACAGTAGGCTAAGGAGCCTTTATCCCCTACAGTGTATTTTCAGTCCAGATCTGCGTTATTTTAGGGAGGAGTTGCAGGGGTAGTTGCAGTGGTTGTTTTGGGGGGTGCTTTCTTCAGTGAAGGAGCCATTCTTTCATCCGGAGGATCTATTGGAGAAGAGTTGTAGGTTTCTACATTAGCTTCATCCATATCCTCTCATTTATGTTGTTGCAGCATATCTTCATCCCTAGGGATGTAGCTTACATTGGCACATTGTGTGCATTTTCCGGAAGCCCTATTGGGTTGTCTTGAAAAGTTGATCTAGTGCCCAGATCTATATGTCTAGACTCTATGGGGCCTATATAAGTATTTTTATATCACTGTATCATCTCCAACTGTATTTATATCCAATATGACTGGGCTGTATCAGTTCTCCGACATTTTGTATAGCAGCAACATCTCATTTTTTAGAGTGTTTATGTATTGGAGGCTTGTGTGATCACATTCTATGATTGGTGCCTCATTTTTTTGTACTTATTTGCTGCATATATGATAAATAATATGGATTTATATTGGTCTCATTATTTCATATGTTAAATACTTGCTGATGCTTTCATTTTTTTAGCTATATTGCTGCTTTCCCTATTTGGGAATATTACAGTGGTATCAGAGCTCTAATCTTGGATCAACCTGTGTACTTCAACCATTATGTCATATAAGGAGTCTTCTCATGGGAAGGAGAGGATCTAAAAAATATATCAAGGCAAACCCTTATGGTCTAAGGGGAATGAGTTCTCAAAAATTCTTCTTCAAACTCTACAGTGCATCAGCAAAGACATCAAAGAAATGAGGATGGAAAAACATGGAGATCCCTCAACAAGATTTATACATGAGGAAATCTCCAGTTCCTCATATTATGGGTGTGAGCATTCAGCCACACCATCATATTTACAATTCTTTACCAGGCTTATGGTCACAACAAGTCAAAAGGAGGAAGGAGGTGTGCCAAAGAAGAAGAATCTTGGTGATTATTTGCAACAGTATGAATCTCAATCTAAGAAGTTCAAAGATAACCTAAAATTCCAAAGGTTTTGCAAGATCCAGGAGGAAATAAGCACAAGGTACAAGAAGCGTGAGGTGGGTAGATTATTTCTATCTAATTTTGATGGTTCACCTAAATGTTCAACTAGGGATTGGGTGGAGGAGCTAGACACCTATTTGCAGCAACACCAAGTTTCATAGAATGAAGCCATTAAAGTAGTAATGTTGAATTTTGAAGGTAAGGCTTATGATTGCTGGCTATTTGAATCCTTTTAATTAAGAAATGAAATACATATACTTATGCAAGGTTCACTAAGAGAGTAGTGGAAAGGTTTGATGAAAAACATTCTGAAACACCTTTGGTGAAGCTAGATAAACCAAAACAAAAAAAACATTTGCATGGGTTGGAAGGATCTATGAACCCAACTCCACATCAGAAAACTATTGAGGGGGATTGAAACTTGTATGATACCTTGCCAAGGGAAATATCCCCATTACATGAAGATATTTCTTCTTAGAAGAAAGACACGGTGATTCCTCCTTCAAGGGAATACCAAGATCTAGGGTCTCTCATTTTTGATGAGGTATTCTCAAGTATTGATGAAGAGAAAGAGCAGGAAGGCAGTAACAGTGTTGTCACTTCAGAAGAATAACCATCACCACATGGGGATGGGCATGAAGTTATTTCTTCAAGAGGAGGATCTTTTTCATCCCTGCAAAAGGTTCCCAGGGAGCATCATGTGACAATAGTGATGGGCTGCAACTCCTTGATCAAAAGAGGAAAGGAAAGAGTGAATCAAATTCAAAGGATGACAAGCATGCACACTTGTTTATTTCAAGGGGTTTATATTCAGAAGAAGGAGACTAATTTATGCAGTAAAGGGAGGGACAAATCAGTCCACTCATTTATACAGTCTACTTCATATTTTAACGTCCCTTTTCATGGAGGCATTCCACCAGGGACACCCCCTGATTGGAAGATGAATAAAGAGTTCTCTCAAAATGATGCAGCACTTATATAATTGGCTAAGGAAGGAGCCTTAGGAGAATTTAATACAACGCAGAGGACCTATGATGGATTTAATGGAGAGGTAAGGAATTTTCCGATATGGACATTTCCATCTCCCACTCAGCTATTTGCATTGGAAGATGATTCAAAAATCTATAATGGCATGAGCCTGGTGTCAAATGGCCACTCTATAGTCTTGGAGCAGCAAATGATACTTCCACACATCAAAAAGATTTCTAAATATGACAAGAGGGTATTACGACTCTTTCATGCATGGGCCAAACTATGGAATTTTTGGAAGAAAGAGACCTTTCAAGTGGAGGTTGACTTCCATATACTTCAATCTTGTTTTGAGCAAGATCAGTTGCAAGGGAGGAAGCACAAGTGGGGTGACCGTACTCCAACATATGAATTTGGCATTAAGCATGTCAAAGAGGAGAGCCATGATATGACATGTGCTTCAATTTAGATTTCTACTGCGTTGTCATTGTTGGGAAGCCTAGATCCATATTGGGAGTCCCAACTCTTGGTGCAATATTCCAAGAACCTCTTCACATGTAATGTTATTTATGGGTAAGTGATGGATAGGAGGTATAGAGTGTTTTATGGAGTCATCTATTTTCATGATCAGATCTACTTGAATAGAGACTCAAAGCTCAAGGATGAACTACTACATGCAGTCTATGAGACCTTGTTTTCTAATCCCACTGATTTCATTAGGACATAGAATATTTGTCTGCTCAATTTCGTGTTCCTAAACTGATGTCATAAATTGTCAACCAGGGCTAGTAAACTGTTGAAGTGAAGTGCACTATATGTGCCTAGGTATCTTCTTCCTACAATTTCGTTGTGTTTAGTGTTTTTTTAGTGTTTTTGGTTTTGTGTTTTTATGATAAAAGGAAAAGAACTAAGATTTTGGAAAAGAGAAGTTGTTGGTCACACTAAAACAGAGCAAAGTCTATTCTAAACTATGTATGGCACTTAAGAACAGAGAATGTAAAACTTGACAAGAAAATTAACCCATAACATGAACTCAATCCAATTCATTCATTATAAGTATGTTGGAACAGTTTGAGAAAAGGATAAGCTTAATGCAATGAGGTTCTTCTAAGTAAACAACAACTTACAATATCACAAAAAAATCTCATCCATGGTTAGAAATTTGTTGGAACACATTTAGAAAAGATTATCTGTAGCATAGTAAGGAACCCTACTCTAAATTAACTTATGACACTGAAATTAATCCATTCTGCAACTCAAAATGTCACTATTAAGCCTCATTCAAGGGTTAGAAATATTTTGGAATAGTTTTGGAAAAAGGCTATTTGTAAAATTATGAGAAATTGCAGAACATTCAAGACCTCAAACTGATATCACTAATTCTTGTCCATATGATGATGTGTTGGAAGAGATTAATAACAAGAGTATTTTGTAAATAATGAAGGCCTTTAAGTCTAGTTTAACAAAACAAGAATACAACTAGCTAATGAAACTTAAAATACATTAAATAGAACCGAACTAATATGTAATTAACCTCTGAAATACTACAGCTAAACTTAAATGCAATTAGTCTTTGAGATACTACATATCTTTCTCATTCAGTTTTGGTGGTATTTTGGAACAATTCATAAGAACAAGACTAGCTGTAACATTCGATGTAAGTTAGCATAAAACATAGAGTTCAGAAAGCTGCTTGAATTAGGAATGAAACAGAGCTAAAGTTACTTATCTAAACAATATGCACAGAGCTTCTCGGGCAGTAGGGGCCCTCTACGACCGGATTAGCATACAAATCCTCAATATTTCCTCAGATCATGCAATGAAGTTGTACTTCTTTCATTAAAGGAAAAATACTTCAGAAACAGAGTATTATGGAATTTTGATATCTAACAACAAAACATCAATCTAGCTAACTGTCTCTTGGTTTACCAATTTATTCTTATATGAGAAATACATAATTGCCCTGGCGAAGAAATAGGGATAAGTTTCTTTTTCAATCAAAATCAAATTAGAACTCTTTTGGAGGCCTCGTACTTTTTTGAAGACATCTGTAGAGTCCTTGTCCTGATAGGAATCTGCTTCTTAGTTTTGGTCTCCTCCACGTGCATAACCACCTGTAGATTGTTGCTCAGACTTCTTAGAGGGCAAGAAATGGTGTAGGAGTGTTGTGGAATTCAACCATATTCATTTTTCCTTTAAGTGACACTTGTAACCTATGTGAACATGAAGATAGTTGCGGAATAGGCGACTAGCTACAGAATGACTGCATTCTATATCTGAGTCTAGTCAAAAATTACTAAAACAAAACCACGAAAATATATCAAGTCAGTCATTATTGTATTCCTAAAGTGAATTTAATCAATCCTATTGATCTTTTAAGCCTATAATTGATAAGGGACAAAGGAAATGAAGTGAAATTTGGTGAAAGGAAAGGACATCTTCGGGGCTCAACAATATTATCTTGGAGGGATTCATGTGGGAAGGCTTCAAAGAGGAGATGCACTATCACATGAGGAATGCATAGATTTTTTTCAGGTTGAGGAGAGACATAGCTCTTGGGAAGAGCTATCATTACCACTTCCTTATTCATTAGGTGTGAGAGAGAGATTATCCATGAGCTACCTCACTAGCTTGAACCAAGTGCATGGTAAGAGTTGTATTTTTGAACATCTTGATATACTTACTATATACTTGCATTTTCTTACCACTCATGTGCAGGGCATTGCTCAAAGAGGGGGAACTCTTTATTATTGGCTTCATGAGCTATTGATATCATGAGTAGTGATGATGTTGATCACTCCCTAGGAGATTTTTGGGAGATGATGTATTCTTTAGGGTGTGCTTCATTGACACCAAACATCATACAACTTCTCCAAGTGTGTGAGGAGAATGGGGCGGAAAAAAAGTGGTGGGGAAAACACTTTTTATATCATATTCTATGGAAGTTGGGAATAAAACTGTGTTGGTTGCACATGAGGGATCATTTTCCTTCTCCTTTCCTACACATGGAAGCTAGCATGACTTTGATTGTGATTCCATATGTTGATGATATTGTCATCTTTGTTGGGAACATGATTGGAGGGAAGGTACATTGGTTGGATGTGTCCATAGGGAAGAAATTTCCCACACCTTTTATGCTTCATGCTTCAAGGGTAGCATGGGAGATGGTATGGCCACTATAGTAGATCACTTACTTCTTTATGAGGAGGGCCATATGATTTTTTGGAGCACTTGGGACATGCCTCTCATGAACATTTGGGATGAACTTTCCTATGAATTTCCATGTTGGAAGGTGATTCATTTCATTTGGATGATAGCATGGAGATGGGAGTTTCTCATTGGGAACAAGATTCCCTATGCTTGTCATCACACCTACCTTGAAGAGGAAATTGGACAGCAATAAGTTTCCATATAGACATTCCACTTTCTCATGACGAGAGCCATTTGGTTACTTCACCAAAGGCCAACTTGCATATGTGGGAGGAACCATTGGGAGACATGATTATTGTAGAATATCTAAAGCAAACGTGGGGACTATTGATGAGGAGGCCACAAGAGGAGGAAGGGAGGAATTTTGCTCCACATTTACAGTTGCTTGAGGAAAAGCAACATTTTGGAGGGGAGGACTGTAATATTCCTAAAATTTAGCTTTTAGATAAATGGAATATTATAGATTATTTTGTCACTAGGTAGGTGAATAAATGGATGGGGAGGCCCATAAATCTCCTTAGAAGCAATATGTTAGGGTCTCTGTAATTAGCAAGGTTGCAAAAATTCCAAATATAGGGGTAACATCAAACTGCTTTGGGATTCAAGGATCTAGCCCTCCTGAATCTAGAGAGGGATCTCTCTATGAATGAGTTTAAAGATGTGATCTTTAAAGCCTGAAATGTGATATTAGGCTAGTTATGAAGAGCATGGGTTTTGTTTTGTTTGTTTTGGTTTGGAAAAGACATGATGAAGGTGAATGAAATTCAAAATGAAGGGTGAAGATGTCTGCAAGTGAAGGAATGATTTGGCTGATAGAAAAGGCAAAGATAGTTTTAACCCATTGGGCTATGGAGTCATAGGAGGATTTTAATTGGAAAGCAAGGTTCAAGAAGGATCCATGGGGCAAGTCACTTATGTCAAAGGATCTCTTAAGGTGATTTATGGGGTGAAACAGATAGGAAGTGGAGAACAAAACAAAATGAAGAACAGTGCACAATCTAAGATCAAGTAAGTGCTTTTAAACTATCTTGCTTTCAACATGTGCTTACAGAGACAAAACATAAAAGAATTATGTGATCAGGTAAGTGCTTTTAAACTAACTTGCATTGAAGTACTTTGAGTTTAGAGAAACAAAATATAAAGCATTCTAAGATCAGGTAAGTGATTTTAAACTAGCCTACTTTGAAGTACTTTCAGTCAAAAAACATTCAAAAACAGTTAGAACAGCTTAAGATCGGGTGAGTACTTTGAAACCAATCTGCTTTCAGCATATTCTAAAGGAAAAAACTGATGATCATCATAATGAGCAATCTAGATCAGGAAAGTGCTTTGAAACCAACCTGCTTTAATATACTCAGTATTAACAAGAGAAAAACATAGAAAATAAAGCTTGCAGTAAGAGTAGGGTACTACTGAGAGTAAGTCCTAGATCTATGTTTGTTGTTCCTTATCATAGAAAATGAACATAATGAAAACTTAAATAAAATAACAATTGACAGTGAGGGACACATCACCATTGACACAAATCAGGATCCCATAAATCAATAGCTTGTATTTGATGTTCAAACATGTTACAATCAGCAAGCCCAGAGGGTCTCAACAACTTCAAAATTCTCATATCCGCTTATTTATCTTCAAATTGCATACAGTGCATTAGTAGCTTCAGAAAACCATTACATGCATTCAGATGTCTAGAGACCAACATTTTCTTATGTTCTACAGAGGTATTTATAGAGAAATGAGGAAGTGGGAGGGTTTCCCAAGGATCAAATATCATTATTTATGTAATCATTTCTAACTCTGCTCCATAAAATCTTTTCCTGCCTTTCGAGGCATAATGATCGAAAGATGTGCTTCTGAACTGTTCTTAATCTTCTAAAATGGTTCTGCCGACAATTAGAGATCAGATTCTTTGATTTGTATTAATTGTTCGGCTGTCTTCAGGTAAACACCTCTTGTTCAGGTAATGAATAAGCTTCCTTTGATTTCTGTGAGGCTGCAAGTGTCTTAAGGAGTTGCAGAGAGTTCAATTGGCCTCTTCTTATGGCAATGGAGGGTTTCTCATCTTGATATATGTCTTCGTCTTTCCCTAAAACACCTTTAATTTACTTGAAATATGTGTTTTAGGTCTTCAATCTCTTGTTTCTAGTATGTTCTATCTTCGACACTGATACTCTTTGATTGGTGCTCAATTAACTATGTTTTCTGTTTTGCAGGGTTGTACAGGGGTTGAATGGCATCAATGCCTCATGAATTCATTGATAAAATGTGAATTTAAAACCCTGCAAGTAATTTTGTGGTGAATCGCAGGCGAGAGGATCGTCACCCTCGACCTGTGAATTTTTTTTCAGCATGGTGAAAAAAAACCATTTAAAACCCTGCAAAAATATGAAAAACTATTAAAAAATCCTGCATATATAGGCTGACTGCTTTAGAAGGCATGTGGAGGGAGCATAGCTGTTGGATGGCAACATCCAATGGTTGAGATTGATCGGGAAAAATTAAAGAGACGGCAAAAGAAAAGTTTAAATCAGAACTGTCGATCGTGTAGAGATCGACGGTGGGAAGCGGAGGCGAAAAATAACGTGGAGGGATCGGGCGATGAAATTTGGGCCGTCGATCTGTAGATCAGATCGATGATGGAGACCAGAGTTACCGCATGTGCATCTCCGACGAGAGACCACTGTCCGATGAGCAGCCTCAGATCGGATGGTGCACATCAATATCACGCGGGGTTTATTGCCGAACTATAATGCGTGATGGGTGGGTGGTTTTCAAATAGTGCTAGTGCCACACATCAACCATTGTATGGAATCGCTCCGAAATGAAAAATACCGCCAGCCCTCAGAAGGTTGTGTAATGGATACCGCTGGTTTCTGTACAGTGTTTGGCATGATAGGGACCACCGACCACGATAGGTTCCGCATCGTCGATCTGCAGATCAGATCGACAACGGATATCAGCTGAGGCTTTGAACTGACGAAAATTCAGAAAATAATTTAAAACCCCAAAATTTCGGAAATAACATAAGGTTTTTAATATTTTCGGGCGGGATAATATAAAATAAGGTTAGGTGCCCAAATGGCTCAGCGCCTGGTTCCAGCACCAGGGCGTATGGAATAAAATGGCTAGATACCTAGCCCAAGGGGGCTTAAACCCTTAATAATAAGAAAATGGGTTTTTTCATAGATTTTCAGTGGTTTTCGAAGGGTTTTGGGGGTTTCGATAAGGCCAAAAAGGATCTTAAAACCTTATGAAAGAGATTTTTATGAAGGAGAGATGGAAAAATTATGGGAATGAGGGATCTTGATGGGGAACAAGAGAGTAAAAAATGAAGGTTAGTTTCTTAGTGCAGGAAAGGGAAAAAAGGGGATTTTGCAGCAGTCTTTCTCATGGAATTCAACAGAATTTTCTGAGCTTGAAATGGGAACAACAATGAAGATTGAAACAAGGACATGATGTCTTCGAGAGGCTTCAAGAGATACACTTTCTGCAATGAAACTATTCCTTGAAGGCTAAACAATGTTTTGGCCACCTTTTCATAGGACAAATTTTATAGGTGGCCAACAGTGGCTCCACTTGGGGATGGTGCCTTCCTGAAGGCATCAAGAAATTCAGACTTGCATTCTCTGGGGGGCTGATCAGTGCCTTATCCATTGGGCTGCATTCTTTTCTTGGATGCTCTTCTTTTTCCTGAAAACATATTAGCAACCATGGAAAACAATGGATCTTCATCAACAAGCTTTCTACCTACCCAATCTTACTGATCTAACATTTTTTCTTCATTTAGAGTGCACTTGGATTGGCAAACTCTTTAAAACATTTTATTTATTTTGTAAACAGGAAATCTAATCTATTTCTACTCCTTATTTCTCCATGGACTCAGATTAAACAGTTGAGTCCATATGATTCTCTACCTAATCTACTATCTATTGGGATTAAACTATCCAACATATTTTATTCTCTAAATTCTACAACAGAAATTTAAAAACAGTCAAGTCAAGATTGAGCAGTTTGACTTGCTGTGATCTATGGCATAAAAAACAAGTTGCACATAGATATTTATTTTACACACAATTTAAAACAAAAAATGGAAGGCTTGAGATCTGCAATTTGAAAACACTTCCTTCATCTTTTTAACAGCTCTGTTTTGACTTTTGTTTAAGTTGTTCCTTCTTTGTTCTCTGGTTCAGATTTTGAGCTAATTAGAACCATATTTACATCTTTTTTTACTCATAAAATGAAACAGATTTGAGTCATCTCTCTTTGGAAACTTAGGTTCAGATTTTGAGCATGTTTGAACTTTTGATTTCTAACCTAATCTATCTACTGATAAGCCAAGTTTAAACAGTTTGGAAAATCAAATTCACTATCCTATCAGCAGTAAATTTAAAACTAATTAGTCAAGATTAGGCTATTTGACTAACTAGGAGTGTGTTTTTCAGAAGTGGCATTTCAGCTTGCACAATTTCAGATTTTTTTATCTTTTTGGTATGGGGCTATACCTTTATTTTTTTTATTTTTATTTTATATATATATATATATATATATATATATATATAGATATAGATACTGTTTTTGTATTTTTTCCTTTTGTGATACTGAACAAAGCAATGGTATTTACAATGGAAATGAAAGCTTCAAAATTGAACTCAGCAGTAGTAATGCTTAAGAACCCTACCATTGACAAGACCCCCAAACAAATCTGTGCCATCTAACTCTTGCATAAAAAAGGCATTTGGACCAATGGTGGACTGAATAATGTAAGGACCTTGCCACAAATAGTCAAATTTGTCATGTTTACCATTATCCTCTCTTGTGGAGTCCCACTTGAGTACCTTGTCTCCAATGTTGAAGTCACAAGCTTTTGTTCTTTTGTCAAACAACTTCTTTGTATTATCTTGCACCTTCTGAGCTCTATTGTAAACCTCTTCCCTTATCTGCTGGAGATGTATTGTCTGATTAATCCTCCTTATCATGCTGTCCTCTTATGACTGTATTTCTTGGACTAATTTTATCACTGGTACACCTAGGCTGGTAGGAAACACTGCATCTACTCCATAAACAAGCTGGTAAGGGGACATTCCAATGGACTTCTTTGTGGTCAGCCTGTCTTCCCACAAAGCATGCACCAACTTGTTATGCCATGATTTTTTATTCTCCTCAAGCAGCTTCTTGATGATGGTCACCAAAATTTTATTTGATGATTCTACTAGCCCATTACCTTAAGGGTAATAAGAAGTAGAACAACCAAGTGTAATCTGATACCTGTGACAAAAATCAATCATCTTTTTGGAACCAAAAGCAGCAGCATTATCAGTAATAATCTTCCTAGGATAGCCAAATCTAGACAGGATATGATCTTCAAGAAATTTTATAATGACAGAAGGTATGGCCTCTATCCATTTGGTGAAGTAGTCAGTGGCTGTGAGAATCCATTTGTGTCGGGCAGATGAAGCAGGATGGATTTCTCCTATGAAATCTAGGCCCCATTGTTGAAAAGGAGCTTCAACAGTGATAGGTTGTAATGGTAAAGGAAGGAGTTTTCTTTTGCCCTAAAAAATTTGGCATTTGTGACAAGCAACTATCATCTTTTGGACATCCTGGAAGAGGGTGGGCCAGTAATAGCCAGCTCTAAAGATTTTATTGGTTGTGGTTTTCCAATAGAGATGACCTCCACACTCTCCTTCATGGAATTCATGCTTGATCCTTTCTGCATCAACTTCAGGCAAACATTTAAGCAATAAACCATTAGCATATTTCCAATATAAACATTCATTTAAAATGCAATAGTTCCTAGCTTTCAACTTTAAAAACCTTGTCTTTGTTTTTGATAAATCAGGAGGAGCATTAAGATTTGTAAGTACATACAAGATATCAGTGTACCAAGGTGAGATTTGAAACTGCTCTTCCACAGTGGGAGCAGGTAATTCTTCCTGTTCATCCAAGGCATATACCATGTTGATGTCAAGGGCTTGTAGATTAGATTCAGCCATTAATTGAGCTAAGCCCTGACCTTTAATGAGTTTGGTGGGTTTGATTTCCAAATCATACTCTAGTATTGCTACAATCCATTTTCCCCTCTTTCCATCTGGGTCTTGTGACAAGATGTCTTTTAATACTATTTTAGGCACATAATTAGTGATGTGAGAATGTAGAATATACACCCTGAAGTACTTTAAGGCCTTTACCAAAGCATAGGCCTATTTTTCCATTATGTTATATTTCAAGTGTGCATTCCTTAAAGCCTTACTGAAAAAAGCAATAGCTTGTTCCTGTCCCTCTGGGCTTTTCTGCAATAGGACAACAGCTACAGTATGCTCTGAGGCAAAGGAAAAAATAAGAAAATCCTTTGAAAAGTCAGGGTTTATCAGGACAGGTGCCCGAGTGAGTGCATGTTTTACCAATTCGAAGGATCTTTTGGCTTCTACAGTCCATTTCACTCCTACATATTTCTTGAGCATATTAGTCATGTTTCTAAGGAGCTCTGCTAAGTTGGGAATAAACCTCCTCAAGAAGTTAATTTTTCCAATAAAGGACTGTAACTCTTTTATCTTCCTTGGTTGGCTAATCTTTAGTATTCCATCAACTCTCTTTGGATCTATTTTAATCCCTTCTTCTGATATGATATGGCTAAGGAGCTTACCTTCTTGTAGGCCAAACACTGTCTTTTTGGGATTTAAAGATAATCCAAACCTTCTGCACTTTTCAAGGACCTTTCTTAGATGTTTCAGGTGCTCTTCATCAGATTTGGAATAAACTGTTATGTCATCAAGGTAAATTACAATGAAGTGCCCTATCTCCTCTAGAAACAAAATTTCCATGGCCCTTTGGAAAGTGGCCCCAGTGTTCATTAACACAAAAGGATTTTTCACATACATGAAAGTGCCCCAAGGAGTGGTGAAAGCTGTCTTGATTTGGTCTTCTAGGAGTACTAAAACTTGGTTATACCTTGAAAAACCATCTAACAGAGAAATCCTCTTTGAACCAACTACCCTTTGTAGAATGTGTTCCATTTTGGGTAAAGGGTAATTTTCCTTTAGGGAGGCTCTGTTAAGGTTTTTGAAATCAATGCACAATCTGATTTCTCTTGTCTTTTTCCTCACAGCTACAAGGTTAGAAACCCAATCTGAAAACCTCACAGGGACTATGATTCCTGCCTCATACATTTTCTTGATTTCCTTTTCTACTAGAGGCAGTTGTATTGGATTGATCCGACGCAGTTTTTGCCTAAAGGGTTTTTGGTTATCTTTCAATGGGATCTTGTGCTGGATGCTTTGTGTATCATAGGCTTTTAAGTCTTCATAGCTCCAGACAAACACATCAACAAACTCTTTAAATAAGTCAATGTATTTCTTTTTCATGTCAGCTGGCAAGGAGCTAGCTAATTTAATCATTTTAGGCTGATCTTTGGTGCCTATGTTGCATTCCTCGACATTAGACTCTGTGTATTCTATAGTGGGTTTCTTTGCTACGTCGTTAAAATCAAACAGGTCTTCTAAAGGTGCTAGCCCCCAAGGTATGTTCATGTCCTTTGATGACAATACCTCAATTTATTCAGTTTCTGTGTCCTCGTAATCTTCAATGTGAGCTTCAAGTTTTTTAGTTAACATGTCAATTTTTATGGAATCGGATAGTTTATCTCCTTCAGGGGACTCTTTGTTGAGGCAATTTTCGTCAGATTTAGAAAGTGAATCAGATAACTCAAATCATTCCTACCAAGAAGGAAATCCTCTATCTTCTTGTCGCCCTCAAAGACTTGCCAATATTTTTAATTATCTGGCACAGTTGGTCTATATTTTTTCTGAATGATGATTTGTTTATCACTAGGTGATTTTTGACATGAACTAGCAGTGCAAGCCAGCCCGTTTGAAATTATGTTTTGACTTCTTGGGACAAACATGAGCTCATATCTTATAAACATGTTTAGGAAATCTATGACATTATTTCAATATACCCTTAGTCTAGGATGATTAATGGCATACTCTCCATTTAGTTGTTTGATGACTAATTCTGAGTCTCCCTGAACAATTATCTTCTTGGCTCCTAGTTCTTTCAATAGACACAATCCTAGGATGAGAGCCTCATACTCTGCAATGTTATTGGTGCATTTGAAATCTAGCTTGAAAGCATGGCATTCAGAATAATTGTTCTTAGTGTCGACCAACCATACCCTAGCTCCTGCACTCTTTTTAGTGCAAGACCCGTCAAATTTCATGACCCATAAGGGATTTTTTGTAGGTTTAACATCGTTTTCATCCCTATTGCATTGTTCATCATTATGTTCTATTCTGGGGTTTGAAACATGTTGTGTTGCGTCTTGTTCTTCAGGATTTTCATGGAGTTGAGTGTAAGGGGTAGTCTGTTGTTTGCCATCTTGGCTTTGTTCACTCTGGTTCTTTGTTTCAACACACTGTTCAAAAGTTTCTCTCTCGTTTTCTTCCATATCTAGAACTGCCATCATTTCTAGATTAGGGGCCTCTAACTAGTTCTTTGAGTCACTGTGTTCTAGCTCTAACTGCTTTGTGGATTCATTATTGTAAAAGATAAATGAATCAAGGTCAGTATGGATAGAATAAATGGGAGAATTTTCAGGCTTTTTTGGGCTACTGACCATGAATTTCATGTGTAACTCTCTGTATAGTCTTCTAAGCTGGCTAAAGACAGGAATAGTGGCATATGTTCCATCCATCTGTATGGTACCTTGTAGCTTGGTACCCCATGATCTTGACAGCAACATGCCATACTTAGAAGGCACATTAGCCACCACAACATCCATCACCATGCACTTGGCTGGGATTTGGGTCAAACTCACACAAAGGTCTTTGATTAGACCAAGGCACTTCACTCTGTTGGAATCAAAAGAATATAAATCCTTGTAAGGTCTGGTTATTTCTAGTCCTAGCCTTTCCATTATCACCTTTGGCATAAGGTTGTGAGAGGCTCCAGATTCATGCATAGCATTATGCAGGATCTTGTCATGAACATTTAAACTCACATAAAAGGGGGGAACATGTCCCTCTTGATATATACCTTCAATCTTAGTACCAAAAATGAGCTCTGGTTGGTCATCAGTAAGATTGACTGTATCATTATTGTCCTCAATATTTAAAACATTCAAAATTTGGGTCCTATATACACTCTGGGCAGCTAACTCAGTCAGGGGAAAATTTCCTGCTCAAGGCTGAAAGGAATTTGACTCATTAAAGTGCTGGTTTCAACCTTATTAGCTGTCACTCTATCAGCATCATCAACTTGCTGATTTGTTTTATTCACACTTGAAAAAATTGTTTTCACAGGAGTACTAGCTGAAGTGTTAGTACTACTAAGGTCTACACTCTGTTTTTCATTGTTTTGAGTGCTCTTCTCTCTACTTTTATCAGAATTTACAGTCACTGTTTTATCCTTTTGTTTGACAATTTTAGGCTTGGTTATAGTGTTGTTTTGTGAAGATTTTTTAGAGGTTTTGGTGTTGAGAGTTTGTTGACTAGTTTTTCTTCTAAGGTCATATTCTTTTTGGGACTCTATGATGACATATTCCATGTCTTGAAAATAACCTTTATCATCATCTCTGTTGTCATCATAAGGGGTATAAAGACCTTGTTTTCTATCATAATGAATCTCAAAGGCATCATTATCTACTCCCATCATGTTGATATCATCTTGCTTTGTTATCTCATTTGTTTCCTCAACCTCACTTATATAGTTTTGATGAAAAGGAGGAGTGATCAGTTGATCATCTTCCCTAGGTATGTTTGGAGGTTGGTTCCTTCTAAAATTCCGATTTTGGTTCTGGTTTTTGTTTTGAGGAACAGTTTGGTTTTGACTTTCTTGTGCTCTCTCAAGGATGCTCATTTTCTTCATCATCTCCTCCATCATTTTTTCCATCTTTGAGTTGGAAGTAGAAGGTGCATTTTCCTCTCTGAAGGACACTCTCTTTTCAATTTTCATTCTTGCTCTCTTCTCCATCAAGTTGACTTCCACAGAAAGAGCACCCATTTGCATATCTTCTAGAGTTGCAAAATCTCTCTCTCTCAGCTGATAGGCCATCTCAGGGTCAAACCCTTCAGGAAACTTGTTTAAAGATATGCCCTGTGGAGGTTTTAGTTCTAGGGAAAGCGCATTATACACACTATTGAATCTAGTGCAATAAGCTTGCACACTTTCCCCAGCATCTCTATGGAGGTTCTTGTAGTCAAAAAGGACTTGGAGAGGGTTTTTATTTACTTCCCATTTGTTTAAGAATGTTTGATGGAAGGCTTGGAGATCATTAATACTATGGGGGGTTAAACCTTTAAACCATTTTCTTGCTTCTCCCCCTAAGCTCTGAGCAAATAATCTGAGCTTGAAAAAATCATTATCAATTTAATTTCTGTCAAAGTAGTCATTCATCTTATCCACATGTTGTGATGCAGTTGTAGCATTGCTAACATCATACAATGGAATTTTAGACTGATATTCCTGTGGAAGATTGACTAATGGTACAGGAAGAAATAAGGGAGCATACCATGCTACCATGATATGTGGTGGGGGTGGATTCACAGGAAGGAAAGTGGGCTGAAGTGGGGTGGTTTGAACAGTGGATGTAGGATGAACATAAATGGATGGACCAGGAATATATTGCTGAGCTGATCTTGGATGGGAGACACCTGAGTTGTGAAGAAAATGTGAATCAGGAAGTGTTGTTTCTCTACTACCAAGATGTTCACTTGTTTCAGGAGATGAAAGTGAAGACTCAGAATCTGACTGACCTAAGTCACTAAGAGACCTAGTTCTAAATGGATTACTAAGTCAGTTTGTGATTATGGTAGAGCTAAAAGTTTTTCAGGGACTGAATTATGTCTCAAAGGTGATCTGAAAATAGTTGAGAGTTTAATCCTAGGAGACCTCCTAAGGATACTTTCTGGGTTATCAATTATCTTAGGTGAACCAGGGTCAGGAAAGGCTCTAGTGTGAATCTTTCTAGGAGCTAGTATGCTGTGTTTTTTAGACCCAACTTAAACAAAAATAGTTTAACCAGATATGACAGTCTTTAAAAGGTCAACTAATCTGTTTATACAAATTTCAATCCTATAGTCCTCTAACTGATTTTGAATGATATTACAATGATAGGGTTATTTCCAGTGGAGTCTTAAGGTCTGTTAAGGATTGTGGAGTCGCCAAGTGGAATTTTTTAGCTCTTTTGGAGGTAAAAGGTTTAATGGTCCACTACCATGTTTATTGAATACCAACCTAAAATATTTTTAGGTTAATTTCTGAGTTTCTGTGGTTGTATGGAAAACTAAAGAGTCCATAAAAGCTAGCCAAGCAACTATGAACTCAAAAATTCCCCAGCGGAGTCGTCATTATGATAGGGTCTCTGTAATTAGCAAGGTTGGAAAAAGTCCAACTATAGGGGTAACATCAAACCACTTTGGGATTCAAGGATCTAGCCCTCCTGAATCCAGAGAGGGATCTCTCTATGAATGAGTTTAAAGATGTGATCTTTAAAGCCTGAAATGTGATATTAGGCTAGTTATGAATAACATGGGTTTTGTTTTGTTTGTTTTAGTTGGGCAAAGACATGATGAACGTGAAGGAAGTACAAAATGAAGGGTGAAGATGTCTGCAAGTGAAGGAATGATTTGGCTGATAGAAAAAGGCAAATATAGTTCTAACCCATTGGGCTATGGAGTCATAGGAGGATTTTAATTGGATAGCAAGGTTCAAGAAGGATCCATGGGGCAAGTCACTTATGTCAAAGGATATCTTAAGGTGATTTATGGAGTGAAATAGATAGGAAGTGGAGAACAAAACAAAATGAAGAACAATGCACAGTCTAAGATCAAGTAAGTGCTTTTAAACTATCTTGCTTTCAACATGTGCTTAGAGAGACAAAACATAAAAGAATTCTATGATCAGGTAAGTGCTTTTAAAATAACCTGCATTTAAGTACTTTGAGTTTAGAGAAAAAAAATATAAAGCATTCCGAGATCAGGTAAGTGCTTTTAAACTAGCCTTCTTTGAAGTACTTTCAGTCAAAAAACATTCAAAAATAGTTAGAACAACTTAAGATTAGGTGAGTACTTTGAAACCAATATGATTTCAGCATATTCTAAAGGAAAAAACTGATGATCATCATAATGAGTAATCTAGATTAGGCAAGCGCTTTGAAACCAACCTGCTTTAATATACTCAGTATTAACAAGAGAAAAACATAGAAAATAAATCTTTCAGTAAGAGTAGGGTACTACTGAAAGTAAGTCCTAGCTCTATGTTGGTTTTTCCTTATCAAAGAAAATGAACAGAATGAAAACTTAAAGAAAATAACAATTGATGGTGAGGAACACATCACCATTGACACAAATCGGGATCCCATAAATCAACAACTTGTATTTGATGTTCAAACCAGTTACAATTAGCAAGCCTGGAGGGTCTCTACAACTTCAAAATTCTCATATAAGCTTATTTATATTCAAATTCCACATAGTGCATTAGTAGCTTCAGAAAACCATTACATGCATTCAGATGTCCAGAGAACAACATTTGCTTATGTTCTACAGAGGTATTTATATAGAAATGAGGAAGTGGGAGGGTTTCCCAAGGATCAAATATCATTAATTATGTAATCATTTCTAACTCTTCTACATAACATCTGTTCCTGCCTTTCGAGGCATAATGATCGAAAGATGTGCTTCTGAATTGTTCTTAATCTTCTAAAATGGTTTTGTCGACAATTAGAGATTAGATTCTTTGATTTGTATTAATTTTTCGGTTGTCTTCAGGTAAACACCTCTTTTTTAGGTAATGACTAAGCTTCCTTTGATTTCTGTGAGGCTGCAGGTGTCTTAAGGAGTTGTAGAGGGTTCAATTGGCCTCTTCTTATGGCGGTGGTGGGTTTCTCAACTCGAAAGATGTCTTCATCTTTCCCTAAAACACCATTAATTTACTTGAAATCTATGTTTTAGGGCTTCAATCTCCTGTTTCTGGTATGTTCTGTCTTCGACACTGATACTCTTTGATCGGTGCTTGATTAATTGTGTTTTCCGGTTTGCAGGGATGTACAGGGGTCAAATGGCATCAATGCCTCATGAATTCATTGATAAAATGTGAATTTAAAACCCTGCAAGTGATTTTGTGGTGAATCGCAGGCGAGAGGATCGTCACCCTCGACCTGTGAATTTTTCTTCAGCATGGCGAAAACAAACCATTTAAAACCATGCAAAAATACGAAAAACTATTAAATTTTTTTGCATATATAGGCTGACTTATTCAGAAGGCATGTGGAGGGAGCATAGCCATTGGATGGCATCATCCAATGGTTGAGATTGATCGGGAAAAGTCAAAGAGATGATGGAAGAAAAGTTTAAATCAGAACCGTCGATCGCACAGAGATCAACGATGGAAAGCGGAGGTGAAAAATAACGTGGAGGGATCGAGCAATGAAATTTGGGTCGTCGATATGCAGATCAAATCAACAGCGGAGATGTTGTTTCTGCTGCACCGTACCCTGAGTTATCGCGTGTGCATCTCTGGCGAGCGATCACCGTCCGATGAGCGGCCTCAGATCAGACGGTGCACGTCAATATCACGCAGGGTTTATTGCCGAACTATAATGCACGATGGGTGGGGGCGGCTTTCAAATAGTGCTGGTGCCACGTGTCAACCGTTGTATGGAATCACTCCGAAATGAAAAATATTGCCAGCCCTCATAAGGCGGTGCGATGGATACCACCGGTTTCTGCACAGTGTTTGGCGTGGCGGGGACCACCGACCATGATAGGTTTCGCACCGTCGATCTGCAGATCAGATCGATGGCGGAGAACGGCTGAGGCTTTGAACCGATGAAAATTCAGAAAATAATTAAAAAGCCCAAAGTTTTGGAAATAACATAAGGTTTTTAATATTTTCGGGCGGGATAATATAAAATAAGGCTAGGCGCCCAAATGGCTCAGCGCCTGGTTCCAGCACCAGGGTGTATGGAAGAAAATGGTTAGAGAACTAGCCCAAGGGGGTTTAAACCCTTAATAATAAGAAAATGGGTTTTTTCATATATTTTCAGTGGTTTTCGAAGGGTTTTGGGGGTTTCGATAAGGCCAAAAAGGCTCTTAAAACATTATGAAAGATATTTTGATGAAGGAGAGATGGAAAAATTATGGGAATGAGGGATCTTGATGGGGAACAAGAGAGTAAAAAATGAAGGTTAGTTTCTGAGTGCAGGAAAGGGAAAAAAGGGGATTTTGCAACAGTCTTTCTCATGGAATTCAGCAGAATTTTCTGAGCTTGAAATGTGAACAACAATGAAGATTGAAACAAGGACATGATGTCTTCTAGAGGCTTCAAGAGATACACTTTCTGCAATGAAACTGTTCCTTGAAGGCTAAACAATGTTTTGGCCACCTTTTGATAGAACAAATTTTATAGGTGGCCAACACAATAAAAACACTTCAACTATGAAAGGAGACCTTCTAAGCAGCTAAATAAAGCACCTTTGAGTATGACTAGGGGTTGGATCATGTTGAATAGGTCAAATTTTACCAAATCAACAGCGTTGTTATAAAGGAGTGGAAATTAAATGAGGAATAACGCAGTTTTGGAGGGATATTGTTTGCATGGAGGAAATGACCTAATTGAGTGGGGCCAAGAGTAAGGAATATCATAACTTATATAAGGAAGAGGATGGAAGCAATATAGGGGTTATGTTATGGATTATTATTTAGTATCTGGCCTATTTAGACTTCTTGCATTCTTTAGCTGTTTAGTTGAGATTGCTGTGTTGTTTAGCATCGGGTGTTCCCGAGTAGAAATCCTGCCTCTTTCCTTGAGAGGCCTCTTGGAAGAGTATTGCACTTCATTTCCACATTCAGGATTAATTCCAAGCTACAGATTTCTTCATCAGTGCAGTTTTTACAGGGTATTGTGCCGTGTTGCAGGGTGCAGGAGTGGAGAATTAGATTGAGTGTCTTCAGAGCTAGTTTTGCAGCGGAGGAATGTTTCCATCCATTGGAAGGCCTGTAAAGAAGCCCCTTGAGCTTTATTGACACATTTAGCAGTAGGCTAAGGAGCCTTTATCCCCTAGAACACAGTTTCATTCCAGATCTGCGTTATTTTAGGGAGTTGTAGGGGTAATTGTAGTGGTTGTCTTGGGAGGTGATTTCTTCAGTGGAGGAGCCGTTATTTCATCCAAAGGATCTATTAGAGAAGAGTTGTAGGTTTATACATCAGCTTCAGCCACATCTTCAGCCCTAGGGCTGCAGCTTACATTGGCACATTGTGTGCATTTTCTGGAAACCCTCTTGGGTTGTCTTGGAAAGTTGATCTAGTGCCCAGATCTATATGTCTAGACTATATTGGGGCCTATATCAGTATTTTTATATCATTGTATCCTCTAAAATTGTATTTATATCCAATGTGACTACGTTGTAGCAGTTCTCCGTCATTTTTTATAGCAGAAACATCTCACTTTTGAGAGTGTTTATGTATTGGAGGCTTGTGTGATCACATTCTACGATTGGTGTCTCATTGTTTTGTACTTATTTGCTGCATATATGATCAATAATATGGTTTTATATTGGTCTCATGATTTCATGTGTTAAATACTTGCTGCTTCTTTCATTTTGTGAGCTATATTGATGCTTTCCCTATTTGGGAATATTACAATGTCTCAAATGAAAATGAAATGTGTTATGCCTTTATCTTCTTTTTTTCTTCTTAATACTCAATCATTTGAGATGTGGTAACAAAATTTCAGATGTGTTCTGTCACATGTTTATGAGGGTTGTTCTATGTTTATTTCCCATTGTAATACAATTTCTTCCTATTCAAAAAGTATGCGCTATATAAGCATCTATGTATGTAATTGGTTGGTATATGCATTGGTATGATGAGATAGTAACCTTATGATCAAATGAGTTGATATACCAGATCCTTCACCAAATAGCCATTAAATTGAAAATTTTTCCTCATATCTGGTATTTATAAAATTATGTGCTTTAGAGTCTCTAATATTAGGTTTTTTTGAGGGAGCTCCCTCCGGCTAGAAAATATCAATTTCTAGTCCAAATTGGTCTTGTGGTTACCTTTGTGGCCCTTTCCTCAACCCAAAGTGATTTATGGAGTGCTAACATAGTGGCATCATTGTCGAGGAGCGAACAATCACATTTTCCCTAGGCGTGAATGGCAAGGATTAGATGTAATTGTTGATGGTGAACAATAGTTGGACACAGGAAAGTTGAACCATTCAACTGATGACTCCAAATCAACTTGTAACTTGATCCAAAGACTCCACTGGCAATAGGATCCAAAAATCATAATTTTACTTGCAACTCTGTTGGCCAAAAATGAATTCAATTGTGAAGTATGCGCCCATGAAACGAGATCACATTCCAAGTTTTCCAAATTGCATGCATCATGTAGAGTGGAAAATCATATTTTCCAAACTTAAAAGACGAGAAAGGAGATGTTGTTCTTACTTATTTGATTACATTTAAAATGCATGCACACAAGTTGAGGTTTCAATTTCTTGAATATTATCGGATGAAAATGTTCATGGCTACTCTAGAAGGAAAAGCAAGATCTTGGAATGAAGGAATGCCATTTGCTAGTGTGTATTACCTCAAATATTTTCATTTAGTATTTTTTGAGAAATACAAAAGGTCTCATCCTTCTTTGTCTTGGGTTGAGGATTGTTGTGAACATTTTTAGGATTTCATTCAAAATATGGAAAATTATTATGGAAATGAAGAGGTCATGGATGAAGATATCTTGGAGGCTTTTTATGAGAACCCTTTCCATCACCAACAAGAAAAATGTGTTTTCTCCCTTGGATGAAAGTGAAACCGAACAGGATGTCAATAATAACAGTCATGTTCCATTCTTTTTATCTGATGACAATTTGCAGTGGTCTTGTGATCAGGAAGTAGAATTAGTTGTGTTTATTAGCCTTGATACGCAAGAAAATTTCCAACAAACAATGTTTTATTTTGTGACCGAATAACAACCATATTTTCATGATGAAATCCATGTTTCATCTCATGATTTTAATCATGATTTGTAGCAAGATTTTCAGTTTTAATGGGACCAAAATAGGGATGAAGACAATGTTTTAAATTTTCCTTCATGTCATTCCTTTGCTAAATTTTTCTCTACTGAAATGGTCTATGAAAATTTGATTTTTGAACTTGTTTTCATGTAAAATTTAGGGAGTGAACTAGTTTATGTTGGTGGAATTTTACATCTACAAGATGATCAAGTATCATAAATTGTCCCCTATCATAAAAATAAAATTATATTCTTCAAACAAAGTTATCTAATGAGATCACAACATCATTTTTTGATCAAGAAAAAGATAGTCCTAACATACACAATATGGATATTATTGTTGACGATGCTAAAGAAAGTTTGGACATCATTATAGACAAACCTATTAATTCCATTTTCTTTGAAGTTGACATTAAGCATGACAAAATAGAACAAGGAATAGTTATGAATGAAGACTATCCTTTAGATCAGTAAGGCAAGATAATGTTTCATGCTTCAAGGACCCTTTTTTTGATTTGTTGTAGTCATCAAATGAGGTGGTTTCTCATGATTTTCAAGATTCAATGGTGAGTCTGTTGCAGTTATCAGTTAAGGAAATTCTTGAGTCCTCTATGGAGCATGGATTTAATTTTTATTATGAGTTGTCCTTCTCTTATTTTTTATGCCTGCTTAAGGACAATGTGATCATCATTCATTCAATTAGCCATTTTCTTGATTGGTTACATTGGAGATAAGAGGTTACATAGTGTATATATCTTCAGCAGGTGGGTGGTTATCATCAATATTTGAAGCCTGAGATGAAGGACCTAAGATTCTGATGATATGATACCATAAGTAGGTTACAGTTAGTTATTATTAATTTTTCAGTCTATTAATCATACTTTCAGTCGAATTTTTAGTTTTATAGTTGACGTCATTACCCAATGGACAGGCTACTAGTCTCTGTTTTTGTTATTGGCACCTCGTTAAGAGAATGTTTCCCGAGTAGAGCCAATGTTATGGTTAGTAATTTTCATTTGTTGAATGTCTTTCAAGTTCTTTAATTTTCACTTTGAATAATTCGATCTTATACTCATTGTCATTTTCATAAGATCGAAAGTCACCATCTGACATTAATATGAGTTTAGTCATCAAGTGGTGCAGTCAAAGCATGAAATAACATTGATTCATTGGGAATTCATGGTTATGTATTTATGAACATTCAAGTCATAGGGTATGTGTCAGTTATGTGTCTAACAAAAAGTTTCTCTTGAGATCATTATAGTGAATTTATGTTGCTCAAGAAAAATGGTCTTTTGGGAATATCATATTTATTATTTCCCCCTCTAATTTACCCTTGTTTACCTAGTTCCATAACCTAAATTCCCCATTATCCATTCATAAATCCCCTTTCCTATCACCTATTCATTACTCATGTGACTTTCATTTTCCCCATCCCATCCTAAACTTATTCCCTCAAAGGACCATAATTACATCTTATACATGACATAACCCATATCCCCCGACTATCTAAGTAGTGTATCCACCCAAATGTTCTAATCATTTCCCATGCACAAATGATCTTATCATACTATATGGAGTGCCTCATGACATCATACTACAAGACAAAATAGGTCTTGATTCAAATCAAATGAGATGACCGCCATAATTCCTCCACAGTGTCTTCATGCTAAGTTTAAACTGTTAAATTATCAAGGTCAAAGGACAAGGATCAATTTGCAGCCAATACAGTGATCGAGAGTAGAGTTACAGTCATCACAGAGCCATTGTTGTGCATCGGTGCTACCCAACCATCAATGCACACAGTGTTATGCATTTGCTGCGCAATGTACCTCCAAAGCTACATAGCCTTGACATGATCCTAATTTATGCAGGAACGCAAAGAATACACATATAACCTGAAATAAAAAAATGTATCAGAAAGAACACTTCATTTCATTAATATAAAAGAACTGAAATTTGTTTATAGACATAATGTAAATAAACTAGCTAGGGTGCTTGTAGCTTAACTCTGAGAAGAGTTGTGGTGGATACAGGCCTCTGAACTGTGTTATGATGAGGCTTGAGGGCCTATTTATTATTGAGAAATAATGGAAAACCATAAACATCCAAAAATGTAACCCTAGGAGATGAAGTGCCAAAACTATGGGCCCCATTTGGGTAAATTTGTACATCAACTCCCCGGGGACGTAACTTTGGCATATGATCTCCGTTTGACACACTCAGTACCTCATTAGAAATATCTATTTGAGGACTACAACTTTTGAGTGAGAAACATTGGTATACAACCCATGATGCTCCCATTTCCCCCAAAAAACATTGTTTAGGGCCTCAAAACGGCTTCGGAAGTTCAAGACCCAAAAAACTGTTAAAAAAAGTGAACTGTGCTATAATTAAGGAAACTAAAAAACTGAAATAAACAATGGTGGGGCCCTAAGTGGAATTGGAGTGTGGCCACCAATATCCTCCTGGATCATTCCTCCTCCCTTAGGAAGAAATGGTCCCCATTGTGTTGAGTTCCTCCAGCAGATGACAAAACGTCTGCTGAACTTGGTCCTAGGTGAACCACTTGCCTTGGTGCAGGAGTTGGCTAGCTTTGACATGCTGATATAGTTGGATCTTCTACTAGCGAGTGTTCTTGATTTTCATGTACATGATACAACCTATGGTGGCTTGTTCCATGTAGTCAGGTTTTAACTCTGTTGGTGTGAGTTGTTATGCAATGTCGGAGGTGTCCAATAGAGGTGGGAAGTAGGTCCGAAGGCATTCCACATTGAATATTGGGTGCAAACCAAGGAATGGTGGAATAATGAGCTTGAAAGAATTGTTTCCTATAGCCTTGGTGATGGTGTACGATCCATATGAGAGTAGGTGAAGCTTGTAGTGGGGTCCAGTGAGGTGCTCCTTCTACAAATATAGCCACACTTTGTTGCCCACTTGGACGTTGTGTGGAACCTGATGTTGATCATGTCATTGCTTGTACTTAGCATTGGCTCTGTCCAATATATCATGAACTTGTTGGCGGATGTGCTCAAAGGGCTCAATGAATTTGTTCACTTTGTCAGCTTCAGACTGGACATGAGTCGAATCAGCCTAAGTAGCCACAAATTGCATGGCTACATCAATGGGACATAGTGGCTGGAACCCCAGGCCCACCTAAAAGGGGATGTGACCGGTTGAGCTTTGGATAGCCTAGTTACAAATGTGTTGTACATACGAAAGGCTCTCATCCCATGTGCATGGATGTTTTAAATTTTACATGCACAGAATGTGTACAATCATCTTGTTCATGACCTCTATCTAGCCATCAGTTTGTGGATGGAAGGTTGTGGACTTGTTAATCTTGGTGTCCAGGATTAATTAGAAGCTTGACCAAAACGTGTTGAGGAATCTGCTATCCCGATCTAAGATGATAGACTGTGGGATCCCAAAGTGCACACACACTCGTTCAAATAGGAGTTTAGAAGTGGCTTCTGTTGTGATATTCTTCTTGTAGGCTGACATAATGGCCATCTTCAAGAATCTGTCGATGACCATGAAAACACAATAATTTCCATTCTTAGTAGAAGGAAGGCCCAACATGTAATCCATGGAGATGGATTCCCAAGGTCAACTAGGGGTAGGTAGTGGAGTATAGATGCCTTGCTTCATGATGGTCGGTTTGGAAATGGCGCAAGCAATGCAGGATCTGGTGTACTTCCCAACATCATGTCGAAGGTTTGGTCAATAGAAATACTTTTTTAGTAATGTCATTTTTTTCTCGACCCTGAAATGCCAGTGACTCAAATGTAGTGTTCTTCCCAAATCATCTTCGCACACTCACTTGAAGGAACACAAAGGTGTCCCAATTGACATAGTAGTGCATCCTGGAGGTGAAAATTTGGAACTTGCATACCCTCCAAGAGTGTCTTGTATGTGTGGTTGAATTCTAGATTGCTCTTGTAGAGAAGCAGCTAATCAGAAGTCTCATGCCCACAAGAGTTGATAATGGTGGTTAGCACCACGATCGGTGGTTGGATGAGGCAGTCTGCAACATTTTTGGTGAGGTCCTCCTTATACTTGATGTTCAAATGAAATTGATGCAGATATGTGGACCACATCTGATGACGATCATTCTGCAACTTCCCTTGTGTCTGTATGAACTGGAGGGGTCAGTGGTCTTTGTGAATGACTGTTTCCTTCCCCAAAATGTAATGCTTCCATTGGCAGCAAGCCTGCACAAAGGAATACATTTCTTTGTCATAAGTGGGATACTTGCGAGCTATGTCGGAAAGTCTCTCACTATGATATGCCACTAGATGCCCCTATTGATTAAGAATTGCCCCAATAGCATAGTCAGAGGCATCTATCTTCATCTCAAATGGTTGTTTCAAATTTGGTAATGTGAACACTGGGGCAGAGAAGAGGCGATGTTTCAATTCTACAAATGCCTTCAGTTTATATTCCGACCAAAAGAATTTTAGATTCCAGACAATGATCTTGTTCAGCGCCTGATAGTCAGTACAGAGTCTCCAAGTCCCATCCTTCTTCTGCACCAACATGATCGAGCTCCCACAAGGCGATGAACTCAGCGAGATGTGACCTTTTTGCAGCAGCTCCTTAATCTACCTCTTGATTTCATCGTTCTCCAGAATAGAGCGATGATAGATCAGTCCATTAGGTCAAATTGATGGGGTGCTTGACCTCACAGTGTAGAGGCACCCCAGTGGGTGAGGTGAAGATGTCCTTGTAATCCTCTACAACCTTGTCCATTTTTTTTTTGTCGTGCAGAGGAGCCCTATCTGGAGGTCATGTCCATAGTCTTCTTCTTGCCATGGGGGCGGATCATCAGGAAAACAAATTTCCTAGTTTTGGAAATGAGCTTACTGCATTGTTTTGCAGTAACCAAAGAGATAGACATGGGCGGTGGTACCTCGGTATCTTGTACAACTTATTTCCCAAAGTAACAATAACAGCACGAGGCTAGGACTCATTCACAACATGTCTCTTCCATAATTATTGTTAGCATAATAATACATCACAAACATCAAAGGGTCAAATCGATGGGGTGATTGACCTCACAGTGCAGAGGCACCCCAGTGGGTGAGGTGAAGATGTCCTTGTACTCCTCTACAACCTTGTCCATTTATTTTTTTCGTGTAGAGGAGCCCTATCTAGAGGTCATGGCCATAGTATTCTTCTTGCCATGGGGGTGGATCATCAGGAAAACAAATTTCCCAGTTTTGGAAATGAGCTTACTGCATTGTTTTGTAGTAGCCAAAGAGATAGATGCAGGTGGTGGTACCTTTGGTATCTTGTACAAATTATTTCCCAAAGTAATAATAACAGCGTGAGGCTAGGACTCATACACATCATTTCACTTCCATAAGTATTGTTGGCATAATAATACATCACAAACATCAAGAGGAGCACTGTCACATAATATCTCATCCGTGAAGGGCTTGATGTTGTAGGGAAGGTGGCATTGTTGGCTAACGTGGAGATCCTGTCCTTGGTAAAGCCACACGATGGTATACAGTTGTGGGTGTGTTGTGGTCGACAAGCCTAACTGCTTCATGAACTCTCCTGAAATGAGTTTATTTTGGCTCCCATTATCGATAATGAACTGTAGCAGGGAACCCTTTACCCATATCTCAGAGTGGAAGAGACACTCCTCCTCCTCTGGATCTTTCAGTTCTTTCTTCTAGATCTTTGTAGTGGCAACGATGGTGTTGGGCTCTGCATCAATAATATTCTTCCCTTTTTCATTACCCTTATCATCTTCTGATTCAGATTCAGAGCATGCATCTAATTCAGAAGCCCTTATCTTGGCCACCAGTGACTGCTTGGCCTGACACTCACTTGTGTTGTGAGTGGAGCTCTTATGGAACTCACACCACTTTCCTATGTCCTTCTTCAGCTTCGCGGTGTTTTTATTTACTTTCAACTTCGATTGGTTATCTTGGGCCACCATGCCTTGGCTTTGTCCTTTGTTCTGTGATTTGGGTGCACCTTTCCCTTTCTTTTAATTCATAGGTCCAAAGTATCACTTCTTCTATTTGGATTTCTGCTCAATCTTGGCACAATACCGATATGTCGTACCAAGCGAGAAGATGTCAAGGAAATCTATTTCCTCCTGAATGTATCTGTGAAGACAATTTTTGTACTTCAACACCAAGTGTTTCTCTGAATTTTTGATACTCCACTTTGTGCGCAGGGTATGGAATAGATTCGTCAGCTCATGCACATCTTGATCCCTTTGTTGCCATAGTGTAGTCCATTATATGTACTTGTTCTCATAGCTCCCCACGGGATAATTTTGTTCCTTGATGGAATCTCATAAATAATTCCAAGTGGGTATGGCTGAGAATAGATAGGATTCCCCCCCATCCTTTCTCTCACAGTAGGTTTCCCACCAGTCTTTGACATGGGGGTAGCTTTGAGAAGTTCAAAAATAATCTTCTCCCGGTCGGAAAAGTCATGAACTGAGAAATATACTTCTAATAGATTCAACCATATATCTACAACATCTACATCTATTTTTCCCTCAAATATGAGAATCTAAAAGTTTACTTGTACCTTAAAAGTACTTGTGCCTCTAGAGTAGCTGTTGGATGCAAATGTGCCACCAGTGGGCAGACGTTGAAGGATTTGGGAAAAGTTATCCATCATTGTGTTACTTTGTTTTTCGAAGGTCTCCTCAAGCAATATTTTGATAAGATATCCTGCTCCCTCATCTTTCTTTTTTTCCCCCATGGGTGATCATCGAGGTTTTCAAGGTTGATCTTGTAGAGGTTCAACCAGATTGAGCCCTAACTCCTTATACCCCGACCTTGTTGGGGACATGCAAAGAAGGATCGAGAAAGAGCAGATCGCTCTCGTACCATTGATCCAGATTTATACAATAATGCAACAGAATAGACATATAACCATAAATACAAAAAATGCAGTGGAAATAACACTTCATTTCATTAATATCAAAGAACTAAAATTTGTTTACAAACATAATGGAAATAAACTAACTAGGGCGTTGGTAGCTTATCTTTGAGAACAGATGTGGTGGCTATAGGTCTTTGAACTGTGTTACAATGAGGCTCGAGGGCCTATTTATTATTGATAAACAATGGAAAATCCTAAAAATCCAAAAACTTAACCCTAGGAGATGAAGCACCAAAACTATGGGCCCTGTTTGGGTAAATTGGTACATCAACTTCTTGGGGACGTAACTTTGGCATATGATCTCCGTTTGACATGCTCAATACCTCGTTAGAAATATCTATATGAGGACTACAACTTTGGAGTGAGAAACATCAGTCCAAAACCCATGTTGCTCCGATTTTTCCCAAAATACATCGTTTAGGGCCTTAAAACGGCTCTGGAAGTTCGTGACCCAAAAAACTGCTAAAAATAGTAAACTATGCTATAATTAAGGAAACTAAAAAAATGAAAGAAACAATAGTGGGGTCCTAAGTGGAATAGGCTGGTGGCCACCAATATCCACTTGGATCATGACATGACTCACCATTTCACTTTTTTTCTAATCCTGAGCCACAATGAGATGATTTGATCAGTAAAAGTGATTCATCAGCACAAATTTACATTCAATTGATGTTTATCCAAACTTATTTGTCACAATGCTATGCAAAATAATTTTCTTTCATCATCATTTTGAATTTTTTTTTTTGATCACATGGAGGCGAATGTTGCGAAACTGAAAGAGGTTTTTCTCAAGAACACGCCAAATAACAATAATAATAGATCGGGGGATTTGAATGCATCTTTCAAGAATATTTTTCAAGAAATTCAGTGTTGCATGTTCACATAGTCATCGTATTTTATTTATATCCTCTAAACCATGGACCCATTTTCCTTGAAAATTTCTAGCAGATGTATGGGGGTGAGATGAAAAAGTTCAATTAATTTCAGTTCAAAATCCTTCGCAGTTTTCGAAAAACGAGCTACTGTCACCTATAGCCATTTTTGGATTTTCTTGAGATTCGAGTGTCAAATTTGGCTCAAATTGTTTTCATAGGTGAACCATGATGATATTAAGATGATATAAAAATTTCAACTTAATTGGATTTACCGTTTTGGATATATAACCAAAAACATAGGCCCGATGCACAAGTGTTGTGCAACTACTGCACATAGGTGGAATGGAGCATTTTGAGGATGCCACTTGTCAGGAGATGGATGGTGGAATATGTTGCTAAGCTAGGAGCTTATTCATCACCTAGTCAATAGCCATATGTCTGCAAATACGTGGAAAACAATGCCAACATGGAATGTTACACAGCTGCTACGCAACACATATTTGGTAGTTGATTGTTGTTTCCTATTTTTCTTATTTATAAAGGCATGGTATGATGATTAGGATAATACTCTCATGGATTATGATGGTGTTTAAGATAGGATAGTATGATAAAATCTAAGTTAGTTTTTTTTTCCATTAAAAGAAAAAAATGAAGATATGTTTTAATTGCTACATTTTTATTAATTCGACCCATCTCATGGATAATACACTCATTGTATCTGGTCATGGGATTTTTGAAGATGTAAGGCTATTTAATGCCAACTTATACAAGCTAGAAATGTTTATTGTGTGGTGAAGTAATTTTGAATATACTTTTGTGCATTGTGATTTATCTTTTCAATAATAAAATTCTTCATGCAGATTTTTTCGAATGATTACTTAAAGATTCTTGCAGTATATCTCTTAGAATTTGTTCCCCTCCGGTGTATTTTTTACCTTATATATTTTTCCTCAATTATTCTTAAGGGTGTAATGGAATATCTTTGCTATAATTCATCATGCATGCTCTATTTCAGTTGTGTATTAATGTTTCAAATGAAAATGAAATGTGTTATTACTTTATCTTTTGTTTTTCTTCTTAATCCTCAATCATTTGAGATGCAGTAACAGAATTTTAAATATGTTTTTTCACATGTGGATGAGTGTTGTTATAGTTTATTTCCCACTATACTACAATTGTTTCCTATTTGAAAACTATATGCTAGGCAGGTATTTGTGTATGTAATTGGTTGGTATATGAATTGGTATGATGAGATAGTAACCTTATGATCACATGCATTGATATTCCAGATCCTTCACCAAATAACCATTGAATTTACAAATTTTCCTCAGATATGGTCTCTGTCAAATTATGTGCTTTAGAGTCTCTAATCTTAGGGTTTTCGAGTGAGGGAGCCCCCTTCCAGCTAGAAAATACCAATTTCTAGTCCAAAGTGGTCTTGTGGTTACCTCTGTGGATATTTCCTCAACCTAAAGGGATTTACGGAGGGCTAACAATATGTATATAGGAGATTATAATTTTGGTAGCTCTCATGATGTGTTTGGTGTACATGCTTATACATATGATATATGTGATGTATTGGTGGGCAGGGCCCAACTTGGTCCAGTTTTGAGTTAAAGAATCCACATTTTGAGGAACCGTAGTGTGTAATCTAGCGGAAATAGCTCAATTACATGGAGTTTAAAACCTTCACACCGATTTTTAATGAGATTTAAGGAGTTTAGGGGATTTGGGGTGGGTCAAAGCCCCTCTTTTTGTAAATGGATCGATTTTATTTTGCTAGTTTTGAGTTTGACATGGTATGTATACTGTTGGCCACCTATAAAATTTGTTCTATCAAAAGGTGGCCAAAACATTTTTTAGCCTTCAAGGAACAATTTCATTGCAGAAATGTGATCTCTTGAAGCCTCTTCAAGACATCATATCCTCTATCCAAAATCTTCACTACTGTTTCCCTTCAGAACTCAGAAATTCTGCTAAAAATTCCATGAGAAAGACTGCTGCAAAATCTCCTTTTCTCCCCTTCCTTCACTCAGAAACTAACCTTCATTTTTACTCTCTTTTTCCCAATCATTTTCCTCTGATTTCCATTTTTCCTCATTTCCCCTTTGTATAATCCACCTTGTATAGTTTAAAAATCCTTTTTGGCCTTATCGGAATCCTCAAAACTCCTTCAAAATCATTTAAAACCCATTTTTTTTATTATAGACTTAAGCCCCTTTAGGCTGAGTCTTTTACCTCCTCATACGCCCTGATGCTGGAACTGAGTGCCAGTCTTCCAAGCGCTTATCGCGTTGCCCAATTGCGATTATCCCCCCCCCCTTCTTTAACCGCTCGGTCATATTACCCTTCATATAACCCTTTGCCCCATAGTCAGACGCCAAGCCACATCGAAATTGATATTTTAAACCTTTGTTTATATTAATTTGTCGGTTTTTTATTATTTCTTAAAAATTTCCGCCAATGAAAAATTTCAGTCGCTCCACACCATCGATCTAATCTAAATATTGGATGGCACACAACCTATCAACCTGGTGGTCCACGCCAGCCAATCACCGTAGAAAAAATCGGGCGGAATCCATTGCACCACTTTCAAGCGGAGGGCGGATTTTTCTCGATCAGCAGCGATTCCATTCACCGGTTGACGTGTGGCCTGGGAACTGTTCACAAAACCGTCATTCATCGCGCGTTAAAGATCGAACGTGGACCTAACGCGATATTGACATACACCGTCCGATCTGAGGCCGCTCATAGGACAGTGATCGCTCTCCGAAGATGCTTGTGCGATAACTTAGGGTACGACGCAATGTTAAAATCTTCTCCGCTGTCGATCTAATCTGCAGATCGACGACCCAAAATTCATCACCCTGATTCCTCGTCCAGTCAGCATTTCCAGACCCGAGAGTTTTATTCATCTGGATTTTATTGAAAATATGAAGTCCGAGCGTATTCTATAAGGTTTTTATCGTGGAATCTCCGTCGTTGATCGCTTGGGCTGCTCTCATCCGAAGGCCCATGATCGTCCCGATTCCTGATCTTGATTTTTGACCATGTTTGCATGAAACAAAGTTTTTTATCCATTTTCTCCATTTTTCCAAAAAATACTTATCCGCTTTGACTTTTCGCCTCCGCTCCTGATTGTCGATCTTTCCGCGATCGACAGCTCTGGTTTAAATTTTTCTTCTGCCTTGTCTTTGAATTCCTCTGATCAATCTCGACTATTGGATGATGCCATCCAATGGCCATGCTCCCTCCATGTGCATTCTGAAGCAGTCAACCTACACATGCAGGATTTTATAACATTTGTTTGTATTTTTGCAGAATTTAATGGTTTTTTCGCCATGCTGAAGAAAATTCACAGGCTGAGGGTGACGATCCTCCTGCCTTTGATTCACCAGATAAATAGTTTGCAGGGTTTAAAATTCACGTTTTATCAATGATTCATGAGGAATTGATGCCATTCGATCCATGTATAGCCCTGCGCACCAGAAAAAAATACAGTTAATCAAGCACTGATCAAACAGTATCAGTGTCGAAGATAGAACACACCAGAAATAGGATATTGAAGACCTAAAAAACAGATCTCAAGTAAATTAAAGGTGTTTTAAGGAAATACAAATACATCTTTCGAGCCGAGAAAGCCTCCACCGCCATCAGCAGAGGCCAATCGAACCCTCTACAACTCCTAAAGACACCTGCAGCCTCACAGAAATCAAATAAATCTTAGTCATTACCTGAACAAGAGGTGCTTACCTGAAGACAGCTGAACAATTAATACAAATCAAAGATCTTATCTCTAATTGTCAGAAAAAATATTTTAGAAATATTAATAACAGTCCAGAAGTAGATCTTTTCGATCATTAGGCCTCGAAAGGCAGAAATAGAATTATGAAGCAGAGTTAGAAATGATTACATAATTAAGGATACTTGACCCCTGGGAAACTCTCCCACCTCCTCATTTTTCTATAAATACTTTTGTAGAAGATGAGAAAATGTTGGTCTCTGGACATCTGAATGCATGTAATAGTTTTTTGAAGCTAGTGATGCCCTATGTTCAATTTGAAGATAAATAAGATGATATGAAAAGTTTGAAGTTGTAGAGACCCACCGGGCTTGCTGATTGTAACTGGTTTGAACATAAAATACAAGCTGTTGATTTATGGGATCCTGATTTGTGTCAATGGTGATGTGTTCCTCACTGTCAATTGTTATTTTCTTTAATGTTTTCACTCTGTTCACTTTCTCTGATAAGGAAAAGCAAACATAGAGCTAGGACTTACTCCCAACAGTACCCTACTCTTACTGAAAGCTTTATTTTCTATGTTTTCTTTATTTGAAAGTTCTCTTTACTGAGTATATTAAAGTAGGTTGGTTTCAAAGTACTAGCCTGATCTAGATTGCTCATTGTGATGATCATCAGTGTTTTCCTTTAGAATATGCTGAAAGCAGGTTGGTTTTGAAGCACTCGCCTGATCTTAAGCTATTTCAATTGTTTTAAAAATATTTCTAACCGAAAGTATTTCAATGCAGGTTAGTTTAAAAGCACTTACCTGATCTTAGAATGATTTTATGTTTTTTTTCTCTAACCACATGCCGAAGCAAGATAGTTTGAAAGCACTTACTTGATCTCAGACTGTGCATTGTTCTTCATTTGTTTTGTTCTGCACTTCCTATCTATTTCATTCCATAAATCACCTTAAGAGATCCTTTGACATAAGTGACTTGCCCCATGGATCCTTCTTGAACCTTTTTGTCCAATTAAAATCCTCCTATGACTCCATAGCACAATGGGTTAAAACTATCTTTTCCTTTTTTGTCAGCCGAAATCATTCCTTCACTTGCAGACATATTCACCCTTTATTTTGAACTCCCTTCACCTTCATCATGTCTTTGCCCAACCAAAAAAAAAAAAAACAAAACCCATGCTCTTCACAACTAGCCTTATATCACATTTCAGGCTTTAAAGATCACATATTTAAACTCATTTATAGAGAGATCCCTGTCTGGATTCAGGAGGGCTAGATCCTTGAATCCCAAAGAGGTTTGATGTTATCCCTGTAGTTGGACTTTTGCCAATCTTGCTAATTACAGGGTGCTAACATAATGGTGACTCCGCTGGGGAGCTTTTGAGTTCATAGTTGCTTGGCCAGCTTTTATAAAACTCTTTAGTTTTCCATACAACCACAGAAACTCAGAGAACCCAAAATGTTTCAGATTGGTTGACAATAAACATGGTAGTGTACCATTGAACCTTTTACCTCCAAAAGAGCTAAAAACTTCCACTTTGCGACTCCACAATCCTGAACAGACCTTAAGACTCCACTGGGAAGAACTCTTATCACTGTAGTATCATTCAAACTCAGTTAGAGGACTGCAGGATTAAAATTTTTTGTAAAAAAAATTAGTTAACCTCTCAAAGATTGTCATACTTGGTTGAAATTTTCTTGTTTATTTGGGTCTGAAAAACACAACATAGAGGCTCCTAGAAAGATTCATACTAGAGCCTATCCTGACCCAGATCCACCTAAGATAGTTGATAACCCAGAAATTATTCTTAGGAACTCTCCTAGGATTAAATCATAAACTATTGTTAGATCACCCTTGAGAGATAATTCAGTCCCTGTAAATCTTTCAGCTCTACAACAATCACAAGTTGACTTAGTAAATCCCTTTAGAACTAGGTCTCTTGGTGATTTAGATCAGTTAGATTCCGAGTCTTCGCTTTCTTCTCCTGAAACAAGTGCACATTCTGGTAGTATAGAAACCACACCTCCTGATTTACTTTTCCTTCTTAATTTAGGTGTCTCTCATCCAAGATCAGCTCAGCAATCTACTCCGGTTCCATCCACATCTGTTCATTCTACATCCATTACCCCTTTTGTTAATCCATCTTTTGTGAATCCACCGCCACCTCCAATCATGGCAGCATGGTATGCTCCCTTGGTGCTGCCCCAGCCTTTATCTCCTTTACCCAATGAATATCAGTCTAAAATTCCTCATTTCACTGGCAAAGAATCCTCCACTACTCAACACCATGTAGTTACGATGGGAGATGCCTTTGACTACATGGAAATAGAGGATGAAACAATTAAGATGAGGATTTTCACTCAGAGTTTAGGAGTAGAAGTGAAGAAGTGGTTTAAAGCTTTGCCTCCTAATAGCATTAATGATCTGCCCGCCCTCCATCAAAATTTCATAAATAAATGGGAAGTTAGAAGTAACCCTCTCCAAATCCTAGCCGAATATAAGAATCTTAAAATAAATCCAGGAGAGAGTGCCCAGGACTATTCTACGAGATTTAACAGTATCTACAATGCTCTTCCACCACACATGAAACCTCCCTAGGGAATGGCCCTAGTAAAATACCATGAAGGATTTGATGCTGGTATGGCTTACTAGCTTAGGGAGAGAGATTATAATACATTGGAAGACATGCAGAAAGGAGCAGTGAGTGTTGAGGAAAACCTGGTTAAGAAAAAAACCAGAATGAGGGCTGAGAAAAGGTAACCTATAGGGATGATAGCACAGCTTCTGCATCTGATCCCAAATATGACAGTCTAGCCAAAACCATGGAGAGACTAGGAAAAATGGTATAAAGCTTGACTATCCAAGTCAGAAATCAAAACAGGAACCAAAATCAAAACCAAAACTTTAGGAGAAACAACCCCCAAAATAGACCAAGAGACTCTAATCAAAGGGTCATCCCTCCATTTCAAGAGAACTTCCTTGATGAGGATGAAGGAATAATAGAAGAGTCAGAAGAAATTGACATGAATATGATGGATGTGGATGAACTGGACCACACCTTTCCCACAAAGGAAAACTAGACCTCATACTCATGTTAGAACGAGGAAGGGTTGGAAACTGAGGACTATAGGTTAGGATTTGAAAATGCCATCATGCAGATCCAAGAACAATACGACCTCAGGAGAAAAAAGAACATAGATGATCCTAAACCAAAGGCTTCTGAAATCACCATTAAGAAAAAGCCTGGAAAGACTCCTAAAGTTACTGTTGAAAGCAGTAAACCGACACCTGAGAGTTCTGGTAAAAACAAAGACAAGGACATCCTAACTAGTGACAAATCAAGTCAAGGAACTAGTAGCACTAGCATTGCAGCTAATGCTCCTGATAAAACAGCTTCAAATATTGTACATACTGAAAATCAACAAGTTGAGATTACTAATAAAACGGTGCCCAACAAGACAGAATTGAATCTTTCAAAGAGTCAGTCTTATTTTAATTTGGAAAGTGAGATTGCCAAAATTAAAATTTCTGTCCCCCTTGTTGAGTTGGCCACCCAGGATGTATATAAGAATAAAATTTTGAAAGCTTTAAACTTAGGAGAAAACAGTGACACCATAAATTTGAATGATGAGCAACCAGCTCTCTTGTTTGGCCCAAAAATTGAAGGGAAATTTCAAGAAGGGGTAGTACCCCCTTTTTATGTTAGCCTAAATATCCATGAAAAAATCTTGAATAATGCTATGCATGACTCTGGAGCTTCACACAAACTTATGCGAAAGGTGATAATGGAAAGGCTAGGACTAGAAATAACCAGAACTTACAAGGATTTATATTCTTTTGACTCTAGCAGAGTGAAATGCCTTAGCATAATTAAAGAACTTTGTGTGAATTTAACTCAAATCTCGGCCAAGTGCATGGTCATGGATGTTGTAGTGGTTGATGTGCCTCCTAAGTATGGCATGTTGTTGTCAAGATCATGGGGTGCCAAGTTGCAAGGTACAATGCAGATGGATGGGACATATGCCACTATCCCTATCTTTAGCCAGCTTAGAAGACTATACAGAGAGGCACACATGAAATTCATGGTCATTAGCCTAGAAAATCCTGAAAATTATCCCATTTACTCTATCCATACTGACCTGGATTCGTTTATACTTTACAACAATGAATCCACGAATAAGCCAGACCTAGAAGACAGCGACTCAGACAACCAGTTAGAAGCCCCAAATCTAGGAATAATTGTAGTTCTAGATATGGAAGAAAACGGGAGAGAAACTTTTGAACAGTGCGTTGAAACAAAAAAACAGAGTGAAAAAAGTCAAGAGTGTGAAAAACACATTACTCATCACTTTAAACTCCTTGAAAATCCTGAGGAACGAGACCCATCATGATGTGTTGCAGATATGAGAATAAAACATAATGATGAACAAGGCAATAGGGATCAAAACAATGTTAACAATCCATTATGGTGCATGAACTTCGATGGGTCTTGCACTAAAAAGAGTGTGGGAGCTGGGGTATGGTTGGTCGACACTGTAAACAATTACTCCGAGAGCCATGCGTTCAGGATAGATTTCAAATGCACTAACAACATCGCAGAGTATGAGGCTCTCATCCTAGGATTGCATCTATTGAAAGAACTCGGAGCCAAGAAGATAATTGTTTAGGGAGACTCGGAATTAGTCATCAAACATCTAAATGGAGAATATGGCTTTAACCATCCCATACTAAGGGTATACCAAAATAATGCCATAGATTTCCTGAAAACGTTTGCAAAATATGAACTCGTGTTTGTCCTAAGGAGTCAAAACTTAATTGTGAATGGATTGGCCTACGCTGCTAGTTCATGTCAGGAATCACCTAGTGACAAACAGATCATTATTCAAACAAAATATAGACCTGCAATGCCAGATAATGAAAAATATTGGCAGGTCTTTGAGGGCAACAAGCAGATAAAGGATTTTCTGCTTGGCAGGAAAGAGTTTGAATTATCTGATTCAGATTCTAAATTCGATGAAAATTGCCTAAAAAAAAATCCCCTTGAAGAAGAAAAACCATCTGGTCCCCTAAAAATCAACATGTTAACTAAAAAACTTGGAACTCATACTGAAGAGTACGAGGACACAGAAAATGAAGACATTGAGGTATTGTCGTCAAAGGACAAGAACATACCTAGGGGGCTACCACCATTAGAAGACTTGTTTGATTTTAATGACGTAGAAAAGAAACCCACTGTAGAATATACATAGTCTGAGGTCGAGGAATGCAAAATAGGAACCAAAGATCAGCCTAAATTGATTAAATTAGGTGGATCCTTGCTAGCAGACATGAAAAAGAAATACATTGACTTATTTAAAGAGTTTGTCGATGTGTTTTCCTGGAGATATGAAGACTTAAAAGCCTACGATACAGAAATCATCCAGCACAAGATCCCATTGAAAGAAAACCAAAACCCCTTTAGGCAAAAATTGCGTCGAATTAATCCAATACACCTGCCTCTAGTAGAAAAGGAAATCAAGAAAATGTATGAGGCAGGAATCATAGTGCCTGTGAGGTTTTCAGATTAGGTTTCTAACCTTGTAGCTGTGAGGAAAAAGACAGGATAAATCAGATTGTGCATTGATTTCAAAAACCTTAACAGAGCCTCCCTAAAAGACAATTACTCTTTACCCAAAATGAAACACATTCTACAAAATGTAGTTGGTTCAAAGAGGATGTCTCTGTTAGATGGTTTTTCAGGGTATAAGAAAGTTTTATTACTCCCAGAAGACCAACTCAAGATAGCTTTCACCACTCCTTGGGGCACTTTCATGTATGTGAAAATTCCTTTTGGATTAATGAATGCTAGGGCCACTTTCCAAAGGGCCATGGACATTGCATTTTCAAAGGAGATAGGGCACTTCACTGTAATTTACCTTGATGACATAACAGTTTATTCCAAATCTAATGAAGAGCACCTGAAACATCTAAGAAAGGTCCTTGAAAAGTGCAGAAGGTTTGGATTATCTTTAAATCCCAAAAATACAGTGTTTGGCCTACAAGAAGGTAAACTCCTTGGCCATATCATATCATAATAAGGGATTAAAATAGATCCAAAAAGAGTTGAGGGAATACTAAAGATTAGCCAACCAAGGAACATAAAAGAATTACAGTCCTTTATTGGAAAGATTAACTTCTTGAGGAGGTTTATTCCCAACTTAGCAGAGCTCCTTAGAAACATGACTAATATGCTCAAGAAAGAAGTAGGAGTGAAGTGGACTGTAGAAGCCAAAAGATACTTCGAATTGGTAAAATATGCACTCACCCAGTCACCAGTCCTAATCAGCCTGGAATTTTCAAAAGAGTTCCTTATGTTTTCCTTTGCCTCAGAGTATACTGTGGTTGCAGTCCTGTTGCAGAAAAACCCAGAGGGACAGGAACAACCTATTGCTTTTTTCAGCAAGGCTTTAAGGGATGCACCCTTGAAATACAACATAATGGAAAAATAGGCCTATGCTTTAGTAAAGGCCTTAAAGGACTTCAGGGTGTATATTATACATTCCCACATCATTGCTTATGTGCCTAACATAATGGTAAAAAACATATTTTCACAAGACCCAGATGGAAAGAGGGGCAAATGGGTTGCTGCAATATTAGAGTATTATTTGGAAATCAAACCCACCAAACTCGTTAAAGGTCAGGGCTTAGCTCAATTAATGGTTGAATCTAATCTACAAGCCTTTGACATTAACATGGTAGATGCCTTGGATGAACAGGAAGAGTTACCTGCTCCCACTGTGGAAGAGAAGTTTCAAAGCTCACCTTAGTACACTGATATCTTGTATGTGCTTACAAATCTTAATGCTCCTCCTGATTTATAAAAAACAAAGGCAAGGTTTTTAAAGTTGAAAGCTAGGAATTATTACATTTTGAATGAATGTTTATATTGGAAAAATGCTAATGGTTTATTGCTTAAATGTTTGCCGGAAGTTGATGCAGAGAAGATCAAGGATGAATTCCATGAAGGAGAGTGTCGAGGTAATGTCTACTGGAAAACCACAGCTAATAAAATCCTTAGAGCTGGCTATTATTGGTCCACCCTCTTCGAAGATGTCCATAAAATGATAGCAGCTTGCCACAAGTGCCAATTTTTTGAGGGAAAAAGAAAACTCCTTCCTTTACCATTAACACCTTTCACTGTCGAAGCTCCTTTTCAACAATGGGGCCTAGATTTCATAGGAGAAATCCATCCTACTTCATCTACCCAACACAAATGGATTATCACAGCCAATGACTACTTCACAAAGTGGATAGAGGCCATCCCTTCTAGGAATGCCACAGATTCTATCATTATAAAATTTCTTGAAGACTATATCTTGTCTAGATTCGGCTGCCCCAGGAAGATTATTACTGATAATGCTGTTGATTTTGGTTCCAAAAAGATGATTGATTTTTGTCACAGGTATCATATTACACTTGGTCATTCTACTGCTTATTACCCTCAAGGTAATGGGTTAGCAGAATCATCAAATAAAATTTTGGTGACCATCATCAAGAATTTTCTTGAAGAGAATAAAAAATCATGGCATAGCAAGTTGGTGCATGCTTTGTGGGAAGACAGGTTGACCACAAAGAATTCCATTGGAATGTCCCCTTACCAGCTTTTTATGGAGCATATGCATTGTTTCCTACTAGCCTAGGTGTACCAGTGATAAAATTAGTCCAAGAAATATAGTCAGAAGAGGACATCATGGTAAGGAGGATCAATCAAACAATACATCTCCAGCAGATAAGGGAAGAGGTTTACAATAGGGCTCAGAAGGTACAAGAGAACATAAATAAGTTGTTTGACAATAGAACAAAGGCTTGTGATTTCAACATTGGAGACAAGGTACTCAAGTGGGACTCTAGAAGAGAGGATAAGGGTAAACATGGAAAATTTTACTGTTTGTGGCAAGGTCCTTACATTATTCAGTCCACCATTGGTCCAAATGCCTTTTTTCTGCAAGAGTTAGATGGCACAGATCTGTTTGGGGGTCCTGTCAATGGCAGGGTGCTTAAGCATTACTACTGTTGAGTTCGATTTTAAAAAGATTTCATTTCCATTGTAAATACCATTGCTTTGTTTAGTCCCACAAAAGAAAAAATACAAAAACAATAAAAAAATAAAAGAAAAGAGGGCAGATTATAAAAAACAATAAAGGTATAGCCCCATACCAAAAAAGAGAAACAAATCTGAAAGTGTGCAAGCTCAAATGCCACTCCTGAAAAACACACTCCTAGTTAGTCAAACAGTCTAATATTGACTAATTAGTTTTAAATTTACTGCTGATAGGATAGTGAATTCGATTTGCCAAACTGTTTAATCTTGGCTTATCAGTAGATATATTAGGTTAGAAATTAAAGGTTCAAACATGCTCAAAACCTGAACCTAAGTTTCCAAGAAAAAATTGACTCCAGTCTATGTTTAATTCTGATTCAAAACAGAGGTAAATCTGGTTCTAATCAGCTCAAAATATGAACCAGAGAAAAATAAAGAACAACTCAATCAAGAGGCAAACAGAGCTGTAGAAAAGTGAAGGAAGTGCATGAACTTTCAGATCTTAAGCCTTCCATTTTGATTTAAATTTTTCTGCAAAATAAATATCTATGTGCAGCTTGTTTTTTATGCCATAGATCACAGCAAGTCAAACTACTTAATCTTGACTTGACTCTTTTTAAATTTCTGTTGTAGAATTTAGAGAATAAAATATGTTGGACAGTTTAATCCTAACAGATAGTATATTAGGTAGAGAATTATATGGACTCAACTGTTTAATTTGAGTCCATGGAGAAATAAGGAGTAGAAATAGATTATATTTCCTCTTTTCAAAAGAAATAAAATGTTGTAAAATATTTTTCCAATCCAAGTGCACTCTAAATGAAGAAAAAATGTTAGATCAGTAGGATTGGGTAGGTAGAAAGCTTGTTGATGAAGATCCATTTTTTTCCATGGCTGCTAATATGTTTTCAGAAAAAAGAAGAGCATCTAAGAAAAGAAGGCAGCCCAATGGATGAGGCACTGATCAACCCCCTAGATAATGCAAGTCTGAAGTTCTTGATGCCTTCAAGAAGGCACCATCCCCAAGTGGAGCCATTGTTGGCCACCTATAAAATTTGTTCTATCAAAAGGTGGCCAAAACATTGTTTAGCCTTCAAGGAATAGTTTCATTGAAAAAATGTGATCCCTTGAAGCCTCTTCAAGACATCATCTCCTCTATCCAAAATATTCACTGTTGTTTCCCTTCAGAACTCAGAAATTCTGCTAAAAATTCCATGAGAAAGACTACTGCAAAATCCCCTTTTCTCCCCTTCCTTCACAAAGAAACTAACCTTCTTTTTTACTCTCTTTTTCCCCATCATTTTCCTCTAATTTCCATTTTTCCTCATTTCCCCTTTGTATAATCCACCTTGCATAGTTTAAAACTCCTTTCTAGCCTTATCGGAATCCTAAAAACTCCTTGAAAATAATTCAAAACCCATTTTTCTTATTATAGAATTAAGCCCCTTTGGGCTGAGTCTTTTACCTCCTCATATGCCCTGATGCTAGAACCAAGCGCTAGTCTTCCAAGCGCTTATCACGTTTCCCAATTGCGATTAGCCCCCCCCCCTCTTTAACCCCCCAGTCATATTACCCTTCATATAACCCTTGGCCCCGCAGTCGGACGCCAGGCCACGTCGAAATTGATATTTTAAACCTTTGTTTATATTAATTTGTCGGTTTTTTATTATTTCTTAAAAATTTCCGCCGTGAAAAATTTCAGTCGCTCTGCACCGTCGATCTGATCTGAAGATCGGACGGCGTGCGACCTATCAACCCGGTGGTCCCCGCTAGTCAATCACCGTAGCAAAAACCGAGCGGAATCCATCGCACCACTTTCAAGCGGAGGGCGTTTTTTTCCTGATTGGCAGTGATTCCATTCATCAGTTGACGCGTGGCTTGGGAACTATTCACAAAACCGCTATTCATCGCGTGTTAAAGATCAGATGTGGACCCGGCACGATATTGACGTACACCGTCTGATTTGAGGCCGCTCATCGGACGGTGATCACTCTCCGAAGATGCTCGTGTGATAACTCAGGGTACGACGCAGTGTTAAAAGTATCTTCGTTGTCGATCTAATCTGCAGATTAACGGCCCAAAATTCATCACCCTAATTCCTCATCTAGTTAGCATTTACGGACCCGGGAGTTTTATTCATCTGGATTTTATTGAAAATATGAAGTCCAAGCGTGTTCGATAAGGTTTTTATCGTGGGATCTCTGCCGTTGATCGCTTGGGCCACTCTCATCTGACGGCCCATGATCGTCTTGATTCCTGATCTTGATTTTTGACCACGTTTGCCCGAAACAAAGTTTTTTATCCATTTTCTCCATTTTTCCAAAAAAGACTTATCCGCTTTGACTTTTCACCTCCACTCCTGACCGTCGATATTTTCGCGATTGATGGCTCTGATTTAAATTTTTCTTCTGCCTTGTCTTTGAATTCCTCTGATCAATCTCGACTATTAGATGATTCCATCCAATGGCCATGCTCCCTCCACGTGCATTCTGAAGCAGTCAACATACACATGCAGGATTTTATAACATTTGTTTGTATTTTTGCAGAATTTAATGGTTTTTTTGCCATGCTGAAGAAAATTCACAGGTTGAGGGTGACGATCCTCCCGCCTTCGATTAACCAGAGAAATCATTTTCAGGGTTTAAAATTCACATTTTATCAACGATTCATGAGGCATTGATGCCATTCGATCCATGTACAGCCCTGTGCACCAGAAAAAAAATACAGTTAATCAAGCACCGATCAAACAGTATCAGTGTCGAAGATAGAACACACCAGAAACAGGAGATTGAAAACCTAAAACATAGATCTCAAGTAAATTAAAGGTGTTTTAAGGAAATACAAAGACATCTGTTGAGCCGAGAAATCCTCCACCACCATCAGCAGAGGCCAATCGAACCCTCTACAACTCCTAAAGACACCTGCAGCCTCACAGAAATCAAATAAAGCTTAGTCATTACCTGAACAAGAGGTGTTTACCTGAAGACAGCTGAACAATTAATACAAATCAAAGATCTTATCTCTAATTGTCGGAAAAAATATTTTAGAAATATTAAGAATAGTCTAGAAGTAGATCTTTTCGATCATTAGGCCTCGAAAGGCAGAAACAGAATTATGAAGCAGAGTTAGAAATGATTACATAATTAAGGATACTTGACCCCTGGGAAATCTTCCCACCTCCTCATTTTTCTATAAATACTTCTGTAGAAGATGAGAAAATGTTGGTCTCTGGACATCTGAATGCATGTAATAGTTTTCTGAAGCTAGTGATGCCCTATGTGCAATTTGAAGATAAATAAGCTGATATGAAAAGTTTGAAGTTGTAGAGACCCACCAGGCTTGCTGATTGTAACTGGTTTGAACATCAAATACAAGCTGTTGATTTATGGGATCCTGATTTGTGTCAATGGTGATGTGTTCCTCACTGTCAATTATTATTTTCTTTAATGTTTTCACTCTGTTCACTTTCTCTGATAAGGAAAAGCAAACATAGAGCTAGGACTTACTCCCAACAATACCCTACTCTTACTGAAAGCTTTATTTTCTATGTTTTCTTTATTTGAAAGTTCTCTTTACTGAGTATATTAAAGTAGGTTGGTTTCAAAGTACTAGCCTGATCTAGATTGCTCATTGTGATGATCATCAGTGTTTTCCTTTAGAAATGCTGAAAGCAGGTTGGTTTTGAAGCACTCGCCTGATCTTAAGCTATTTCAATTGTTTTAAAAATATTTCTAATTGAAAGTATTTCAATGCAGGTTAGTTTAAAAGCACTTACCTGATCTTAGAATTCTTTTATGTTTTGTTTCTCTAAGAACATGCCGAAGCAAGATAGTTTGAAAGCACTTACTCGATCTCAGACTGTGCACTATTCTTCATTTGTTTTGTTCTCCACTTCCTATCTATTTCATTCCATAAATCACCTTAAGAGATCCTTTGACATAAGTGAATTGTCCCATGGATCCTTCTTGAAACTTGTTGTCCAATTAAAATCCTCCTATGACTCCATAGCCCAATGGGTTAAAACTATCTTTGCCTTTTTTGTCAGCTGAAATCATTCCTTCACTTGCAGACATCTTCACCCCTTATTTTGAACTGCCTTCACCTTCATCATGTCTTTTCCCAAACAAAACAAACAAAACAAAACCCATGCTCTTCACAACTAGCCTAATATCACATTTCAGGCTTTAAATATGACATCTCTAAACTCATTTATAGAGAGATCCCTCTCTAGATTCAGGAGGGCTAGATCCTTGAATCCCAAAGCAGTTTGATGTTATCCCTGTAGTTGGAATTTTTCCAATCTTGCTAATTACACGGTGCTAATATATACTAGGGTATTGTAAGATGTAAAGGCCATATAAAGTGAATTAGTTTTGAGTCGAAGAATATATACATAGATATATATAGATCCATCATTTTATGAGTGCAAACTATGAGTTAGTCCATTTTGGGTCTTAGCAGAAGGCTCCACAACTCTGTGCACATAGGCCTTGGTCTGCAGTTGTGTGTGCAAACCACCCGTAGCTGTGTGAATGGGTAGAATATGGATTGTACTAAAAGACACATCATTAATAAAGGAAAGGAAAGTTCTGAAGTATCTATGTGTTATTTGTACAATTTGTCTATTATTTATCTCTAAAGTTGTTTATATATTGTGAATCATTATATGATTTTTTTTTCATAGCAAAGTATTTTGTGTTGTTTATGTTGGAAATATTGTCATTGATGGCAAAGAAACAGAAAAGAGCAGCACCATACTTATCATTGAGAACAAAGGAGCTGATCAGGATCAACTGGAGTATAAAGGAGCAATAAGGCAAAGAAGCCAAAATTTAAGTGGAGAAGCATAAAAGAGAGTCATAGGAGCATAAAAGAGTAAAAGAGAGGAAGAGGAGCAACGTAAGAGGTAAAGGATCAAGGCAAAGGAGCAAAATTAGAAGTATAATCTAAGGGAGAGGAGAAGCAAAGAGGCATGGATCAGCATTAGAATCATTATCTAAGGCAAAGGAGTAGAAAGGAGTAGCAAAGAGGCAACGAGGAGCAGTAGAATCATTATCTAAGGAAAAGGAGCAGAGAAGAGTAGCATTATGCAGAAAAGAGGCAAGGAGCAGTAATGTGCAGCAAAGAGGCATGGATAAACACCAGAATTATCATTAATTCAAAGGAGTAGAGAGGAGCAGTAAAAAGGCAAGGAGTAGAATTAGAAGCTTTATCAAGGAGAAAAGGCAGAAAAGGCAGAAAGCTTGGTTCAAGTCGTGAACATATTGAATCAATTCATGAACATGCTGGGTCAAGTCATGCACGAGTGGGTAGAGTTGTGAACGTGCTAAGACAAGTAATGAACGCATTCAAAAAATGGAGAAAGTCGTGAAAGTGTGGGTCAAGTCGGGTAAATTTCTAGAAAAAAATGTTCAGAATAGTGTTTGGAGGAGATATCTCAAATTTAAATCACAACAGAAGGCTTGATCACATATCGCAAATCGCAGCAGAAGGAGTATCGAAAAATATTAGAGACACAAAAATTGCGAAATGTGAAGTGTGGGAGATGACGTGGCAAGTGACGTGGCAAATGACGTGGACCTGAATCCACAAATTGCAAATAAATCTTAATATGCATGTTGAGATGGACGGTCAGAATCTTATCACAGAAATAAAGGTTGAGATATGGATGGTTAAGATCAAATCGCAGTATTGAAGTGGAGGATGGACGGACAAGATTGTTTCGTAGAGTGAAGCAGATATTGATGGTCAAGATCATATTGCGAACATAAAATAGGAGAATGGACAATCTGGATTATATCACATTCACCCATAATATTGTTAGCGCACATCGCTATTAGCAATTTTTATATTTATATGTTAAGTTATCGCAATTTAATTGTTTTAAGTTGTGATGCAATAAGAAGTGGGGTTTGTGATGCGATGCGATTGCATATCACATATGATAAGAGAAACCTTGTTAGTGCTATAAGATAAATCTTGTGAGATGCTAAAAGGCATGGATTCGATGTAGTTTCAGAGTTAAATTTCAAAGGATTTCAAATCTGGAATAAGGCCTTTTTGGGAAAAAATCGCATCGGAGCTAGAAGTGGTGAATATAATGCAGAACCACCTAGAATTCTAATATGTGATACGAGGAGAAAACGTGATATATTTCAAAGATAAAATCTAAAGAAATTGAATTCCAATTGTTGGACCCAATCGCATATCACACATTGCAAGCTCAGGAGGATAAGCGCTCAGGAATCATGTTAAAATGCCAAAGTACGAAGTGAGATAAGACTACCGGATGCCATATAGTTTCAAAGAAAAATTCTAAAGGATTTCAAATCTGAAGGTATAAGGTTTCCCTTTAATAAATCGCATCGAGCTTTGGGAGAGATATGCATAGTAAGAAACACGTGAGAGCTCCGAAGTTAGAAGTGTGATAATGAAGCGGATGCGATGCAGGTCAACGTTGAAGCCTAAAGGATTTCAAGTCTGGGAGTATGGGTTTTCCCTTTGTGAAATCGCATCAGAGAGAAAAAGAGGACTATAACATAAAACAAAGTTTGAACACAACAGAATGAGACTCAAGTAAGTGACCCGACACAAAGAAAAGGATCAGGTGAAGGCTAAACACTGCAGGCGGGATCAGAAGAGGCAGAGTCAGGGAAAATAAGCATATGGTGGCACTGTTTGAAATGCAACAACTGGGTCGAGTCGGGCCAAAAAGATAGTTATGTAGAATTATGTTGAATGTAACAGCAGAAATAGAAAATACTCTAACAACAGCGAAAAATACAAATGCACAACGAGCAAAGAGCTGAGAGGGTTGAGTAAATATTTTTTTAAATGTAAACGTATTAATTATTTTTTTATTGTTTGTGATGCAAAGGTAAGTCTCCATAGGCATAGGAAAAACTCCATGAGTGTTGTAATGATTATTTCTGATATAATAACATGAATTGAAGAATGAGGAATCAAATGGGTGGAATGCATAGGGTCTAGCTTGTTCAATTTATATTCCCCATAGAATGAAAATATTCAGGGAGTTATCTATATAAGAGATTTAATATCAGTGTGGATAAAGAGGTTAGAAATCTGCTGAATGGAAGATAGCGGAAGAATTTAAGAGAGTTGCAGAAGGTTGGAGAGTGGAGGAATAAGAGAGGGCTGATAGAGATCTTGTGCATATCTGGATCTAATATGAAGTAGATATGAAGGTTGAAGAGGTAGCAGTGGAGGAGTATAACAGAGCTGATATCCAGGTAAATCAACATTTTAGTTTCATGTCGAGTGAGGGGATTGTAGTCTCCTTTCAATTTGTAGCTTGATAAATTTACAATTGGAGCTGGGTGAGGTAGAAGCCTCTTGTAGATTGTAGCCTACAAAAATTTTATGGGAGTTGGTGCTTCCTTGCAAGTTGCAGTTTGTAGAAGTTAAGGTAGGATCCTCTTGTGGGTTGTAGCCTACCGCAAATACATGGGAGTTGGTGCTTGTGTTTCAATTTGTTGCTTGATAGATGTCCATTTAGAGATGGGTGAGGTAGGAGCCTCCTGTGGGTTGTAGCCTGTAGAAAATAGATGGGAGTTGGAGCTTCCTTGCAAGTTTTAGCTTGCAGAATTCGAGGTAGTAGCCTCCTGCAGGTTGGAGCCTACAGAAAATCAGTGGTGAGAGGGAGTTGGAGCTTGCCTTTGCATCACAAAAATAATAAGATGTGTTTTTCTCCCTTATGGGTTTCCACCTCTATCTTTTGTCTATGTGCTTGATGATTATGTGTTGTTGTGATGTATTATTATGCTTAATTACTTGTTGTCCACACATTCAGTTTGCTAATTCATTATGTATTAATATTCTTATAAAAGGAAGTAGTTAATGAGTTGAATTAAAAGTGTATTAATGACTAGGAATGTACTAAACTTATTCACACCCCCCCTCCTCTCAGTTTAGCTAAGGGTTGATCAATTGGTATCAGAGCTGGTTCCTTTAGTAACAGTTTAACAACTGGAAGGAGGTCCTAGGTCCCCAAAATGGCTAGCCTAGAAGGATTCTCAACAAATAAAGCCCCATTGTTTACTGGCACAAACTATGATTTCTAGAAAATAATAATGAGGACATACTTAATGTCTCTATGAATAGAAGTTTGGGTTGTTGTGGAAGAAAAATATGCACAAAAGGAAACTGACACTGAGAAAGAAGGAAAACAAAATTTCTTAACTAATGCAAAAGAAATGAGTACAGTGTTGAGTGGTCTAAGTGAGTCAGAATTTATCAAAGTAATGCACATTAAAACTGCCAAAGAAATCTGCAATAGAAAATATTCATGAGGGAGATACAAAGGTGAATATGGCCAAACTACAAGCACATAGAACTCAGTTTGAAAACTTAAAAATGAATGAAGATGAAGATATAGATGCATTCTTCTTAAGAGTTGTAGAAGTTATGAATATCATGATAGGCCTAGGAGAAGAAATTAAAGAAAGTGTTGTAGTACAAAAATTATTGAGATCTCTACCACCCAGGTTTAATTCTAAGTTCTCTGCCATAGAAGAAACAACAAATTGGGAAACCTTGACCAGGAACTAATTACTTCGAAACCTAACAGCATATGAGATGAGACTAAATAAAGGGAAGTCAAACATGAGGGAGGTTGCCTTTAAAGTAGACAAGTGCATAGAAGAGAAGGAAGGTACATGCTCATGCTCTGATGAAGATGAAGTCAAATTTGTTATAAGACTAGATAGAGGCACAGGTAAGTATAAAGGTAAACTTCCACTCAAGTGATTTAATTGTGGAAAAGTGGGCCACTATGCCTCAAAATTTCCCAATAAGATAACAAAGAATCAGGCTAAAAGGAAAGAGAAACAAAGCTCCCATAATATGTATAAAGGGAACAAATTTAAGAGAAAAACCTTTTTTCCTAGCAATATAGCATTCCAACTGAAAGCTCAGATGAATCCCCAAATGAAGATGGAATCTTAGAATTTGCACTAATGGGTAGGGATGATCTTGAAGATGATCTCCTGGAATATGAAGAAGAAGGTGAGGTATAAATTGAGGGGGAGTTTGATCTGAAATGACTATATTAATTTTGTTGTGTTAAGTGTCTTTTTAGTTTAAAATCATGTGCATAATTGACTCTATAGTTTTCATAAGGATTAAGTAGTTGTGTCATGATTTGAAGATGATTTTTAGTGAATTAGAAGCATAAAAAAAGCTTAAATAACACTAAAAAGTGGTGTAAAATGGAGAAATAAGTCACTACATGAAATTTACACAGTAGGCATGATGAAGCAATTCACCCCTCCTGGGCTACATCTGCTCGTCCAGCTCCCAATGGCAAGTCCATCTTTCATTATGCTCAAAATTTTTCTATCACATGTAGTTAAATTTCTCTAATGGTTGTTCTCTCTGCACCAATGGCTCAAGAATGCTCCAAATAGTAAAAAATGACTCTTCATTCACTCAGAATGGGCGAAAATTGGGCCTCCTACACTTTTTCCCAATTTCACCTATGAAATCTCCACTAAAAGTGGAGAACTCCACTTAACTAGAGTTAAAAATGGTCTTTGCCACCAATTTTACCGCCCCCACTAACTTTCCGCTGAAACTGACCGCAATATTAAATGTTTGCAGTTGGGGGTAGCCACATGAACACCCCCCAAAACCGCAGTTATCATAACAGTTGAGCGGAACTCACGCATTAACTATGGTTTAACGTTGAACTCTAGGTTGATTACCATCAGGTTTGAATAGACGGCATGGTTGGTTGACATTTATTGTTGCAATGTGATACATATCCGTCAGGGACCACTGGTAGGTTGGGACCGTCGACGATTCCCAACACCCAGCATGATTTTTAATACAACATAAATATAACCCTTCTCCCATAGATGTTAGGTAACAAGCATAGCTCGAATGGTAAGGCATGTGAATGCCTGGTGGGAGGTCTAGGGGTCAATTCCTGTGGATGCTCAACAAAATTTTAATATTCCATTTCAGGGACACGTGGTAGCCTTAGGGCTATCCACGTGGCACCCTCTAATTGGCTCTCCCAAACCGTACCTTCAAATAAAATTATGACACTTGTCAACCAGTGATTGGTCCAATGGAGGGAATATTTTAAGGAATATTCCCTTTTTGCTGATTGTACATCCACCTTTTTCTGACTGTGCATCCCAGCCAAACCTAGTCAAACTGCCATAATTTTATGTGTTTGGCATTTCAATCAGAACACAATATGTTCCTCATATGACATCGGTTTTTTGAACCGTTCATAGCATCGGAATCAGGAAGACAAGATCTATGCAACCATCCTAGTTTCAACCCAATCCTATAAATTTTAAGTTTGAGAAAAATTTATGAACTCTTGATCATTCCTCTCCATTGGGAATATTTTGGACTCCAAAAGACTTGATTACATGTTCAGTAGATGAGGGTAAAACTCCCTCAACTTTCCAACCTCCATCTATTTTTTCTTGCTTGGTTTAGTGCCTTTGAGCCCAACTATAAGGTAGTCGACACTTCCCCTCTTTGATGCTCTTGTCCTCCTGCCAATAATTGTGTCTTATTTGAGCTCATCTAGAAATTCTGGCGAGAAATATTCAATAGAAGATAGTTGAACATCACTTCCTTGATCATCGATCAAAGGTGGCTCATACAAGCGTAATTTTCAACATTAACAACTGAATACATTTGCATATAAGTAGGAAATTCAAGTTTGAATGCATTATTACCAACTTTATTTATGATTTTGAAAGGACCATAGCGAATGGGTTTGAGCTTTTTACCTTCCCCTTGCATCCTTTCTTTGCTAATATGCAACCATACCTCATCTCCCTCTTGAAACATGTGATCAACCCGGTGTTTTTCATGCCTCTCTTTGTATTTTCTTTGACTTTTCTCAATCTATTATTGAACTTATTGATGTATAATCTGAATTTTCTTAATGAACTTTTGAGCCTTATCAATGTCACTATGGCCATCAATTACATAATCCTTCCTAAAGATGAAGTCTAATGGAAATTTTGGCAAATACCCAAAGCATACTTCAAAAGGTGAGGTTTGTGTTAAAGAGTGCTTTGCCTGGTTGTAAGCGTGTTGAATGTAATTTAGTTGTTCATCCCAAACTTATGATTTTTTCTGAAATATCCTCTGGATAGATGCACAACAATTCTATTCACCACCTCATTTTTTTCATTTATTTCTGGATGAAAAGTGGTACTCTTTTTCAACTTTGTGTCCATCATTATCCGTATATTTGACCAAAAATTACCAATGAACCTAGAATCCCTGTCACTAACAATAGAAGTTGGCAATCCAAAATGAACCCAAACATTTTGAAAATAAATTTTATCATTTTTTTCAGCAGTAATGGTTTTCTTACATGGCATAAATATACACATTTTATTGCATCTATCCACAACTACATAAATATAATCATGCTTCTTTCTTGACATAGGTAGACCTCCAAAAAAGTCCATGGAGACACTCTCCCATGACCTTTTTGGTACTGGTAGTGGTGTGTGCAATCCAAGCTTCCTATTACTAGGCTTACTTGTTGCACACATAGAACAACCTCTTATAAAATGTGACACACTATCTACCATGTGAGGCCAATAAAAATACCTTTGTAGATGTGATAATCTTTTTCTTATGCCAAAGTGTCCAACAATAAGAGAAGAATGAGCTTCTCTCATGAAACTTAGCCTCTCTCCTTGTGGAATACATAGCTTGCCCAAATGAAACAACACATTTTTATGCATGTGATAATTTTTTTCTTCAACTTGATTCCCTTCACTCAAACTAGCATACACATCTAGGAAATCAACGTCATGTGCATATTGTTCTATGTAACTCTCTTGTACAACATAATCATTTTTGAGTAAATTAGAAGCACTAATGATTGGTATTGAAAGCATATCTGCAACTTTATTGAATATACCTTTCTTGTACCTTATAACCAAGTGAATTTTTTGAAGAAATCCCATCCACCTGAAATTTCTTGATTGCTGCAATTTTTTTTGTGACTCCAAGTATTGTAATGGTTGGTGATCGGTATGTATAATAGTCTCTTTACCCATCGAGTATTGTTTCCAAGTCTTGACACTTTCTACCAACGCATATATTTCTTTGTCATATGTAGGATAATTAGTCACAACACCATTAAAATTTTCTGAATGAAATGCGATAAGCTTACCATGCTGTAAAAGTATTGCGCTCATGGCATAATCACTAGCATCTATTTGTATCTCGAATGGCTAACTGAAATTTGGAAAAGCAAGGACTAGAGATGAATTGATCTTGTCTTTTAAAGCTTCTAAAACTTGTTGTTGTTTGCCCCCCTATTGGAATACTTCCTTCACACTTTTCACTGCATCCATAGGAGCTGCGATGGAAGAAAAGTTAGCAATAAAATTTCTCCAATATTGAGCTACACCTAAGAAACTTCTTACCTCGGTAACTGTTTTGGGTGTGGGCCAATTCACAATGGCTTCCACTTTAGAAGGATCAATCCTCAATTCTCCTCCTCCTACAATATGTCCCAACTAGACCAAAGAAGTCTTTCCAAACTCACATTTTGACATCGTAAGAAACAATTTCTCTTTCTTCAAAATATCAAGCACTCTATTCACATGCAAGACATGATATTATCTTTTTTTTCTTAAAATTAAAATTTCATCTAATTACATAATAATAAATTCATCAAGTAATGGCCGCAAAACAATATCCATCACTCGCATGAAAGTTTCCGGTGCATTACATAAACCAAAAGGCATAACTAGCCACTCAAAGAGTCCTTGTTTGGTTGTGAATGTAGTTTTCCATATATCACTTTTTGAAATTATTACTTGATGATATCCACTTCGTGAATCTAACTTAGTGAAAAACTTTGCTTCTTTCAATTGATCAAGCAAATCATTTATACTTGGGATTGGATAGCTATTTTTTACCATGATTTTGTTCAAAACTTGAAAATATACACACATGCACCAAGTCCCATCTTTCTTTGGTATCAAGATTATGGGTGGACCGCATGGCGAGGTGCTTGGCCTTATGATTCCTTTATCCAAAATATCTTTGATTTTCCTCTTTATTTCAGCATTCTCTATTATTGACATGCAATACATACCAATGTTTGGAAGAGGACAATCTTGTTGCAACTAAATCTTATATTGAATTATGATTTTTGGAGGCAATCTTGTTGGCTCCTAAAACATCTCATGATGTCCATTAACCACATCATATAAATCTGATTTCAACTTAGGATCACATCCTTCAAAAGATTCATGATTAATATCAGCTTTAGGTTTAATCATAAGAAGAACTAAATTCTTTCTTGAATTTACCAGCCTCTTTACCTATCTAGCATTTACCATAGCAATGTTTGTCTTCTTGTGATGTGCTCTAACAATGAACTCCTTTCCATCTTTGAATAAATGATACTTTTTCTCATGGCAATGGAAGATTTATTTCCTATCATACAAGTAAGGAATACCAGTTATGTCAAGCGAAACCACATCTAATTCAACCGTGTCAACAAAGCTTGCAGTGATTGCAAACCTCAATATACATTTCTTTGAAACCTGTAGATTTGAATCCTTACAAATCCAACCCAATGGATATGGTTTTGGATGTGGTATGGTCTCAAGGTTAAGTTTATTGACCAAATCTTTAGAGATTAATTTTACTTGTGACCCGCTGTCAAACAATGTGTCAATCTTGGTATGCTTGGATATGACCCTCACATGAAACAGTTCTATTCTTTCTTCTTCATTTGGAGTGTTTATGTGATAGTTTGATGTACTAGTATTGGGTTTAGTTTCATTTTATTTTCCCTTCATGTTCTTTAATCCCATGGCTGTAATTTTAGATTCATCAGCTAAATCAAATCCTAAATCATGTTGAGTTGTAGCAGCATTTTTCTGTTTCCCTTTGTTATTGGGTTTCGTTGGCCTCAATTCAGGATGTAATTTCCAAAAATGAGTTTCATAATGGCCTTATTTTGAACAATTTTTACAAACCACTTTTTCTCCCTCTTTCTTAAAATATGCATTCTTTTTTTTTTACCTTTCAAGGTATTTTCCTTGGCTTTACCCTTAAAAGGTTTCTTTCTATCCTCTTCAGAAATGTTCTTCCCTCTACCTTCTAAATTTGTGGCCTAAACACAAACTTCATCTATACTAGTCAGGTTAAACATGAGAATAGTATGATTTAGGTAGCTATTGAAGCCTCCTATGTACTTTAGCAAAGTGTCTTGGCTCTGCAAATCCACCTTAATAGAAGAGCTCCTCTCCTAAATTCTTGGGTGTATTCTTGCACATTTTGTCCCATTAATTGCCTAAAGTTCTGTCAGTTAATGATGGATTTCTACATATGAGCTAATGGATAAAACTATTGTTTAATAGCAGTAATGAAATCTAACCATGATAGAATAATATTACCATGTTTCTTGATTTCCTCCTTTGTCTTGGCTTCCCACCAAAAAAGTGTTGCATCTTCCATTCTCAAAGAAGCTAATTGAATTTTTGTGTCATCATATTGAAGGTTATGTATTCTCAAATAGACCTATAATTTTCTAATCCAATTATCTAGGTTATCTACATTTACTTCACCATTAAACATTGGCAATTGAAACTTAACAACAAGTTTTAAAAAAGGATTTTTACCAGCGCTCTTGGACTTGTGTGGTTGATGTACTGATGAAGAAGTAGAGGATGATGATGATTAGGGTGAGGATGATGGCTCTCCATTTCCTCCATTTCCTCCATTTCCCTTCTTTGACTTGTCTTCATCATGTTGACCTCCTAAATATCCTTGCCTTTCCTTGTGAAGTTTAGATCCTTCTCCTTCTAGTCTCTCATTTCTTTCTTGATAAAGGATTCTAACCATCTCAGTCATGTCAAGAAATGCTTTCCTGAATACTCTTTCTTCCTCCTTGGGATCAACTTCTTCATGAATTTATCTTTCCTCATGAAGCATGCTTAATGGAGCCTTCTTCTTATTTAGGAGGTGAACTAGGTGGTGGATATTGTAGCAATCTTTCTCTCCTTTTCTTTGGCTCTTTTTGAGACCCTTCTACTTCCACCAATTTTCCTTCTCTTCTTTTGAGCTTGAGCCTTGTAAGCATCTAAAACTTGCAAATAGTTAAACAATTATTTGCACTAAACAACACTAGAGAATAAACACTAGCTCTGATACCAATCTTATCTGAAATGATTGCATTAGTTTTGTTGTGGTAAGTATCTTTTCAGTTTAAAAAAATGTGCATAATTTCCTCTTTAGTTTTCATAAGGATTAAGGAGTTGTGTCATGATTTGGAGATGGTTTTAGTGAATTAGAAACATAAAACAAGCTTAAATAACACTGAACAGTAGTTTAAAATAGAGAAATAAGTCACCACATGAAATTTACATAGCAAACATGATGAAGCAGTTCACCCCTCCTAGGCTACATCTGTTGGTCCAGCTCCCAATGGCATGCCCATATTTCATTATGCTCAAAATTTTGCTATTACATGTAGTTACAGTGATCTAATGGATATTTTCTCTCCACCAATGTTTCCAGAATGCTCCAATTAGTCAAAAATGACTCTTCATTCACTCATAATGGGAAAAAATTGGGCCTCCTACACTTTTGCCCAGTTTCACCTAGGAAAGCTCCACTAAAGATGGAGAACTCCACTTAAAAAGAGTTAAAAATGGGCTTGGCCACCAATTTTGGCGTGCCCGCTAACTATCTGTTGAATCTGACTGCAGTATTAAATGTTTGTGGTTGGGGTGGCCGCATGCGCACCCCCAAAAACTGCGGTTATCATAACAGTTGGGTGAAACTCACGCATTAACTATAGTTTAACGTTGAACTTCGGGTTGATTTTTGCCGAGTTTGAATAGACCGCGTGGTTGGTTGACGTTCATTGTTGCAATGTGATACATATCCATCGGGGACAGCTGGCAGTTCCCAATCCCCAACATGATTTTTAATACAACATAAATATAACCCTTCTCCCATAGATGTTAAGTAACAAGCATAGCTCGGATGGTAAGCATGCGCGTGCCCGATGAGAGGTGCGGGGGTTGATTCCTGTGGAGCCTCAAAAGAAATTTAATATGCCATTTTAGGGACACATGGCAGCCTCAGGGCTAACCACGTGGAACCCTCTAATTGGCTCTCCCAAAACATACCTTCAAATAAAACTGTGACACTTGTCAACCAGCAATTGGTCCGGTGGAGGGAATATTCTAAGGAATATTCCCTTTTTGCTGACTATACATCCACCTTTTTCTGACTATGCATCCCAGTCAAACCTGGTCAAACTGTCGCAATCTTACATGTTTGGAATTTCGATCAGAACATGATATCTTCCTCATACGACATCAGTTTTTCGAGCCGTTCATGCAATCAGAATTAGGAAGATGAGATATACGTAACCATCATGGTTTCAAACCAATCCTGTAACTTTTAATTTTAAGGAAAATTTATGAACTCCTGATTGGAGTTGGTGAGTGCCCTAAAGGAAATTCGGATAGACTCAAGCTCAAGAATATAAAGCAGAAGGAAATATTTATGAAATATGTTAACAAAGAACCAAACTCTAAAGATTTTATTAAGTTGAAGATTGAACTAGAAGAAGCAAGGAAAGTAGAAGGCATTCTGCTACAGCAAATAAGAGAGAAAAGTTAGGAATGTGGAATATTAGAAGAAGAGATGGTGAGTCTGAGGAAGAAATTGGAAAAGGATCAAACTGATTTAACAATGAACATTCAGCAGTTAAAAGGTGTTAAAAATTTAGACAAGATATTGAATGCACAAATATATCCTCTTGTAAAGGTTGGGATATGATATGAAGGAGAATCTAGCAAGTCAAAGGTAGACGATAAGAAAGCTATTACTTTTGTGAAAGCTGTAATAAATGAAAATGATAACTCTCATCAATCTGAGGTTATTTTAGCTAGAATACTGATAGAAGAAAGGATCAGGTTGTGTAAGTAGCTCGAAGATGAGATTTCCTCCATGGAGAACTCAGAGAAGGCAGACATTGAAAGGGATGATGAAGCTGATCAGAAAGGATCCAGAGAAGTAGAAGCTAGCAAGAACTTGATGTGTAATGAAATAAATAGAAACAAGAAGAAACATGAAGAGACAAGAATTAGAGGAAGAAGCAAGAAGTTGCAAAAATCTCAATTTTTCCTGAAGATCAATTGAACAAGTTCAGAATATCTCAAAGGAGGTTCTTTCGTCCTATGAAAAATATCACATGTTTCTCTTGTCATAAACCAGGATATATTGCAGCACTTTGTAAGACAAGGCATATCAACTTTAACCAGCAAAAGATGCAGCAAATGAGAAGACCTCCTCAAGCAAGAAAATGGAAAAGACAATCTTTCACCAGGTACGCAAATCATTTCCATGGCTACAGTTATTCATGCAATGACTTTGGACATGTAGCGGCTCAATGTAAGACAAAAGAAAATAATTTTTAACCAGCAAAAGATGCATCAAATGAGAAGAATAACTCAAGAAAACAAATGGAAAGGAAAACCTTTCACCAGGTACATAAATAATTTCCAAGGCTATTACTATTCATGAAATGAATTTGGACATAAATCTGTTGAATGTAAACTATGTTAAAAAAAGGAGCATAAAATGTTATACATCAGCTCAAACGTACTTGGGTAAAATAAGATTTTATGTATGCCACAAGCTTGGACACAAAGCAAATGACTGTAGGCTGCCATATGAATTAAAGGACTCTAGATAGATGATGGAACCAAATAAAATCATACCAAATGCTGAATCAAAGGGAGATGCATATATTATGAGGAACCCTAACAAAGGATGGAAGAAGAAGAAAAATGGGGAGCATGTTACTTCAATAACATAATGAATCCATCATAGTTTCAGGGGGAGCTTCTCTAGGAAGCAACGTAGATATCCAGTTGATGATAAACAAGATGCAACATCCCATGGGGAGAGCAGTTCATAAAAATTCCCCATAAGAGTTGTAAAAGAAGAGCTGCTTGGAATAAGAACAGCTAAAAGTTCAGGAAGGGAAAGGAAAATTCCTTTGGCAGAGAACTATAGAGGAAGAAGGACACCTAAAGCATTCAATAGCCAATAGTTTGATGGAAGAAGAGAAATCATCAAGCAACCATGGTGGTAAGGGGAACATCAGTGATGAAATTGGAAACTAAGAGGGTGATTACACTGTGTGTCTCACTGCAAATGGGGATAATGAAACAAAATTCCTTTAAGAAGGATGAATAAGAAAAATTCTATTATTATTATATCATTACAAAAATCCATCCCAAGTTTTATTATTGAAGCAGTTGTATGATACAGGTCCTTAAGATCGGACTATTATGGTATGCATCATGTTGGTGCTATGGTATAAATATATCAAAGAAGTAGTTCCAACGTTATCAGCATTATAATATGAGTGGATTAAGTTACGGTTGCTCTGATTAGTGAAAATTATCTTCTAGTTGCAAATGCTAGAGAATGTCGAGTTGTGTTATCAAAGTGTGGAAAGGTCAGTAAAATTTCAAAGCATCATTATCTTATGTATGTTGATGTGTTGTATTAAGCGTTGAAGAATCATGTAGTCTTGGATATGAATGTACTCCTTTTTCAAGTCAGTATTGATATACTTTCAAGGCCTCTTTCTTAAGTCATCCATAAGCTTGTTGAAGTTTGTTTGATGAAACTTCAAGTAGACAAATTGAAGATGTTTTCTCGAAGAACAAACTTCAGCCCCACACTCAAGTAGTGCACTGACTTCTTTATGCATGTAGTCCCTCTATATGTGTCTCTACCTCCAAGATGTTGAAGTCGGGAGGTCAGGGATATCTCATAGCCATGTGGCTTCCAGGAGTTCTTATTTTCCTCAAGGGTATCCAATTAACCTCTAGGCCCTCAGACTGAGGAACATGTCCCACATGTCTTAGGGTCATCCCCTATTTCCATCCAATGTGTCCAATCCCTTTCCTTGGTCAGATCCTATGGAATGTGAATTATTTAACCTCGTCATCCTCACTTTTATGTGCATGTCACTTTCTTAACACATGACACTTATTAAAATCACTTGATGGACTTAATTTAGAAGAATGTGCACTTTTGATAATTATTATTTCGTAAAAATCCCCCCTTTTAACATTGAGTCTCATCCCCTCATATTCTTTTTGTCTCACTCAATCTATAATAGTAATGTATTTTATTAATGTGCATATAATTTTGTATTTACATAACCAAGCTCTCTGGATCCAAAACATATAAAAAAATATGTGCATGTGCACACCGACTCCAAAAAATATAGACACATATGCACATGGACATACCAACACCAAAAGTAATACTCATCTCACCAACCTACTTAATATGAATAGGATCATCGGCATAGGTTTCATATGTACATGTTTATTTACAATATTGGGAACAATTCAGAGTATTATGTTCCCCTCCCCCTTATATTGTCCTTGGTGCATTATAAATGCATCTATATACAAAAAAATTGTCCAAAGAGATGAGATTACTCTTCCCTCATAGCATATTCAGGATTGACATGTGTCCATTGCACCTCTACCTAGGTGATTACTAATTCCTAGAGAACTTTAACCTTCTTGTCTAAAATTTTCACTAGATGGACCTAAAATTCTCCCATGGGCTTCACCTAAATCATATTCTAGTAAATTGCATGGCTAGCATAACGAACATACTTTTTCAACAATGAAATATGAACAGTATGAATATGCATGGATGTTGTAAATGCAATCATATATTAAATTAGGCCAATCCTCTCTAGGATTTCAAATGGCCCACAAAATCTAGCTACTAACTTTGCATAGCTATCCAATTTCAATGAACTTTAATTTTTCTTCACTCTCAAGAGGACATGATCATCAACTATGAATTCCTTATTTAGTCTATTTCTATCTACATCTATTTTTTTCTATCATAGGAAGCCTTCAAAGTCGACTGATTCTTATTACTTTCTCTTCCATTTCCATGAGAAATTTTGGCCTAAAAATGGCCTTATCCACTAAGTTGTTCCGACTCATAAGTGTGTTGCATTTCATCACATACAAGGACTTAAAAGTGCTTATGTTCAAATATTTTTGGTATCCATTATTATAATCAAAATTGACCAAGTTAAAATACTCTTCCCACTTTGATGGTTTCACCATCACATATATCCTTAGCATTTTATGTAACCAGATAAAAATTACACGAAAACATAAGAAAATATAGATCAATGACGAGATAATAAGCCACTCTGAGGAGGAAACCTCCATTTACATCTCATAAATGAAAAATTATTAGATTATTCAAATGACAAGACCGTCTTGGTATATATAGGATTCTAAAGGATCAAAATATAATTAGGGCCTACATAACAATAATAATATAAGGCACAACAATAACAAGAGTGGGATTCTATGCGGCACAATAATAATAATATGGGGGATACATTAGTATTATAGGGACCTAACATTCCCCTCTCCTTCAAAAAATTATTTTCCTCAATGCTTGAGTAGTTTTATATGCTTCTGAATAAAATAATCATCCTCCCATGTGGAAACTTTAGTAGGTAATTTCATCCACTTAATGAGATACTCTAAAATTGATCTATTTGGTAGCTACCAGATTCTTGTTTCCATGATTTATTTAGGTTCCAATATGATTTTTTCTTCCTCTTCAAGTTCTGTAAATATAGTTTGAACTTCTAGTTTGTCACCTATAACATTTTTAAGCATGAAACATGGAAAATTTGGTGTACTTGCGAAGATGTAGGTAGCTCCAATTTGTATGCCATAGTACCTATTATGGCTCATTTGAATTTAACTTTTAAATATGTTTCAAAACACCCAAAAAATAATATATGTTAGAAAATGTAAAATTTTGTGTGTCATAGAATAATTTTTATTTATAGGTCGGTACATTAACATTACGTGATGAGATGTGTAGCTGGTTCGAGTCGGGCTCATTCACGTGCAGAACATTTTGAGAACCAGACCGATGGGCATGTTCAAAACATTACACACCAGATAGGGTCGATTTACGCTCATTCGAAAGCTCAGGAGGGACTACTATGACATAACACCAGATAATCTCAAGAGGGTTACACCATGGAGCAAACAAACTAATTTCCCGAAGGCAGAGAAATGGTGCATTTCCCTTAAAAAATTAAGAGATTTGGAGAAGGCGCAAAGGGAAAAACAAATGGTCAAGATAAAAGCATAGATCATCAAAGGAGAAGATCAACGACAAAGTTTAAATCACATACAACATATCGATGAGTTTCACATTTATATGATAAGAAATCGCAAGTACTTTTTTTTAAGTTCCGATGCAATAAGTCACATAAACTATGAAATGCGAAATGCGGACGATGAATTGGGAAGCTGATGTGGCATGATGATGTGGAACTGGCCCACATACCGCACATCGCAAGTTTTAAAAGTTAAGTGCAAAGGGTAAGTGTTATAATCTCCGAAATGCGATGTGCGATGTGATGGGGCCCAATCGCAAATCGCGAATTTTAAAGGATAATCGCGAGAGATGAGTGATAAAGTCATTGAAGTGCAATGTGTGATGCCAGGTGGGACCCAATCGCATAGCACACATCGCAATTTTTAGAGGATAACCGTAGGAGGTAAGTGATAAAGTCACCGAAGTGAGATGTACGATGTGGTGGGGCCTGGTCGCATACTACACATCACTAGTTTTAAAAGATAAGTGTTAAAGAAAAGTTAAATGCAACGAAGGGTGATATGCAGGTGGATGCAATGTGGTTTCAAAAAAAAACTCCAAAGGTTTTCAGATATGGAGGTAAGTCATTTCTCATGTTAAACCTTGTCAGAGTAATAAAAGAGGGTTATAACATAAAAATGGTGAAATGCCTTGGTAATGAGAAATAGGCAGAACATGACAGAGAAACTTGGGTAAGTGACCAAACACAGATCAAAGGGGAAGAGGCGGAGTCGGGTAACAAGTGTTATGATTAACAACGTTTGAAGCACAGGGTCATAGGAAGAGTCGGGCAGAAAAACGTATAGCGGCACTATTCGGGGCACGAAAACTATGCAAATCAGGCACTGAGGCGTCGTTTCAGAGCTGTGCAACCATTGCATCATAACCAGAAAGACCACCTCGACACTTCAGGAGGGCACATCAGCAATAACATATTTAGAAAAATGAATAAAATTTACAGTTTTAATTTGCTTTCTCAAGTATGATCGCATAAGTAATCTTAACAGTTTAGGTAGTCGAATAGTTTCAAGATGTTCAACAATTACGAACCACTGTGATGTATTTAAGTAGATAGAAATAAAGAAAATGGGTTCCGAGTTTTGGACCTCTGGATGACCGTTAGTTTATTACTAAATTCTCTTAGATTTTTATGAAAGAAGATCAAGTTTCCTACACCTGTTGATGTTGATATTTCCTTCCTCTTTCACTCTATGGTTATTCCTCTTTGAATGAAGTGAAGTAATGTAGCAGTCAGTCTCTTAATTACGTTTATGAGTAAGAGTTAAATAACCTTAATTTGTGCTCCTTCACCTCATCTCTTCTCTCTTCATAAACTCCTGATAGAACTTTAAAATGATAGATTCTGTGTTTACATCATATTATTTTAAGTTCTCTCTTCCTTCATGAATTTCCTCTAAAACTTAAAAGTGGTAGATTTTGCATTTTTAGTATATCATTTTGAGTTTCTCTTACATTTCTTCTTTTCATTCCTTTCAAATATCAACATTTTATGGCATTGTGAAGGCTTTCATTATATCATATTATTGAGGGTATTAAGTAACTGAACTCCAAGGGTGTTAAACAAAGGCCATTTGATATGATAATTTTGACATACATTTATAAAATGTCTTAAGCATTGATTCCTCACCACAGCCAAGGGATTTTTTCTTGAGATACAACATTTTCTGGTGTCATTGTCGAGGATGAAGAAACAAAGTTTATTTCGCTGGGTTTTTCACATTATTTCCTTTGGTTGTTTAGTGAGGATGAAATATTGGGTTGTATTTGTTATTTTAAAAATCCTGGCTTTCAAAAGACCTCACACGAGATCGGATACCTCACAACAGATAGTCCCCGCTTTGCATTAGGGGAATTTTGAGGTCTAAAATGGGTCTCCTAATAAAAATGTACAATCAAAATTCACTTTATGAGAACCAATCACATTTTAGGGGATGACATCATCCCCAATGGTTGAGGTTACATTTCTTGAGTTAAAAGTAATCACTTGTTACATTCTCAATGGTGGATAAAAATGCATGGTTAACCATGGTAGCGCTCTAAGTACTTTTAAAGTCATAAAGTAAAGTACTAATAATAAATGTCGTTTCACACTTTTTGAATAAAATATATTATTTTCATTTCATATTTTTTGAAAGAAACAATGCATATCCTTAAATAATCTTCATGTCTTTACACATTTTTCAATAAATATTATATTTGTATATTTTCATATATTTATTTATAAATTATATTGTATGAATTTACAGGGTAAGTTCCGTAGATCAAGAACCAAAGGTCACCATTTACAAACATATCACAATTCAGTACACCAGTATAATCACGTGATTAAAACCCTCAAAGAGGGAAACAGTCCACGGCCTGAGCTAACGCGGCCACTTCATGCAATTTATTAATATAAAAGGAAAAGTTACATATGTTTCTCTCATAAACGGTTACCGAAAAAATGACCCTCCATGCTCTTTAAATAGAGATCATGGACCAATTGGATGTTAAGCCATGGATCAAGTATCATTAATACCGAGGTGAGAGATAACCGTCGGATCACTACAAATCGTGACCGTTGGATTATAAGTTACAAATGTACATGGTAAAGAAACACACTTTACCTAACTCTACACAAGAATAAGTTATTCTTAACTATTTCCTATGTATATGAATATCCTAACATCCCCCCTTAAGAACAACTTGGGATAGGATTGAAGGATTTACAAAGGTGACACAAAAGGAGCCTATTTCCTATGTGTCGAAATATCCTAACATCCCCCCTTAAGAACAAATTGGGATAAGATTGAAGGGTTTACAAAAGTGACACAATAGGAGAAGGAAGGAGACATTAGAGCCTATCCCCCCTTAATATCAACTCTCCTGAACTCCAAGCATGGATCGAAGTTTGGTAAACTTTGCTTCTGTGAGAGCCTTTGTAAAGATATCGACTACTTGATCATTGGTTGGACAGTACTACACTTCAAGAACACGATCATGAATGAGCTTTCTGATGAAGTGTATGTGGAGTTCAATGTGTTTAATACGATAATGTTGAACTGGATCTTTACATAGCTGAATGGCACTCTGATTATCACACCAAAGTGTAGTTGGATGCTTCTAATGAAGACCAAATTCAGACAGGATCTGACGAAGCCACATGGCTTCCTTGCTGGCTTCAACCGCACCATGATACTATGCTTCTAGTGAAGAAAGAGAGATGGCACTTTTTTTCTTACAAGACCATGTAATAGGTCCTGAGCCAAGAGTGAATACATAGCCCGCAGTAGACTTTCGATCATCAAGGTCACCAGCCCAATTAGAATCAGTGAAACCAATCAACAAGGGAGATGCTCCTGCACTGTAAATGAATCCCAAACTATATTGTACCTTGAATATATCAAATTATTCTTTTGGCTGCTTTCCAGTGACTTTCATGAGGTTGGTACATAAACCGAGCGACAAGACTAATGGCAAAGGAGAGGTCAGGATAGGTATGGGTTAGATACAAAAGTTTACCAACAAGTTGACAATATAAGGTAGCATCAACTTTAGGGGTAGTACAAGTGACTGAAAGCTTGAATCCAGAATGAAAGGGAGAAGGGGCTGGCCTATAGTCTTCCATGTGAAAGTGGTGTAGAAGATCACAAGCATACTTGGACTGAGAGAGGGTAAGGCCTTCCTTGGATTGCAAGACTTGAAGACCAAGGAAATAATGCAAGTGTCCTAAGTCTGCCATTTCAAAATTATTTTTTAGGCTCGAATTCACATGGTTTATATGTTTTGGATCACTACCAATAAGGATAAGATCATCAACATAAAGAACAAGGATGGTGAAGGACTTACCCACTTTCTTGGTGTAGACAGTGTTGTCAAAATGACACCTAGAAAAGCCATTATCTAATAGAAATCTATCCATTTTTGTCATACCAAGCCCGAGGAGCTTGTTTGAGACCATATAGAGACTTTTGAAGGCGACAAACAAGGCTGGAGTCTTTTTGGATAAAGCCAGGGAGTTGTTCCATGTAGATTTCTCCATGAAAATCTCCATGTAAGAAGGCAGATTTAACATCCATCTGATGGACTTCCCATTTAAAGGAGGAAGCAAGGGAAAGAACAAGGTGGATAGAATTCATTTTGGCAATAGGGGATAAGGTTCCAGAATAGTCAATGCCTTCAACTTGTGAAAATCCTTTAGCAACAAGACAAGCTTTATGTCTATCCACTTTTCCATCTGGTCCAAACTTGGTTTTGTAAACCCATATGCATTTGACAAGTTTTCCTCCTTTTGGAAGAGGAATAAGATCCCAAGTATCGTTTGCCAATAAGGAACGATACTCTTCATTCATAGCTTCATCCCAATCTGGATGACCGGAGGCTTCTTCAAAGGTTTTTGGATCAAGTTTTTCTGTAACTTGAACCAATAAGGAAGAAACTCTTTCGAACTGAGAACGTATACATTATCGATTGGCAGGGTCACCTGCAAGAAAACCTACTGCATCCCAAGTAGAGCGGACCCATATTGGAAGCGGTGGAGTATAAGGAAAAATTTCAAGAGGTGGAGGAGGATTTTCATCCTCGTTGTCATCATCTGAACTAGAAGGAATGCTATTAAAAATTTAAGAGAGAGAGAGAGGTGGCACATATGCCGAATCAGGCTCGTAGGCTAAAGGTGGCACACTCGCCGAACTAGGCTCGCAGGTCGATATATTTTCATCAAATGTTACATCTCTTCTAATGATTATATTTTTGTATTTTTTTTGAAGAAGTCTATATCCTTTGACATCTTCAGAATATCCAACAAAAATTCCTTTTTTACTCTTAGGTTCTAAGGCTTTATGTTTCGCATCTGGAATATGGGCCCAAGCATCACTTCCAAAAACAGGAAAGTGACTTTCATCTTGTTCGATTGAGCTCCAAGCTTCTTCTAGAGTTGTATTCTTTGAAACCTTAGTAGGAGTGTGATTTACTACGTAATTTTCACAGTTAATGGCTTCTACCCAAAAATTGAGACCAAGTCCTTTAGATTGAAGCATACAATTAGCCATTTATTTTAAGGTGCGATTCTTCCTTTCAGCTACACCATTTTGTTTTGGAGTATATGGAACAGTATGTTGCAATTGAATTCCATGCTCAGTGCAGAAGTTGATAAATTTGTTGCTAACATATTCTCCTCCATTGTCTGATCTTAACTTAAGAATTTGATGTCCATATTGTTTCTCAACAAAGGCCTTAAAGGCCAATAACATGTTAAAAAATTCACTCTTGAGTTTTAAGAAGTATACCCAAGTGCGTCTGGAAAAATCATCAATGAAAGTTAAGAATTACTTGCAACAAGTGAAAGAAACAACAGGAAGTGGAGCACATAAATCACTGTACACAAGCTGCAAAGGGGTTGAAGCGTGCCGAGAGGCACCTTTGTCAAAACTATCCCGATGATGTTTTCCGAGTACACATCTGGAGCAAACACCATCTCGGAAAGATAACATAGGAAGACCCATCACCATATTTTCCTTACATATATTTTGAAGAGAGTGATAGTTTAAGTGAACAAATCGCTCATGCCAAAGTTTGTTCACTTCATCATTGTGAGAAATAAAAATGGAGGGAATAAATGATGACCCAAATTTTTCAAACTTATACAACCTTGTGGAATCATCAGCAATGCCAGTAGCTAAAATATGTTTAGGATCTTTGAGGTCCTTGATTACAACATCATGAGGTGAGAATTCTACTATTTTCCCTTCACCTGAATGAGTTATCTAATAAACAGAGAGAAAGTTGCATGACAAGGTAGGAACACATAGTACATCATTAAACTGACCATTATCGAGATGAATGGCTCCAGATCCTACAACACTAAGAGATCTATCATCACCAATATAAATATGTTTGGTGTTACAATCATTTAAAGAAGAAAACGTGGATTTATTTTTGGCCATGTGATAAGAAGCTCCAGAATCAATGAGCCACTCATGAGAATGAGAAGAGGAAGATACATTTAATGCATAACCAGATCTTGATACTTGATAAACACAAGCAGAAAGTGTCATTCTTGAAGATGAAGGTGAAGAGTGTTCCAAATTGATGTTGTGCTTCTTCATTGCTGCTTCTAAGGGTTCCATCTTCTTAAAACATTTGGACTCTAAATGGCCATCACGATTGCAAAAGTTGCAATGTCTATTTGTCTTCTTTCCTTTGTTTTTATATGCCTTATCATTTTGGTGAGTTTCTTTTTCAGTTTGTGGCTGAAATTGCTTAGGACCCTTCTTTGGTTTCGGACCATAATTTTTAGGATACTTCTTCTTGGGATTATTTTGATATGATTGTTGTTGGGCTACTAAGGATTTCTTAGAAAAATTTCCAGAAGTGATACGACCAAGGTGTAAGAGTTTTTCTTGTTCTCTTATCAAAGAATCATAAAAGACATCAAAAGAGGGGTTCTTGTAGGCGGTTCTTGAAGAAATGATGGATTCTCTAGTGGAACGGATGGCAAAAACAAATACAGAGTATGTAGGGCCAAGCTTAGCAAGAATGAAATAAGTGAGACTACCATATTCCTTTTTGATCTTACAACCTTCTAAAAAAATTAGAATGGTATTGAATTTGGAAAAAAAATCTTCAATGGAGGAGAAATTATTGGGGTCCAAAGTAAGAAACTCATTTTCAAGCTGGTGGGCCCTGATTTGATTTTGAATGCCAAAAACAGTTTTTAGCTTTTCCAGGGCTTCATGAGGGATGTGAATGTCAAGGATATGAAATCGAAGATCTTGAGCAATGGACATTCCTATCAACCCTCATGCTTGATCTTGTTTATTTTCCAATTTAGTAACTTTATCATCATCGGAAGGTTTAGTTTCTTATTCTGTGGCTATTCTATAAAGCCCTTTACTTTTAAGTATATCTACCATGTGAGGTAGCCATTGGAAATAATTAGCGCTGTTCAGAATAATTGGGCATGCACTTTCCATTTTTGTTGAAAAAATCTAAAACTAACTTCTACAATAGAAAGATCTTGAAAAATTAGGTTGTTTCAAAAAAACGGCTCGAAAAACAGCTTCTGGATGAAGAAGTTATGCCTTTTGAAAAATCTGAGTTGAAGATACCGAATAGTTACGGGAACGGGATGAAGTGCGGCTTTAAAAAAAAAAATCCGCGTCTTTGAACAAAAACTTTTTAGAAAAGAAGCTTGAGAAGGAGACTTGAACCCAAGACCTATATTCTCATAAACTAACCCCTCACCAAGTGAGATAGTAAAAGGATCACATTATTGTTTGAAAGGAGGAAGGGGGTTTTCGTTTTGTTTTTTTTGTTTACTCTTCGATGTCCGTGCCTTTTCCTGCACAAAAAAAACACAAGAACCGAGAAAAAAAAAACAAAATGCAAAGCCTTATGACAGAAGGTTAGATTTTTGGTTTCCCTTACTGACAACTACCACTTTTTTCACTATTTCTGATTTCCCGAGATCACACAAAGACATGGGGAAAGAGCATACGTAGTAAAACAAATCACTTTCCATGTGTCTGATTTGCTGATATCGCACGCACCGCACAACAAAGAGCATACACAGAGAAGACGGCACAAATCTGACAAATAAATAAAACCTAAAAACCGAAAATAAAGAGAATAAACCGAAAAAAGCAGAACTATTAACAAATATAACTGCAAAAAAAAATGCTTTATACCTCCAGATCTAAACTATCATAACTTGGGCAGCCGAAAACCTTTTCGCATGAAACGAAAGGCGTTCCTCACTGTAACATACACTCTAGACACAATAGAGAAGTTCTCCAAGCCCAAAACTGTTCAGAAATAGTAGATCTACAAAACGACATTCGCATGTAGTCAAATCGGCTTCAGATTTTGATCAACAACGGACGCAACCCTCAAAATAGCTTTGATACCATGTAGGAATTTACAGGGTAAGTTCCGTAGATCAAGAACGAAAGGTCACAGCTCACAAACAGATCACAAACTAGTACACCAGTATAATCACGTGGTTAAAACCCTCAAAGAGGGAAACAGTCCACGGCCTGAGCTAACGCGGCCACTTCATGCAATTTATTAATATAAAATGAAAAGTTACATATGTTTCTCTCATAAACGGTAACCGAAAAAATGACCCTCCATGCTCTTTAAATAGAGATCATGGACCAATTGGATGTTAAGCCATGGATCAAGTATCATTAATACCGAGGTGAGAGATAACCGTCGGATCACTACAAATCGTGACCGTTGGATTATAAGTTACAAATGTACATGGTAAAGAAACACACTTTACCTAACTCTACACAAGAATAAGTTATTCTTAACTATTTCCTATGTGTCAGAATATCCTAACATATATATTCATCTCATTTTATTTAATATTATCATTTCAAATTAATTATAAGTTAATATCTATACATATATATTATAAATATGAAATCAAGATAAATAAAAATGTAACCTTGTAATTTTATGATAAATCAAATCTATTATTATTATAATATTAATAACAATACAAACATGTTAAATTTAAAGAAAAGATGCATATTACTTTGTATGCTAAAAAAATATACATTAGTTTTGTATGTTAAAAAAAGGTATATTAGGTTCAACATAGTTTGGGCAAAAAAAGTCTAAAATTTCAATGTATATAAATCTTATATTATACTTATAAATATAACTTAAATCTATTTCAATACTTCTTTCTTTTTTTCTCTCTTTTAAATTTTAAATACAACTAAATTAATTTCATTATGATTATATTAATATTATATGCTATTATACATATTATTATGTATATTAATTACTTGTTATTGTATAATTTAAATAATATAAATTGTAATTTATAGTATATTATACAATTAATAATTTATGAATTTATATTTAATTTATTTTAATTTATTTAAGTACAAAGGACAAATGCATTAGTTGTTCAATGATAATGACATTTTCTTGAAAAACTCATTCTTATTTATAGTCACATCAGTACAATTTTTTTATTAATTTTATTTTGGTACACATTTTCAATTGAATTTAACCATGGTTACATGGATTGTGGTGCAAAAAGAAAAATGCAAATTCATAAATATTATTTTAATGGTTTAACTATTATTTTATTATTTCCTTAGGAGACCCATTTTAGACCTCAAAATTCCCCTAAAGGCCAAATCTAGAAATATTGGTTTCCAAAAGGGCTCAGAAACCTCAAACTCCTTCAACACCTGATCCTACATTTTCTGCTCTTAGCAACAGTTCTCATAACCCTTTGTTTGAAGATATTTCCGAGGAACTCTCTTTCTTAGAAAAATATTCTCCTTCCACACCCATTTATTTTCAATGATCCAGGTGGATATCGGTGGCCACCCACCTATTCTATTTGGACCAGCACCATCAATTCTTGCAGCTTTTCACATTCGGCACAACTTACTATTTTTAGCAGGTTTTTGGGTCCTCCACTCCCGGAGTCGTTTTGGGGCCTTAATTATCCAGGTGGATATTGGTGGCCACCCACCTATTCCATTTGAACCCCCACCATGAGTTCTTTCAGTTTTCAAGTTGCAACAAAACTTACATTTTTTAGCAGTTTTTCAGGTCCTGAACTTCTGGAGCCGTTTTGAGGTCCTAAACGACGTTCTTTGGGAAAACAGAGAGAAAAATGGGTCCATCCTTCAAAATTTTTATTAGGACAGATCTTTCTAATGAGCTATTGAGCGCGTCAAATGGAGATCGGATGCCAAAGTTACGTCCCCGGGAATTTGAACCACCAATTTACCCAAACGGGGCCCGTAATTTTGGCACTTCATCTCCTAGGGTTAGGTTTTTTGAAGTTTAGAGTTCTCCATCATTTCTCAATAATAAATAGGCCCTCGAGCCTCATTGTAACATAGTTCAGAGGTCTATAGCCATCACATCTCTTCTCAGAGATTCGCTACCTGCACCCTAGCTATTTTATTTCCATTATGCTTGTAAGCATATTTCTGTTATTTGATATTAATGAAATAAAGCATTATTTCACTGCATCTCTATGTTCATGGTTATTTATATATTCTGTTGCATTCGTACATAAAATCCGTATCAGTGGTATCAGAGCGGGTCTGCTCTTTCTTTGTTTTTCTTTGCATGTCCCCAACGCGGTCAGATTATAAGGAGTTAGGGATTGATCTAGTTGAACCCTTGCAAGATCAGCCTTGCAAACCCCGACGACCTCCCATGGTAGAAGAAAAGAAAGATGAGGGAGCAGGAGATCCTATCAAAATACTGCTCGAGGAGGCCCTCGAGAAACAAAGGAGCGTGATGATTGATAACTTTTCTCAAATCCTTCAATGACTGCCCGCATATGGCACATCTTCATCCAATAGCCACTCTGCAGGTGCCACTCCCTTCAAGGTATAGGTAAACTTTGACATTCCTATATTTGAAGGAAAAATAGATGCAGACGCCGTAGAGAGATGGTTAAATTTGCTGGAAGGGTATTTCTGGGTCGATGAATTCTCTGACCAAGAAAAGATTATTTTTGCACTCCTCAAAGTTGTCCCCCATGTCAAAGACAGGTGGGAAACCTACCGTGAGTAAGAGGGTGAAGGGGAAACCTCTCTGTTCTTGGACACACCCACTTGTAATCCATTCTGAGACAGCATCAAGGAACAATATTACCCCATGGGGAGCTATGAGGACAAATACATCCAATGGACCATGCTGCGGCAACAAAAGGATCAAGATGTGCACGAACTGACGAATCTGTTCCATACCCTGCACACAAAGTTGGGTATTAAAGATTCAGAGAGACATTTGGTGCTCAAGTAACACGACTGTCTGCACAAACACATTCAGGAGGAAATGGAGTTCCTCGACATTACATCGCTTGACACGGCATATCACTATGCCACCAAGATCGAGTAGAAATTTAAGCAGAAGAAGCGAGACTTTGGATCTGCGAATCCGAAAGGTGCCCCTGAACCAAAGAACAAGGGGAAAGGCCAAAGCAATGTGACTCAGAACAACACCACAAATCCAAAGAAGGACACAGGGAAATGGTGTGAATTTCATAACATCCCCACTCACAACACAAACGAGTGTCGGGCCAAACTAAAGGCACCCGAATCAGATGCATTTTCTGATCCTGAGTTAGAACCAGAAAAAGGCAATGACAAAGGGAAGCAGATCATTGATGTGGATCCTAGTGCCATTTTTTCCACCACCAAGATCTAGAGGGAGGGTCCAGAGGATCTAGAGGAGGGGGAGCACCTCTTCTAGTCGCAGATGTGGGTGAAGGGTTCTCTGCTGCAATTTCTCGTCGATAGCGAAAGCCAAAAGAACGTCATTTCAGTAGAGGTCATGAAGTGGCTCGGCCTACCGACCATAGCACACCCGCAGCCGTATACCATCGGGTGGCTCCACCTAGGGAGAGATCTCTGCATCCGCCAGTAGTTCCACCTTCTGTACAGTATCAAGCCATTCACGGATGAGGTATTGTGTGATGTTGCTCCTCTTGATGTAGCTGATGTATTATTGGGCCAACCATACTTGTGGAGGTGACATGTTGTGTATGAGTCCAGGCCTCATGCTGTTATTATTACTTTGGGAAATAACTTGTACAGGATACTGGAGGTAGTACCGCCTCCTGTCATCTCTTTGACTACTGCAAAATAATGCAGTAAGATTGTTTCCCAAACCAGGAAATTCATTTTCCTTACAACTCACTCACAGGGAAAGAAGAATATTGTGGCCACAACCTCGAAATAGGGCTCCCTTGCATAGCTGCAGTAGATGGACGAGGTCATGGAGGAATACGAGGACATTTTCTCCTCACTCGTAGAGGTTCCTCTACACTTTCAGGACAAGCACTCCATTGATCTGACTCCCAATGCACCACCATCTGATGTTGCCATACATCCTAAAACTACACATACAGAATACAAACATGTAATGTCTGAGGCTGATAAAGAAACCAAATTTACTAACGCATCCAGCATGTCCACCCATAGGTCCATGACATCTTCAACACATCTAATACTCAGTTCAACAAAATTTGCCTCATCTCATGGAGGATCTCAACGCAATGGGGACCATTGCTTCCTAAGGAGGGAGGAATGATCCAGGTGGATATCGGTGGCCACCCACCTATTCCATTTGGACCAGCACCATCAATTCTTGCAACTTTTCACATTCAGCACAACTTACTATTTTTAGCAGGTTTTCGGGTCCTCCACTCCCGAAGCCGTTTTGGGGCCTTAATGATCCAGGTGGTGGCCACCCACCTATTCCATTTGAACTCCCAGCGTTAGTTCTTTCAGTTTTCAAGTTGCAACAAAACTTACTATTTTTAGCAATTTTTCGGGTCCTGAACTTCTGGAGCTGTTTTGAGGTCCTAAACGACGTTTTTTGGGAAAACAGAGAGAAACATAGATCCATGGACCATGTTTCTCATTTAAAAGTTGTACTCCTTAGACAGATATTTCTAATGAGCTATTGAGCATGTCAAACAGAGATCGGATGCCGAAGTTACATCCCCGACAAGTTGAACCACGAATTTGCCCAAACGGGGCCCATAATTTTGGCGCTTCATCTCCTAGAGTTAGGTTTTTGGAAGTTTAGAGTTCTCCATTGTTTCTTAATAATAAATAGGCCCTCGAGCCTCATTGTAACATAGTTCATAAGTCTGTAGCCATCACATCTCTTCTCAGAGATTCGCTACCAGCACCCTAGCTATTTTATTTCCATTATGCCTGTAAGCATATTTCTGTTATTTGATATTAATGAAATAAAGAGTTATTTCCACTGCATCTCTATGTTCATGGTTATTTCTGTATTATGTTGCATTCCTACATAAAATCTGGATCATTCAATGACCTGAGTTAGAAGAACATTCTTTCAAGTCTTTTTCTTTTACCTTCACTCGAGCTCAGCCAAATATAGTTGATGGTTCTTCTTCCATTGTTCATCAACACACTCCCATATCAGTGTTACATCCACCTTCATTCTCTTTCACAGCAAGTTCATCGGCCTCAACTTCCCAAGGAGCAGTCAACCAAGTTGTGAATATGGCAATACCAGCTTTCTTAACAAACAAATATGCTCCACTAAATCTTGCACAACCAATGAATGCCATGCCTCAAGAATACCTCAAATTATTTCCTCGTTTCACTGGAGAAAATAAAGTAACTACAGAACAACATTTAATTCTTTTTTGCACTTTTGCTGAGAATTTGAATGTAGAACACCTGGATGTTGTGATGAGAATGTTTTTGTAGTAACTAGATGGAGAGGCTATAAAATGGTTCAATAAATTACTAGGAAGAGTTAGAAAATAGATTTACTCAGAGATGGGGAGAAAAGAGAGATCATGGTTACGCATTGATAGATTTTAATACAATTAAAAGAAGGCCTAATGAAGACATTTCTGAGTTTGTAAAAAGATTCAATAAATTGTACAATAGTTTACCTATAGAGATGAAGCCCCCCCCTCCCCCTATAGGAGAAAAGGTAGTTTTTGTTGGGGCTTTTGAAGCTAATTTTAGCTTTACATTGAGAGAAAGAAGAGCCCCTACTCTTGAGCAGATATAGACAGATGCTTTAGAGATTGAAGCTAATATGAACAGCTAGAAAGGCAAAAGGGAAACAACCATCCCAAGAGAAGGGGAAAGAAAAAGATGAATCATTACAAGATCTGAGGATAGAAGATATGGAAAGGGTGATAAAAAAATATGACAAATAAGTTATCTAAGATAGAATTGGAAAATAAAACTCCCAAAGGAATGTACAACAAAACCAAGGGGGTTTCAACCCTCAATTCAGAAGACATCCCCTGCAATTTTTGCAGAGGGAAAGAAGGGATCAAAACTAGGTTCAAGCACTATTTTATATAGAAGAAGCACTCGCAGAGCCAGTAGAAGATGACCAAAGGGAGTTTGACGATCAGGTATCTGCTATGTACGCAATAGAAGAGGATGAAGAGGAAGATTATGAGGGAGACTATGTTGAAGTCAGAGTATCTTTTGATCAAGATGATAAGAATGAATACTGTAGACAATTAACAGACTTCATGCAAGTTGAGTTACATATAAATTATGATTTAAGGTCTAGAAAGAGATCTAGACTACAGGATAATGCAGGTGAAGAACAAGGTTCCACTCTTCCTCCAATGGCGACTGAAAAGAAAAATACACTGTGAAAGAGGTCAGTAATGGGAAACAACTTACAAACCCACTTAAGAGAACAAATGTACAGCAGGTTGAATCTTCCCGAGACAAATCAGTTAACACTAATATTCTGGAGAGAGTTGTTCTTGTACCCGAACAAGCAGCAGATTTTAGAAAGAGTAAAGAAGAACCTGAAAATGTTGTTAAGAATACTCATGCCTTCAGTTTGGCCAAAGAGTTGGAGAAGGTTAAAATTTAAGTACCTCTTCTAGAATTGGCTAAAATACCAGCTTACAAGAAATAAATTTTAGAGTTTATTGATCTCACACAGGTGGAAGATATAAGTGACACGGTGAACCTACAAGAAGAAAGTTCAGTGGTCACCTTTGGCCCTAATGTAGAAGAAGTAGATCCTTTTGTTCCACCTTCCATATTTCTCTGTTTCTTCATGATTTTACTCTACATAATTGCATGTTAGACCCGGGAGCATCCCATAACCTCATGTCATTGTCTGTTATGAAGGAGCTTAACCTAGATATTACCAAACCTTATAGGGATATATATTAATTTGATTCCAAAAGGGTGAAATGTGTTGGGTTGGTTAAAGATGTAGGATTTTTGTTGGCACGAATCCCAGCGAAGAGTATAGTCATGGATGTAGTGGTTGTTGACATCCTAGCCAGGTTTGGATTGCTCCTATCAAGGTCTTGGGTAGCTAATTTGGGAGGTGTACTAAAGTTAGATTTCACTTATGCTATCATTTCGGTTTTTAATGTGAATAAAGGAGATTGTATAGGGAAACAAGGTTTGTGAAGACCACCTCTGAGAAATATGTAGGAAATTCCCCCATTTATAGTCAAGAAACAAAAGATATTTCTTGTTTCATGCTACATGAAGATGCAGAATTTGCTGAAGACACAGGGAAGCAGCTCTCTTCAGCAGTTGCAAATAACGAGTTGCACTCAAAGAAGATTTGGAAGTGCTACTTTTATGGTGCCTAATCCAAGGAAGGCGTAGGTGCTGGATTCTTGCTAATATCACCTCAAGGTAACCTCATTTCACACTCTTTTAAACTAGAATTTGATTTGACAAACAATGTGGCTGAATAAGAGGCCATAATCTCAAGCCTTCAAGTTGCTAAACAAATGGGGGTTCAATGTATTTCAATTTATGGTGACTCTGAGTTGATAATAAGGCAGATCAAGAATCATTGTCAAACCAAGCATCCTAGATTAAGATCATATAGGAATGAAGTTTGGGATCTGATAGAAAACTATTTTAAAGCCTTCAGTCTTCAGTATATTCTGAGTGAGGAGAATAGATTGGCTGATTCTTTAGCAGTTTCATCTAGCACCTTCAAACCTCCCATAAATCCCCAGCTAAGGTACCAAATTGAAGTTAGACATAGACCTTCTATCCCTAACAATGTGAAACATTGGCAAGTGTTTGATGATGATGAAAAGATAAATTAATTCCTCACAATGATTGGAAACTTTGAAGATGCTGAGATAGACCAAGAGGAAGAACAAACACATCAAAGAACAAAAATAAGAAACCTCAAGCATTCAATAGGTGAACAGAATGTTATCCAATTGAAAGATAATGTGCTCCCTAGATGGTTGGTTCCCCTTGAGATATTTTTCGATGCTAGCGATGTTGCTGTTGATTCGAAGAAAACACATCAAGAGGAAGAGATGGAATATTTTAATTTTGGAACTCAGCAGGAGTCCAAAATAGTGAAATTTTTCAAAGGGGTTCCCAAAAACTACAAATAAAGATACATTGATCATTTTAAGAGGTATATGGATGTGTTTGCCTAGTTGTATGAAGACCTGAAAAAATATGACAAAAGAATTATTCGGCATAAGATTCCATTGAAGGAAGGGCTCAAAACACATAGACAGAAGCTCAGACAGATCAATCCCTTGTTGTTAGCTCCAATTGAAAAAGAATTGAAGAAACTGTTGCATGCGAAAATTATAGTCCCTCTCAGATATTCAGACTCGATTTCCAATCTGGTCCCTATAAGAAGGAAGAATGGAGAGGTAAGATTATGTGTAGACTTAAAGAAATTGAACCAAGCATCTCTAAAAGATAATTATAATTTTCCAAAAATGGATTATGTTTTACAAAAGGTGACAGGAGCTCACAGGTTGTCTATGGTTGACGGATTTTCTGGGTATAATCATATAGTAGTGGAAAAAGAAGGTCAGAAGAAGACTACATTCATTACACCCTAGGGGACCTTCATGTATGCAAGGATGCCATTTGGACTTATGAACATAAGTGTAACATTTTATAGGGCCATGGATATAGTCTTCGTTGGTGACAAGTTTGTAGTTATATATCTAGATGATGTAATTGTTTTCTCGGGGTCATATGATGAACACTTGGAGCATTTGCAAAAAAAAATTCAAAAGTGCAGAAAGTTTCGTCTGTCATTAAATCCCAGGAAATCTTTATTTGCCTTAGAATAAGGTAAGTTATTGGGTCATGTAGTTTCTAAACAAGGATTAAAGATTGACCCAGAAAGGGTGGAAGACATTCATACTATTCCTTTACTCAGAAGCAAGAGGGATATCTAGAGATTCTTGGGAAAAATAAACTTTCTGAGGAGGTTTGTGCCCAATTATGCTGATATTGTGAGAAGCATAACAGAGATGTTGAAGAAAAATGCAGAAGTGAAATGGGATAAGGAAGCAAGAGATGCATTTTTTATAATAAAGGAAGCACTACAGGAATCTCTAGTTCTGATTAGTCTAGAATATAAAAAATCCTTTCAGGTATTCTCATTTGCATCCCCCACTACTATTTTTGTTGTGTTGTTGCAGAAAAATGAAGACAATAAAGAGAAGCTACTTGCATTTTTCAGTAAATTTCTCAGAGATGCTGAGCTCAAATACAATATTCTAGATAAACAAGTATATTCTTTGGTCAAAGCACTGAAAGCCTTTAGGACTTATGTATTGTAGTTCCAAATAACTTCTTATGTTCCTAATTCTGCTGTGAAAGACCTGCTGGTCAAAAGTGATGTTGAAGGAAAAAGCGAGAAGTGGATAGCAAAAATCCAAGAGTATGATCTGGACGTCAAACCCACCAAGCTAATCAAGGGATAGGGTTTAGCGAAGTTGTTGATAGAGACAAATTTTCAAGCCTTGGGAATTAATCTGTTAGCACTAGTGGATGGAGTTGTTAATGAAGAAGGTCAAAGCAAGTCCAAAACAAGTATTCAATACAAATTTTTGTGCTCTGATTAGTATAAGGATATTATGCACTACCTATGTTTCTTTTCCTGTCCAACTTCACTAAATAGTAGAAAATATAGAGCTCTCAAGCTCAAGTCTCAACCATATGTTATCATAGAAGAAAAGCTATACTGGAAAGATCCTGCTGGTATTTTGTTATTATGTTTAACCAAAGGAGAATCTATTGAAGTCACCAAACAATATCATGAAAGTCTATGTGGAGGATATTATAGAAGTTCATTGCCCATAATATTCTCAAGTCAGGCTTCAATTTTCCAACCCTATTTTCAGATGTTTATAGACTAGTCAGAAGTTGTCAGAAGTGCCAATTGTTTGTTGAAAAGAAAAAACTGGCTCCATTACCTCTCATTCATGTATTTATTGAAGAACCTTTCAGGAAATGGGGATTGGATTTTATTGGAGAGATAAATCCACCATCAAGTGGATAGTTCAAGTGGATTCTAACTGCCACTAATTATTTTACAAAATGGGTTGAAGCAATATCCACGAAGAAGGCAAATGTCCAAGTAGTGATGAATTTTTTGGAGGAAAACATCTTCAACAGATTCGGGAGTCCAGTCATAAGTGTGAATAATAATGCTTAGGTATTAATCTTTGCTCATTTCATTAATTTTTGTCAAACATATAATGGAATCTTATCACATTCTACATCATATCATCCTCAAGGGAACATATTGGCAGAGTCCTCAAACAAGACATTGGTCAGGATCTTGAAGAAGACAATCACTGAAAATCAGAAGGATTGGGACATGAAGTTGAATTTTTCCCTCTGGGAAGTTTGAGTCACTACCAAGAGATCTACTGGAAAGTCCCCCTATGAACTAGTTTATGGAACTCAAGCATTGTTTCCTACTCATCTGGCTAAACTAGTGATTTCTTTCCTTTAAGAAGCTCAAGAAGAACCTAATGCTCTAGTAAGGAGACTGAACAAAATAATCGAATCAATTGTAAACAGAAACAAATTCAGGGATAGCTTTATTACTTATCAAGAAAAGATGAATTATATATTCGATAGGAAAGAAAAAGAGGTTCTCTTTCAAGCAGGAGATCTGGTACTAAGATGGCACACCAAACGAGAATACAAGGGGAAGCATGGTAAATTTTATCCTCTCTGGTATGGTCCATACAAAATCTCTGAGGCAAGGTCAAATAACACATTCATTTTGGAAGATCTAGATGGAGAGCCAGTATAGCTGCCTATGAACGAGAAGTATCTGAAGCATTATTTCCAGCATTAAAAGTCATCACTCCACCATTGTAAATACTGGATTTCTCATTGTTCATATGTCACCAAGCAATATTTGACTCCATGCCCAATGGATAAGGCACTAGTCTGCGGTTCTTAGCGCTTACATGGAAGAAAGCACTATTCCCAGGTGGAGCCAAATGTTGTGGCTCATTTTCATTTACCTTTGAAATATGTTTCAAAACACCAAAAAAGAACATATATTTTAGAAAATGTAAAATTTTTTGTGTCATAGAATAATTTTGATTTATATGTCGGTACATTAACATTACGTGATGAGACGTGAAGTTTGGTCGAGTCGGGCTCATTCACGTGCAAGAAAATTCGAGAACTAGACCGTTGGGCATGTTCATAACATTGTACACTGGACAGGGTCAAGTCAGGCTCATTCCCAAGATCAGGAGGGACTACCGTGACATAACACCGGATAAGCTTAGGAGGGTTACAATGCGGAGCAAACAAACTAATTTCCCAAAGGCGGAGAAATGGTGCATTTCCCTTAAAAACTTAAGAGCTTTGGAGGAGGTGCAAAGGGAAAAATAGATGGTCAGGATCAAAGCACAGATCAACAAAGAAGAAGAGCAATGGTGAAGATTAAATCACATATTGCATATCAGTGATTTTCACATTTATATGATAAGAAGTCGCAAGGAAAATTGTTTAAGTTGCGATGCGATAAGTCACATAAACTGTGAAATGCGAAGTGTGGGCAATGACATCAGAAATTTATGTGGCACGATGATGTGGACCTAGCCTGAATACCACACATTGCAGGTTTTAAAAGTTAAGTGCAAAGGGTAAGTGTTATAATCGCTGAAATGCGATGTGTTATGCAGTGGCACCCAATTGCGAATCACAAGTTTTAAAGGATAACCGTGGGAGGTAAATTATAAAGTTGTTGAAGTGTAATGTGCGATGCCAGGTGGGACTTGATCGCATAGCACACATTGCAATATTTAGAGGATAACCACGGGAGGTAAGTGATAAAGTCGTTGAACTGCGATGTGTGATGCAGTGGGGCCCGATTGCATACCGCACATTGCTAGTTTTAAAAGATAAGTGTTAAGGAAAAGTTAAAGGCAACGAAGGGTGATGTGTGGGCGGATGCGATGTGGTTTCAACAGAGAACTCCAAAGGTTTTCAGATCCATAGGTAATGAATTTTTCATGTTAAACCGTGTCGGAGGAAGAAAAGAGGGTTATAACATAAAACCGGTGAAACGCCTTAGTAAAGAAAAATAGGCAGAACGCGGAAAATAAACTCAGGTAAGTGACCCGACACAGATCAAAGGAGAAGAGGTAGATTTGGGTAGCAGGTGATATGATTAACATCATTTGAAGCACAGGGGCATAGGCAGAGTCGGGAAAAAAATCTTATAGCGGCACTATTTGAGGCATGACAACTGGGTCAAATCGGGCACTGAGGCGTCGTTTCAGAGTTGTGCAGCCATTGCATCATGACCATAAAGTCCACCTCAGCACTTCGAGAGGACACATCAGCAACAACAGATTCAGAAAAATGAACAAAATTTCCAATTTTAATTTTCTTTCTCAAGTATGATCACATAAGTAATCTTAACAATTTAGCTAGTCGAATAGTTTCAATAAGTTCAGCAATTACGAACCACTATGATGTATTTAAGTAGATATAAATAAAAAAAATGTGTTCTAAGTTTTGGACCTTTGGATTACTGTTAGTTTATGACTGAATTATATTAGAAATTAATGAAAGAAGATCAAGTTTCCTACACCTGTTGATGTTATTACGTCTTTCCTGTTTCATTCTGTGGCTATTTCTATTTGAAGGAATTGAAGTAATGTAGTTGTCAGTCTCTTAATTACGGTTGTGAGTAAGAGTTAAATAACCTTAATTTTTTCTCCTTCACCTTATCTCTTCTCTCTTCATAAACTCCTGATAGAACTTTAAAGTGATAGATTCTGTGTTTATAGCATATTATTTTAAGTTCTCTCTTCCTTCACAAATTTCCTCTCAAACTTAAAAGTGGTATATTTTGTGTTTTCAGCATATCATTTTGAGTTTCTCTTACAGTTATTCTTTTCATTCCATTAAAATATCAACATTTTATGGCATTCTGAAGGCTTTCATTATATCATATTATTGAGGGTATTAAGTAACTGAATTCCAAGGGTGTTAAACAAAGGCCGTTTGATATGGTAATTATGACATACACTTATAAAATGTCTTAGGAATTGATTCCTTACCATAGCCAAGGGATTGTTTCTTGAGATACAATAGTACCAATCTTTTGCAATACCTTGTAAGGGTCATAGTACTTGGGTGATAATTTATTATCCTTCTTAGCTTGCTTGAGGGACATTTGTTTTTGTAGTTGTAGATGTAAAAATACCCAATCACCCACATCAAAACTTCTTTCACTGCGATGATGAGCTACTCGTTGTTTCATTTTATTTTGCACCAGAGTTGGGCTATCATTTAAGTGTTGGAGAACTTGTTATTGATGCTCAATTTGATCTTCCATTGCTTGAACCTTAGAATTGTCTCTTAAAGAAAATGTGATGGACGATGGATGATATCCATAAAGCATCATAAATGGAGTCATGTTTGTTGTGATATGGAAGTGTTATACCACCATTCTACCAGAGGTAACCACTTTATCCATTGTGTTTTTTTATCAAATACAAATAAATGAATATATAATTCCAAAAAAAATTCACTGTCTCATTTTTCACATTAGATTGAGGATGATAAGATGAGTTATGATCTAATTGAGTACCTAGACAAGAAAATAATTTTGTCCACAAATTTCTATTGTAAATGGGATCTTTATCACTTACAATAATCTTTGGATTTCTATGTAGCTTTTGAACTATTTCAACAAATAAATTAGTGATTGTATTGGCTTTGAAAGGATGAGATAATGCATAAAATTGTGCATTCTTGGTAAATCTATCAAATACCACCGTGATGACACTCTTTCCTTCAAACATGGGTAAACCTATGATAAAATCCATTGAGAACTCCTCCCAATGCTTACTTAGAATGGCTAATGGTTGTGAAAGACTTGGGGTATTAATTGTCTCAACTTTATTTTGTTGGCAAACCAAAAATTCTGCCATAAACTTCTAAATATCACATTTAAGGTCATCCAAAAAAATTTCTTCTTGATTTCCCTCCTATGGGAGAGATGTGCAATTCCGAAAGAACCATTTGTTTGAGTTAGGATTTCTTACATAGATATAAGCTAACTTTGTAACACATTGAATCATTTTTCTAGATAAATGTATCAAATGCACTAAGATCTTGTTGTCTTTTGAATGAGTTTCCATACCTCTTCATCATTCATCCATTCATCCCTTTCTTCAATTATCCAATCAGGTTAGATAATAGAAATGGCACAGAGAAATGCCTCCACACCCTCATCCCTTTTTCAAAGTGCATCTGCAACAAAATTTTGCTTCCCTTTTTTGCAGATGATTTCAAAGTCATAATCCAACATCTTTCTGACCTAGTTTTACTTCTCTTCTAAAGATAATATTTTTTCCAAGAAGTATTTAAGACTATCATGATTTTTTTTTACCTTCAAGTGTCTTCTCATTAGGTAAGGGCATCATTGCTTCAATGCATGTAGTATTACCAACATTTCCTTCTCATAAATAGGTTTTTATAAATACTTTCCCATGATTGGACAAATTTCAAAAGAAAGGGGTCTTCCTTGTTGCATTAAAATAGCACCAATGCCATTTTATGAGGCATGCATTCCATAATAATAATAAAAAATTGTAAAGTTTTATGTAACTAAGACCGAAGGTCATTAGATTGCCTCTTTAAGATGTTCAAAGGCCTTAGTTTCTTCTCAAATGCAAAAAAATGCACCTTTCTTCAGCAATGTTATTAGAGTTGTTATTTTCCCATAATTTTTAACAAAATTGTGATAATACTCTAACAACCCAAAAATCCATAGATATACCTTAAGGTTGTGAGAATTTCCCATTCCTTGATGGCTTTAATTTTGTTAAAGTATACCTTAACACCCTCATGAGATACAATAAGACCAAAATATTCCACTTCTTTTACCTCAAAGAAACATTTGGAAGGTTTTGCATACATTTGTTTCTCATCCAATAATATGAGCACCTTGTCAACATGTTGAACATGATATTTCCAAGAATTGTTGTAAATTAGTATATCATCAAAAAATAGTAACACAAGTTTTCCAAAGAAGGGTTTGAAACTGGAATTCATCAAATCTTGAAATGTGGAAGGTGCATTAGTAAGGAAAAAATACATGACCAAAAATTCATAACGACCATCATGAGTTCTAAATGATGTTTTCAGAATGTCTTATGTCTTTATTCTAATTTGTTCATAGCTTGAATGAAGATCCAGCTTGGTGAAGTAAATTTTTCCATGTAGATCATCCAACAATTAATTAATGACGGGAATCAGAAATTTATCTTTAATAATGAGCTTGTTAAGTTCTTTATAATTCATACACATACGCCATGATCCATCCTTCTTGTGAACCAATACTACTAAAGAAGAGAAATAACTTTGGTAAGGTTGAATTATACCTGCCTCTAGCATTTTTGTAACTATACATTCAATTTCACTCTTCTAGGCATATGGATATTTGTAAGGTCTAATGTTTGGAGGAACAAATTATGGAATCAAGTGAAGAGCATGATCATGATCGTGAATAGGTGGGAGACCTTTGTGTTGGAAATATGATGCAGAGTGTTGTACTTGATGGCAACCCAATGAATGAAGATGAAGACATGCGACTGTTGACATGTGTTGTCCTTAATGGAAATCCACCTGATGAAGTTATTCTTGAATTGATGGGCTTGGTAAATGATGTAAATCTGATGTGATATGATGCTTGTTGATATTATGATGTTGAGTGTTGTCCCTGAAAGGCAACCCACTTGATAAAGATGATGGCAACTTACTTGATGAAGTTGTGCTTGCTAGAATATGTTCTTGATAAAGAAAATATGATGTATCTACAGTGTGCACAAAAGGCAATGAAGAAAGGAATTCAGAATGTGCTCAAAGTATGATGAAAAGAGTATGTCTCTATGCATACGCGGATATGTCTAGGGGAAGTCGCGTATGCACGCGGGAAAGAACGTGATAAGTCGCGTATGGGCAAAAGCACTCAAAAAGTGCAAAAACAGGGGCCCGTGGTATTGAAGACTCATGGTATTGATTTGGCTCATGGTATTGAAGGCTCATGGTATTTCTTTGGCCCATGGTATTGAAGGCTCATGGTATTGCTTTGACCCGTGGTATTGAAAAAGGATAAACCTATATAAGGAGAAGAAATTCATTGTGCAAATCACAAGTGTGGGTGCGAGATGTACGACTCTTATGAATACTTCTATCGAAGTACTTGAGAATGGAAAGGATACACTTGAATGATAAATCTGAATGTATGATGCGCAAATGATGAAGAAGGGGATCTAGATGCGAATTGCACTTGTATCTCTCGGTCTGACGATGGAAGACTCGGATACGAATTGGCGAACATGCATACTGAAGTAAAGGGTTGAATCTGAACTGAATATCTGATCTGAAGAAGTATGTTGCTCTATAATGATTGAAGATCTATACGCTACTTCGCCGCAGAGGAAGCGCGTATATACGCGGCTTCGATGAAGTGGAAGCGCGTATGCGCAATAAAATACATACAGAGGTATACGCTTGTTCGTGTGGACGGAAGCGCGTATATACGCGACATCAGTGAAGTAAAAGCGCGTATGCAAACTAGGGTTTGCTGAAGCAAAGGGTATAAAATATCTGATCTGTTCTGCTGTGTTTCTGCTATCTGATCTGTGTTGATAAGTATCTGTTGGTGATGTATGTTTGTGCTTAAAAGTATGGAAAGGGTCCAGTCTGAAAGTATGATGAAATGTGGCCTGCAAGTGGTGTTCTATTGAAGTTGTTGGATCCGGTGTGAAAATTGATGAAATGTGGTCCATAGAGGTGCTGAGGGTTGTAGCCTTCAGTCAGGGGGTTGTAGCTCCCTTCCAGGTGAGGCTGGTAAACGAGATCGGGGGGTCGTAGCTCCCTTCCAGGAGAGGCTGGTAAACGAGTCAGGGGGTTGGAGCTCCCTTCCGGGAGAGGCTGGTAAACGAGCGCAGGTGGGTGCCTGCGTGCTGGTCAAGTCTGCGCCAGCACATATGTTGTAAGATGTTTTCTCTATAATAAAATATTGAAGGCTGAGCAACTGCAGCGGTGGTTTTCTCTCGATTTGGGTTTCCACCTAAAAATCCTGGTGTTCATGTGTGATCCTTTGTGTGATGGTTTATTTTGTTCTTACTGCACATGTTTACTGTTTATTGAACATCTGATGAATGAATGATGGAATAATATAAGTGAAGATTTAATGACAGATCTAGATCTCTGTGTATACGCTAGTTTCATAAAAGGGATCCGCGTATATACGCTAGTTTACTGAAGGAAAGTAGCGTATGGGTTTTAAGGAATGAAAAAGTAAAAATATTTGATTATGCAGTAAATACTGATTCACCCCCCCCTCTCAGTATTTTTCCCAACAATTGGTATCAGAGGGTGGTCCTTCTGTAGAAGCTTGATCGCTTGAAGGAGATCCGTCGCAATGGGAAAGAAGCAAAAGAAGAAGGTTACTCAAAGAAAGAAGAAGCCTCAGAAATCATGTATAGAAGAAATTGAAGGAGATGAAACAGGTATTGATCGTTGTTCTTGTATTTTACTTAACTGTATATGCAAAGACTATGATAGTGAAAGTGAAGATGAAGAAGATTCTGACCAAGCTCTACAAGTGCTCATGGAAAAGAAGAAAGCTACTCAAAGTAAGGAGATAGCTGAATTTGACAAAGATGAATCAGATAGTGATTGGGGTCCAGAAGTTTCTGACGAAGCTCTACAAGCACTCATGGCAAAGAAGAAAAAGGAGAAGGCTACTTGTAATACTCTTCTTTGTGCAAACAATGATGAATATAGTGAGAGAAAAGTTGTGGATCTAGAAGAAGTTATCAAAGATCAACAAAGAATATTTAATGAGAAGGAAGTAGCTAACAAAGCTTTGATATTTAGACTGAAAAGGATGTTCGATGATGTATACAGTCGAAGTAAAGGATATCAAGCTGGAATCATCTCTCTGCAAACAGATCTTGAAGGACTTGAAGCAGAAAATGTTTCTTTAAAAGCAGATCTGGAAAAATCAAAAAGGAAGAATGAAGGTCTTGAAGCTAGAATCATCTCTCTACAAGCAAAACTTGAAGCATCAAGTAAGAAGAGTGAGGAACATCTACCATCATTTGAAAAGGAAGGACTTGAAGCAGAAATCATTTCCCTCAAAGAAGACTTGGATAAATCAAATAAGAAGAATGCAAGACTTGAAGCAGAAATTGTCTCCCTCAAAGAAGATCTCGAAGCATCAAACAAGAAGAATGAAGAGTTGCAACAAACATGTGAAGAAAACGAAAATTGGTTGAAAGAAGAGATCCTAAATCTGAAGGATCGAGTAGAAGATGGAAGAAGGAAAGAAGAAAGCATGACAAAGCAATGTCAAGCCCTGGAGGTTGAGGTAAACATTCTCAAAGGTAAATTAGAAGAAAAGGTTAAACTTTTGAGGTTTCATGATAGTACTAATATCTTGGACAATATTCTGAGTAATCAAAGGTCTCCTGCTATCAAACATGGTCTTGGTTTCCATGAAACTATTAAAGATGAATCTAGCTCACAAGGAAGTGCTAAAAATTCAGAGGAAGTCAATGTAAAGCCTGAAGTGTTGAAAGAGTCAAAAGATCAACCAACAATCATGAATTCTCAAAGGAATTCATTCAAAAACGTTGAATGCTTTAAATGTCATAATTATGGGCATGTTGCAGCAAATTGCAGGAGCAGATCATTTCAGCCTCAATCAAACAGTTCCTACATAGAAAGGTACTCTGGTTTCTTCAAGGGATATTGTTTTTCATGTAACAAGTATGGACATAAAGCAGCTGATTGTAGAAGGAGGAAGATTAGAAATACTCATTATGATTCTTATGCTTATTTTTCTGGACATATGAGATGTTATTCTTGTAACAAGTATGGACATGTAGAAAAGGAATGCAGATTGAACAGATATGAGAAATTGGATAATTTCCAGCACGCAAATAAGAAGTTCAAACAAATATGGAAAAAGATGGAGGACCGATCAGAAACATAGGGAATTATGACCCTACTGCAGTCATCCTCTTCTGAAGCTGACTTTTCTTATTGACTGCAGGAATGATGTGAGATACATTATGAGATCTAGTAATGTATCGTCACAAGGGGAGCAATGCATGATGACTCTCATGGTTAATTTGGTTATTCTGGTTATGTTTACTTCTGACAGCGCATCTGATATGAAGAAGACAGGTACAAGAAGGACAAGTTCAGGGGGAGATAAAGGAATGTGAAAAATTTCTATGTTTCACTTTCCATACGTGGGTTCTATTCACAAAAGTCGCGTATACATGCAAGTTTCAGCAGACACAGTCGCGTATGCATTTATGATAAGAGAATTGGTATGATAGCTGAAGATCTGGAGCAGAGGTCCAGGGGGAGCATCAGTCTGACTGCTGATGATTGCACTGATAGCATTATTCTGGTTATACTCATGATAATGAAATGATACATGGGTTCTTGTGTTGAATATTGTGGATGAAGCCTGGTTGCTTTATGATGAAGAGCATTCGTTGTTGAGATGAAAGTCTTATAATTCAGAAATGAGGACAGATCATGCAGACATTGTTGCTAATATCTTACTGTTGAAGGTGTTTCAGATTGCACAAGTTAAGGAAGAGCACTGGTTTAGGGGGAGCAGCAGGTTGAATACTAATGATTGCATTGTTGGCAATATGACTGCTTATTCTTTGGTTTTTGTGATACTCATGCTCAAATGATGATGACTTGGTACATGGTTTATTATAATGAGTTTTGAGCCCTGGTTGCTGATAATTATCTTTTGTACTCACACATGGATGAGTTGGATGTGATTTGATTCAGAAATAAATCATGCAGAGTTTGTTACTATGGTTGAGAGATCTTTTGCCTACATATGTTACTTCATGTTAAATTTTGAAGATCATGGTGATGTTGGACCACATGGATGATTGCTTGACACCTATGTGAAGATGTTGTTCTGATATGAGAATCTCTCTTGGAAAGATTGTATTGATGCTACAAATAATCTGAAAGCTTGGTTACTATTGTGCTGATGCTACAACCGTTGGATGATGCTTGAAGACACATCTACACTGTTCTATCTATCTATAGTCCAGGGAAGCATTCAAATGTCTCAGAAAGAAGCTGAACACTGTCTTTGCCTCACTGAGAATCAGATCTAGTTGAAATTTAGAAGATGGCATTGGATACGCGGGTTTCATGAAACACAGTCGCGTATATACGCGTGTTCCTGCACAGAAAACCGCGTATGTTTGGTTGCTGGCAATTTTTGCTTGGTTTAGCTCTCTTCAGCATAGCTGCAGTATCTCTGATACTGTTTGGTATCTCTGGTGGTGTTCCAGTTCTCATAATTTTGTTTCTAATGTTTTGATGAAGATGCCTTGATGATTTGTTGGTGGAAGTTTTCAGGATGCACAAACTAAGGGGGAGCCTTAGTCATTTTGGAAAGATTGCTTGGTTGCACAGATTCAGGGGGAGCATTAGCTTTGCTGAGTATAATGCAGTGTTGGCATTATGATGGTTCTGAAAATATGTTCTCTTTCTTGAGGACTTTCTGGTGTTGGTCTTAAAAGTTATATTTGTAGTTTGATGAAAAGGTCTGGTTGAGACCCATGATGTAAAATTGTAATATTCAGTCATGTAAGGACTTGTCAAATTTGTAAACCCACTTGGTTGGGTAGCTGAGTCACTTTTGTAAACCCACTTGGTTGGGTAGTTGAGTCAATCTTTTTTGTAAACCCACTTGGTTGGGTACTTGAGTCTTATATGTAAATCCACTTGGTTGGATATTTGATGGAAGTATGAGTCTTTTGGTGATAGGAAGTTCATAGAGTCATGTACTTCATTGAAAAATATTCAGCATGAACTCAGGGGGAGCTTGGTCACTTCAGTATACATCAGATCTGCAAAACACTTCTTCTACATGAGGAGAAAAGGGGGTGAGTGTGTTGGTTTTTATCCGCTTGTTGCCCTTGATGTCAAAGGGGGACAGTGTGTTGGTTTTGATCCGCTGGTTTTGATCCGCCCTTTGCCCTTGATGTCAAAGGGGGAGAGTGACATGGTGTTTGAATGATGCCAAAAATGGAGAGAGTGACATGGTAAAAATGGGGAGAGTGACATGGTATCATTGTATTCTTAATGTACTTATCTGTTGTGGTAACCAAACACCATCGTGGTTGCCATCAAGTCCAAAGGGGGAGATTGTTGGAAATATGATGCAGAGTGTTGTCCTTGATGGCAACCCACTGAATGAAGATGAAGACATGCGACTGTTGACATGTGTTCTCCTTAATGGCAATCCACCTGATGAAGTTATTCTTGACTTGATGGGCTTGGTAAATGATGTAAATCTGATGTGATATGATGCTTGTTGATATTATGATGTTGAGTGTTGTCCCTGAAAGGCAACCCACTTGATAAAGATGATGGCAACTTACTTGATGAAGTTGTGCTTGCTAGAATATGTTCTTGATAAAGAAAATATGATGTATCTACAGTGTGCACAAAAGGCAATGAAGAAAGGAATTCAGAATGTGCTCAAAGTATGATGAAAAGAGTATGTCTCTATGCATACGCGGATATGTCTAGGGGAAGTCGCGTATGCACGCGGGAAAGAACGTGATAAGTCGCGTATGGGAAAAAGCGCTCAAAAAGTGCAAAAACAGGGGCCCGTGGTATTGAAGACTCATGGTATTGATTTGGCTCGTGGTATTAAAGGCTCATGGTATTGCTTTGGCCCGTGGTATTGAAGGCTCATGGTATTGCTTTGACCTGTGGTATTGAAAAAGGATAAACCTATATAAGGAGAAGAAATTCATTGTGCAAATCACAAGTGTGGGTGCAAGATGTCTGAGCTTGAATGAATACTTCTCTCTGAAGTATATCTGAATGGAAAGGGTTACACTTGAATGATAAATCTGAATGTATGATGCACCAATGATGAAGAAGGGGATCTAGATCTGAATTGCACTTGTATCTACTAGATCTGCTGATGGAAGACTTAGATCTGAATTGAGGCGAACATCTGTCTGAAGTGAAAGGGTAAATCTGAACTGAACATCTGATCTGAAGAAGTATGCTTCTCTATAATGATTGAAGATCTATACGCTACTTCGCCGCAGAGGAAGCGCGTATATACGCGGCTTCGATGAAGTGGAAGCGCGTATGCACAATAAAATACATACAGAGGTATACGCTTGTTCGTGTGGATGGAAGCGCGTATATACGCGACATCAGTGAAGTAAAAGCGCGTATGCAAACTAGGGTTTGTTGAAGCAAAGGGTATGAAATATCTGATCTGTTCTGCTGTGTTTCTGCTATCTGATCTGTGTTGATAAGTATCTATTGGTGATGTATGTTTGTGCTTAAAAGTATGGAAAGGGTCCAGTTTGAAAATATGATGAAATGTGGCCTGCAAGTGGTGTTCTATTGAAGTTGTTGGATCCGGTGTGAAAATTGATGAAACGTGGTCCAAGGTGGTGCTGAGGGTTGTAGCCTTCAGTCAGGGGGTTGTAGCTCCCTTCCAGGTGAGGCTGGTAAACGAGATCGGGGGGTCGTGGCTCCCTTCCAGGAGAGGCTGGTAAACGAGTCAGGGGGTTGGAGCTCCCTTCCAGGAGAGGCTGGTAAACGAGCGCAGGTGGGTGCCTGCGTGCTGGTCAAGTCTGCGCCACCACATATGTTGTAAGATGTTTTCTCTATAATAAAATATTGAAGGCTGAGCAACTGCAGCGGTGGTTTTCTCCCGACTTGGGTTTCCACCTAAAATCCTGGTGTTCATGTGTGATGCTTTGTGTGATGGTTTATTCTGTTCTTACTGCACTTGTTTACTGTTTATTGAACATCTGATGAATGAATGATGGAATAATATAAGTAAAGATTTAATGACAGATCTAGATCTCTGTGTATACGCTAGTTTCATAAAGGGGATCCGCATATATACGCTAGTTTACTGAAGGAAAGTAGCGTATGGGTTTTAAGGAATGAAAAAGTAAAAAGTTTTAAATACTGATTCACCCCCCCCTCTCAGTATTTTTCCCAACACTTTGGCAGTAAAATACCTTGGAATGATTTTCAAGGAATCTTTGGAGATCTGGAGAAATGGATTACTTAAATTTTTGAACATTTAGTGAACATAATTATGAAATTACCCTTGTTGTTCCTTCTTCAAAATATTTTTCATGTCATTAGATTTTATTATCTTCATAGGTTTCCCTACGATACCCATTAATTCAATTTCCTTTCACTCAGAGAAAATTTTCAAAAAAAGTTCTAGGAAAATAAAAGCTATTGTCCCCAAAGATTGTAACCATTAGACTCTTAATACAACAATCAGAACCACCCATTGGAATGGAAAGCATTAGAATATTAAATACATATTCCCCCATGGTTAGATTGATATTATCGCACTTCCCTAAGAAATATATAGTTCCTCCATTTGCAACCATCACTTGATACTTTGGATATAGAAATAAATTCAAATCCTTGGTTATTTTATAATGAATAAAATTATGAGTACTACCTGAATCAATCAACATTATTACATTTTTATTCTTTATATATCCTTCTATATTGAGAGTCTAAGAAGTGGTAATTCTTTCCAATGCATTACAAGATATGTTCAAATTCATTTCTTCTTTTTCAACCCCTAGGGTGGTTCCTAGTGTATATCTTCTTCTTTTGATGCTTCTTGTTCCTTTCTTCCTCCTCTTCACAATATATGTAAAATAATTTCTTCTTCACTTATGACCTTTAGTGTATTTTTTATCACAGTTGTAACAAAGCCCTTTTGCTATTTTTTCCTCAATTTATTGTGGTGTCAACCTTGTAGGTTGTGGGAGGCTAGGAGTGGCAACACTTCCATATTTATAATTGTGATTGGTAGACCTTCTTGTTGCCATAATTTTTCTTTCAGCTTTTCTTTCCACCCTCAATGCATTCTAAAATGACTTAGGTTCCAAAATGTGAACCTAATGTTACATGTTATCCTTTAAGGTCCCTATGAATATATCAATCAGATGTCCCTCGGGAATATCAGTTACTTTTATATTTAATCTTTAGAAGTCCTCAATGTGTTCGGGCCAACTAAACCCTTTTGTTTGAGTTATCAATTGGCTAAAGAAGGTATTTATCTTTGTATCCTCATAATGTGTTATAAATTCCTCCATTAAAAGTTTCCAAGTGATAAGTGATTTACGAGAACAAAACCATCGATACCGCACAAACTTATTGGGTTCTAAATATAAAGATGCAATGTGTACCTTTTATGTGTGTTGCACATCATGTAGATGAAATAATTTCTTAATTTTTAGTATCCATGTTACCATATCCTTGCCATCAAAATTCCTCATTTGGATCTTTGGAATATGGTTGATATTTATCCCAAAGTTGGAGTCTTTAAAATCATGATTCACAATCCTTTTCTTTCCATCATGAGTTTCATGGAATACCTTGTCACCATTAGGAATCCTTTCTTGTAGCAAATTTGTCAAACCTTCCATGTTTTCTTTTAAATCATCCTAGTCCATTTTTATTTCTACTTTTATTTTTTCTATTAAGTCCTTCATCATCGCTTCCAAATCACCTTTGGTTTCTTTTATGAGAGCGAAATTTGTTGCACTTGGTCTCGTAATCTTGATATACCATGTTGCATTTCTTCTTCTTCATGAATCATAGTAGAGAATTATGATCGCTTAATGTGAGTATAATTTGTTTGAAACCAGCTCCAAAAATAGAAGAAACGGAGAGATCAACGCCTTATAAATAAGCCACTTCGAGGGGGAAACCTCCTATACATTACATAAATGAAAAATTCTTGGATGATTCAAATGAAAAAACCTCCTTTCTATATATAGGAGTCCATGGGGTCACAATATAATCCTATCTGACCTAAAAATAATAATGTAAGGTCACAATAATAACAATATGGGGATTATAGGGGTACAACAATAACAATAAGGAGGATACACTAACAACAATAAGGGACTACACTAGTAATATAGGGACCTAACATGATCCTCTCCTTCAAACAAGTGTTGTCCTCAACACTTGTGTAGCTTTGGATGCTTCTGTATAAAATTATAATCCTCCCATGTAGAATCATCAGTGGGTAAGTTCTTCCACTTGATGATATACTCTGAAATTGATCAATTTCGTAGTTGTCAAGTTCTTGTTTCCCTGACTTCTTCGGGCTCCAATATGATTTTTCCTTCTTCATGAAGTTTTGGAAATATTCTTTGAACTAGAAGTTTGTCACCTATAACCTTATTTAAGCATGAAACATGGAAAACTGGATGCACTCGTGAAGAAGCAGGAAGCTCCAATTTGTATGCCATAGTACCAATATTTTGCAACACCTTGTAAGTACCATAGTACTTTGGTGATAATTTTTTATTCTTCTTAGCTTGCTTGAGGGACATTTGTTTGTATGGTTGTAGCCATAAAAATACACAGTCTCCTACATCAAAACTTCTCTCGTTGCGATGTTGATCTTCCTATTGTTTCATTCGATTTTGTGCCAAATTTAGGTTATCCTTTAAGAGTTGGAGAAGTTGTTGTTGATGTTCGATGCGATCTTCCGCTCCTTGAACCTTATAATTTTCTCTTAAATATTATGTGATGGACTATGGATGATATCCATAAAGTTCCATAAATGGGGTCATTCTCGCTACAGTATGGAAGGAAGTGTTATACTACCATTCAACCAGAGGTAACCACTTGACCCATTGTGTTTGTTTATCAGATACAAAACAATGAATATATACTTCCAAACATCTGTTCTCTATCTCAGTTTGACCATCGGATTGAGGATAGTAAGATGAGCTATGAGCTATTTGAGTGCCCAAATAAGAGAATAATTTCGTCCAAAAATTTCCTGTAAAAATGGGATCTATGTCACTTACAATAATCTTTGGGTTTCCATGTAGCTTTTTAATTGTTTCCATAAATGCAATAGAAACTATACTTGCTTTAAATGGATGAGATAATGCACAGAAGTGTGCATACTTGGTAATTATATCAACTACCACCATGATTACACTCTTTCCTTTGGACATAGGTAAACCTGTTATAAAATCCATTGAAATCTCCTCCCAATATTGACTTGGAATGGATAAAGGTTGTAGAAGACCCGACGTCTTAATTGTCTCAACTTTATTTTGCTGGAAAACCAAAAATTATTCCACAAACTTTTGAATATCAGATTTAAGGCCATCCCAAAAAATTTAATCTTTCTTCACCCTATGGTAAATTTTTAAAAATCCTGAGTGTCCTCCTAAAGGAGAAGTGTGCAATTCCAAAATAATATTTTTTTATTATTTGGGAATTCTTGCAAAGATATAAGCGAACTTTGTACCATAAGGAATCATTTTTCTAAATAAATGTATCAAATGTACTATGATCTTGCTGCAACTTTTGAATGAGTGTCCACACTTCTTCATCCTTCTTCCATTCATCCCTTGCTTCGGTTATCTAATATGGTTGGATAATAGAAATGGCACAAAGAAATTCTTCCAGCTCTTCATCCTTTCTTGAGAGTGCATCTGCAACAACATTTAGCTTCCCATTTTCTTAGATGATTTCAAAGTCATAACCCAACATCTTTGTGACCCATTTTTTCTGCTCTTCTAAAGATAGTCTTTGTTCCAAAACGTGTTTAAGACTATCATGATCAGTTTTTACCATGAAGTATCTTCCCTTTAGGTAAGGTCGCCATTTCTTTAGTGCATGTAGTATTTCCAACATTTCCTTCTCATAAATAGCTTTCTATAAATACTTTCCTTCGATTGTACAACTCTCAAAAGTAACGGGTCTTCCTTCTTGCATTAAAAAAACACCAATTCCATTTCCTAAGGCATCACATTCCACAATAAAGGTTTTTTTGAAGTCTGGTGTAGTTAAGACCAGTGCTAGGCACATTACCTCTTTTATATGTTCAAAGGCCCTAGTTGCTTCAGGAGTCCATGAAAATGCATCTTTCTTCAATAATGTTGTTAGAGGTGTTGCTCTTCTCCCATAATTCTAAACAAACTTGCAATAATACCCTGTTAACTCGAGAAATCCTTGCAATTGCTTTATGGTTGTGGGGACTTTTGTAAATTTTTATAGAAGTTATATGCTTGATTCAACTTCACTTTTATCCCCAATATCAAACATCAATCACATAAACAAGAAAGTAAAATGTTGATAGAACATACCAGTAGATCAACAGAAGACAAGCTAAAAATTACACTTAACTTGATCAGCAAAATATATGTGTTGTGGTGCGTTACAATGGTCAACAGGATGCTTCAACCTGCAAAGTTTCAATACGGTCAGCCAACCAAAAGTTTCACACAACCCTCTTGGACAATTATATCAGTCAACCCAAAGTCAACGAAATTCAACGTTGTCTCAGTCAACAATCAATGCAAAACAACAACAGCAAAAAGTCAACATAGCTTGGTCAAAGTCAACATTCAACCTTGATTTCTGTGCCAATAAATGCAGACTAGTGAAATTGGAATTTTGGGAAAGTTTGGGGTCGGTTTTACCAAGCATTGACCAAAGTTAACGCTATTCAAATCTGTGCTGAAACCCTAGGTCAAAACAAAAATGTCTTTACTGTGTTTTCCCATGTGTGGAGAAGAAGAGACTCCAAGTGATGATCGAACCAATCAGATGCAGAGAAAGAATGTGTGATGATGAGATGAGTGAAAATGACCTCCAATGTTAACTATATATATCCATCAGTAAGGATGTGTGATACATCTGTTGGGGCTTCAAGCCTACATTTCAATTCTGACCGACCTTGCACATAAGTGGAATAAATTCAAAATAAATGTTATGCTCATCAGATCAAGATGATATTTTGATCGATATTGGACCTCTCTGAAAGAGGAATACGATATAAATATTGGCATCTTCATCTAAGCATCACAACATGGATTTTGGACCTAACTATCCAAAATTAACACTTCCTTTCCTTCCGAAATTTTTTTCAAGAAAAGTTATTGAAAATTAAAAGCTACCATCCCTAAATATTGTAACCATTGTACTCCTGGTACAACATTAGCACCTCCCATTGGAATGGAAAGAATTGGACCATTCAATACATATTCCCCCATGGTTATCTTGATATTATGGCATTTTCCAGAGAAGTTTATAGTTCCTCCATTTGCAACCATCACTTGACATTCTGGTGTTGGGTATAGGAAGAAATTCAATTCTTTGGCTACCTTACAATGAATAAAATTATGGGTACTACCTGAATCAATCAACACTATTACCTTTTTTTTCTTGATATGTCCTTATATCTTGATATTTTGAGGAGTGGTAACTCTTGCCAATGCATTACATGATATGGTCAGACTCATTTCTTCTTTCTCAAGGGTTGGTTCCCAGTGTATATCATCTTCTTTTGAATTTTGTTTTTCATTTTCTTCCTCCTCTTCACAATCTATGTAAAATAATTTCTTCTCAACACACTTATGACCTTTAGGGTATTTTCAACAATGAATTAGCTTCCCAAAGGTGAACCTCATGTTGGATGTTATCCTTTAAAGTCCCTATGAAGACATCAATCACGTGTTCCTGTGGAATATCAATTACCCTTATATTCAATTTTTTGAAGTCCTCAATGTGCTCCACCATTGAACCCTTTTGTTTGAGATTTATAAATTGGCTAACGAAGGTATTGCTCTTTGTATCCTCATAATGTGCTATCATTTCCTCCGTAAAAATTGATACCATGACAATTTTTTTACGGGAGAAAAGCCATCGATACCATACAAATGTATTTTGTTCAAAATATAAAGTTGCAATGCGTACCTTTTGTGTGTTTTGGACATTATTGAGATCAAAATATTTCTCCATATGTAGTATCCATGTTACGGTATCCTTGCCATCAAACTTCATCATATCAATCTTTGGAATATGGTGGGTCTTTTATCCAACATTTGATTTTATGAAATCACGATTAACATTTATTTTATTCTCATCATGAGTTTCCTCTACTATATTTTCACCATTAGGAATCATTTCTTTTATCAACTTTGTCAAACCTTCCTTCAAACCTTCCATGTCTAATTTTAGATCATTCTTCATGTCTTCCATGTTGCTTTTCATTTTTTCATCGATCTTAGCTTCCATGTCATCCAGCTTAGCTTTCATGCCATCGATCTTATCTTCCATGCCGTTCTTCAAACCATCGATGCCTTTCTTCAAAACATACATCTTAGCTTCCACGTTTTTCTTCAAACCATCCATATTAGCTTCCACATCTTTCTTCAAAATTTCCATTTCAATTTTTTTTGCTCTTTGTGAGCGATAAATTTGGTATATTTTCTCTTGTAATTTTGATATATCATGTTGCACTTCTTAAACTTCATGAGTCATAGTAGAGTATTCTAAGGGCTTAATGGGTGTTGAATTATTTTTAGGGGGAATTTATAACCCAATATTGATATCTATGCTTCAATATTCCCTTGGAATCCCTTCAAACTTATTTTTTAAACAAGACTTATGCAATTTGAAAAAAATACACACTTTTTTCTTTTTTCTTTTGAGGAGCTCGATATTGAAATTGAATTATCTCTATGATTTCAGATCTTCAATATCTGAAATTTAGTCCTGTAGTATCTCTCTGAATATTATTTCGAATTTTACAGGTAAAACCTGATTTGGACGCTTCAAGACAAAGTTATGCCCAATCTCCCACAATGACCTAATTATGGACTGGTTCAGTAGATCGAACTTGTACGACGTGCCACATGTCATTGTTTCCTCCTTGAGCTCTGAAATTGATACACAAGAAACTACAGTCCATTTTGTTTGGCCACTTTTTACAGAATTCCAATCTTATGCTCAGAGTTAGAGTTATGGTGATTTTCCCGAGGTCACCTTTTTTAGATGAAATTCGGGAGCCTGCAAAAACCCTAACTTTCACAGATCATATCTCTGAAAATATTTCGAACCAAGATCTAAAATGTTTACATGAATTTCCTCATGATTTTGGCTTCACATGATATAAATTTCAGCTTCTAAACCTTCATAGAAAAAAATTATAGCAAAAATTCCACGATGACTTGTTTGGACCAATGAAACCGTAGAATCCAAAGCTCTGATACCAAATGTTATGAAACCATCTCCAAAAATAGAAGAAACAGAGAGATCAACTTTTTAGAAATAAGCCACATTCAAGGGGAAACATCCTATACATTACATAAATGAACAATTATTAGATGATTCAAATGAAAAAACCTCCTTTCTATATATAGGAGTCCACGGGGTCACAATATAATCCTAGCCGACCTAACAATAATAATGTAAGGGTGCAATCATTAACAATATGGGGGTTACAATGGTACAACAATAACAATAAGGGGGTTACATTAACAACAATAAGGGACTACACTAGTAATATAGGGACCTAACATAATTTTTTTTTGGGGGGGGGGGGGATTTTGGAACCAATTAATGATATCTATGCTTCATTATGTTTTTTAAATCAATTCAAACTGAATTTTCAAACATAATTTATGCAAATTTAAAAATACACATATTTTAAGAGCTTGATTTTGAGCTTGTCAATATGGCTGACCTTGAAGCTGTTATATCTCTATGATTTTGTCTTCCCAAGGTTTTAAATTTAGTCTTGTTGTATCTATATGTCTTCCTTCCAATCCCACAAGCTAGAACAAGATTGGATTCTTCAAAGTAAAGCTATCGCAAATCTCCCACAATGACTTGATTCTGGACTACTTCAGTAGATAAAACTTGTATAGACTGCCATGTGTCATTGTTTTAACCTTCAACCCCGAAACTTGCATCCAAAAAACTACAATCATTGCACTTTCAGTCACTCTTTACATAATCCAAATTTGATTCTCAAGGAGAAATTTATGACATTTTCCCTATGAAACTTGTTTAAGAATAAATTTTGGAGTATACAGAAACCATAACTTACTTGGACCATATCTCCAAAAATATAGAAAAAAAATATCTAAAATTGTAATCAGATGTTCATCAAGATTTCATCTCCACGTTGCTATAATTTCAAGGTCTAAAGTTTTGCAGCAAAAAAAAAAAAATTATATTGAAAATTCCATGATGAAATGTTTGAAGCATCAAAACCCTAGGATCAAGAGCTATGATACCAAATGTTATGTAACCAAATAAAAATAACACATAAACATAAGAAAGGATATATCAACGACTAGATAATAAGCCAATTTGAGGGGGGAAATTCCCTTTATATCACATAAATGAAAAATTCTTGGATGATTCAAATGACAAGACCTCCTTGGTATATATAATATCCTAAGGGTCAAAATATAGTCAGGGCCTATTTCATAAAAATAATAATATAAGGGCACAACAATAACAATAATGGGCTTCTATGGGGAATAACAATAACAATTTGGGAGCTACACTAGTATTACAGCGACCTAAAATAGCATATCTTCAATCACCTAATTAACTCTTTATGTTTTATCATCTTACTCTGGATGGTATGCTATGCTAAAATTTAAATTAGTTCCAATTCACTTGAATAAACATGTTCAAAATTTTTATGCAAACTTGGGATACATGTCTAAAAGTATTTCCTTGGGCATACCATGTAGTCTAGAAATTTTTGTCATATGAACTACAACAACGTTTAATGCCTTATGTGTTGACTTCATTGCCATAAAATGGGCACCCTTAATGAGTTTTTCCACCACTACCAGTATACAGGCTCCAAGATACAGAATGTTCAGAATTATTTTGGAGTCCATCAAACCCACAATTTTTCAAATCAACGACTCTGCAGCTACTAGAATCACAAAATATAAACAAACCATTTTATGAATTTCATGCAATCTTGTCATGAAATTATTCAATGGTGGATCACATCTCAAGAAAATTTTCATCAGCAATAGATGGTATCTAGAGGCAATATCAACATTAGCACTTTCTCCAATAATTTCTGTAGCTCAAAAAGGTTACAGTTTCAAGGTAAACTTTGAGGTAAGAGATTTTAAATCTAATTTTTATTCTGAAGAATTAAACATGTATAAAGTGAAAAAAAAAACGTCTTTTAATTTTTTTTAATATATAACCTAAATAACCTTAGTTAAACCTATATTTTCCTTTATCTGTAATTTTAACCCTTCATATATCCAAATTTCGTCATCACATTTAAATTCCACACATTTTGCACCTTACCTTGTCATGATAACTTAGTAACTCAAGCCGATCATGAAATTTGTTAATGTGTACTGTGGTAATTAAGTGACGGAAACCAAAATCATGTTGAGAAATAATGTTGAATTGATCCACCATCTCTATATTTAATATAACATAATGTGACTAATATTCTCATTATTAGTCTACAGAGTTGGCATAATGCCTAATTTTCAGTTCCAAATTAAAATTACTAAAGAATTCATTTCCACATCCTACTATATTATTTCCATAAACTATTTTGGTCAATCACGGAAACAAGGATACAATGAAAAATTTGAAATTCTTGGTTCTTTGTCTTCATGAGTTTTAAGAGTAATGGGTCCAATAGTGAGAAAGGAGCCCAACAGTTTTGAAAACTTGGAATCATATCCAAAATGAAGACATAGGTTTTGTAAGGTAGGGTGGATTCCTTTCTTCCAAAAGTTCAATGGAGGAAAAGAGAAAATGACAAGGGAATATAAACAAAATTCCAATGGTGTTAGAGCCTAAATAGGAAATTTATAGCTACAAATTTCATAGGATTTTGTAGCCAAGGCTACTAAATTACCTCTTCATGGAGAAAAATGGTTTAAAAATAATAAATTGAAGGATGATGGTTGGAAGCATTTGTTAAAAGACTCTGAAGAAGCTATGAATTTTATGAAAGGTATCCCACTAAATATGTTGAGGAAGAATGGTAGGATACTCTATTCATCATCAAAAAAATTGTAGAAATTTGCTGAATAATGATTAATTATCCACCGAGACTATCCTGATCACATACAATTCGAATTTATATGCAACACATAATCTCTTCCACTCAGATCATCACACATGCGAAAATAAAATCAAGCGATAACACATCAAATCATCATACACATTAACACAGTATGTATGGGGAAAGCTTATAGCTGAAAACCCCGCAGCTATTGTGTATATTATAATGGAGAAATCATGTAACAACTCAGTACAATACTCCTCACAAGTACTCAATACTTTCTCATGAAGTTACACACAAACTAGCTCAGTTTTGAACAGGTTACTGGTTCAAAACTCACCGCCAATTGCCTTGCCTCTATTGCGCAATCCAGGCCTGTCTATATAGAGATCCAAGGTTCGAATCTCCTTGGCTTGACATCGCAATCATCATGGGAAATTCCTCCAAGTGTGGTGCAAATCTCATGCACAACTGATGTCGCCACTGATAGCTAACTCCACCCTTTCATCTACCTCTTTCACTGGTCTCCACTGAAATGTCCATGCACTGTAGTGAACTAATGTGTTCTTGAGTTGAATAATGAGTTAATAATTAATGAATTAAATAATATTTAATTCACTCCACTCATTACTAGTTGATTAGCTAGTTAAACTAATCTCAACTAGTTCAACTAAGTTAAACCGAACACAACTCCACTAGCTGTCCCATTAACTCCACCAAACTTCTGCCACTGAAGTCCTAACTGAAGTCAACCATGCATGAGCTCACCAAACCCCTAGGAATAGCGTAATTCCTTTGTCAGATGCATGAGCCACTTCCAAGGCTCGAACTGAAGTGCTCCAAGAGAGTAAACTGAAGTTTAGAGTCCAAATATTATTAAGGGTAAATAATATTTGACTTTCCTATTTTTAGGATAGGCAGTCTAAAAATAGACTTCGACCTATCGACCTATAGGTCAAAAAATAGAGGTCCATCTATTTTTACCAACATGACCAATACTCCAAGAATAACATACTGCAACCCCTGAACCATGCTCCATATGTCTAAAAATAGACATAGTCTAAAAATAGACTTTGCGCCAGAATTTGCCTGCAAGCCCACTTAGTGAAGGCAACTTCATTTAACTAACCTCCATCATCTTGCTGCATTTTCAACAAAAATTGCTACTTACAAACGATGATATGGGCCAGTTTTATTTTATCATTTAACGTTGCTAATGAATTTCCAAGTTAACAATTTTTTTTTTTTTTTATCCACTCATTAGTCTTAAAAAGATGGAAAAAGTTGTGTAGAAGAAATATCCTAGAAATTCAAAATGTACTCTCTATCATTTCAAGTTATTAAGATGTTATTCTTGCATGAATTGCAAAGGAGAATCAATACTTGGGATAGAACCTTTATGCAGAACATATTCATAGAACCACTGGTAGAGGTAAGAGAGCCAATTGAAAACCCTAGCACTACTCATGCCAATATTTCAAGAAGAAAAAAAAAACAATATTTAGGAAAATGAGACATATAGAGACTAAGTTGAAATATCAGGAGAAAAAAATAATTCCTCCAAAAGAGAAAAAAAAATATCCAAAGAATATTGAAGCAGAAGAAGGAACAAAGGGCTTAAAACATCGAGATAAGAAAAAACTAACAGTTAAAATGGAAGCAGAATCCTCTAGAATAATTGTTCATGTGGGGAGAAGAAATAAAATAAGTATGATCAAAGGACAATAAAAGTATAAAAAGGATGAAAAAAATAATGGAAAAAAATCATAAAGGTCAAATATTGAATAGAGGAACAAAGAACATAGGACGATGATATATTTATGAAAATATTAGTTAAGGGTTTCAAGAAAATATCCTCTTCAAAATCTCCATCAGAACCAGATTTTTGCAAAAATGTGATTGAAAAAGGAAAGCAGGATACACTACCATTTTATCTTGTAGCAACAGAACTTGACTTGAAATTTTCATGTCTAAAGAATATATGGAAAATATACCAAAAAAATAACCTTCAAAGGAAATGGAACTTGTACTGTCGACATTTAAAAAAAAGGGTAAGTAAAATTGAAAAGTTACAAATATAAATTCAAGAATTAGAGTTGTTGGATAGATACATTAAGGATGAAAATATTATGTTGAAGGAAATTTTTGAGAAACTCCATAAGGAAAAGGAACAACTTAAAATAAAGAGAAAATTGTTGGCAAACCAGGAAAGAAAATAGCACAAGAAAATTCAGGAGACCAAAATCAAGGACAAGAGGCTTATAATTAAACTCATACATAGAAAGGAACAGAAAGCATATATTTCTAGTTTAGATGTTTTACTTAATTCCATAGAGAAAGTTGAAGGAGAAAAGTGATGGTAGTGAAGTTTTAAATTTTTGCAAAAGAATTGAAATTTTGGAACAGATATTTTTAGATCCCAACATTCCTCCCACATAGATGGTGTTGCATGAGGACATGAAACACATTCTATTTGGTGAAAATGTTGGGATCTAAAATTACCAATTTTGTTCTCCTATTTCCCTAAATTTTCTTCACAAATCCCTATTTTTCCATGCTCTTTACCTCACTGCTCCATATTTTGTCACAAATCTACTATATTAAGGTTATACATCATAGATGAAATTAGGTAATTTTATTAATTTTATATAATTTTCATGTTTTTTAATTAGTAATTTGGTTAAAATCTGATTTCTAATAGGTTCTTACAATAATCTTTGATTTTGTAGTAGCCATGAACTTTTCATAGTGAAATCATGACAGGGTCATTAATCTAAATGGTTGCTATGAGCTAGAGGATGAAGCACGATTTGGAAAAGGTAGTAGACTTCATGGATATTATTTATGTTCATCAGAAGAATAATATATGTAACAAGGATAAGTGGCAAGGACAATCAAAGGTTGGTTCAATGGTGGAGCTTTCCACACATATCATCAATTATGTGATTTGGCCAAACCAACGATCACACAAAATCAGAGATCATGATCATGGGACTATTTTTCAATGGATAGGAGGTGATATGATTATTAGGAATAATTAATTTTGATATACAAGATCCCCTTTTTTGTATCTCAAACTCCCTGTTTTGTATCGCATTTACTCTATTTTGATATATGCAACCTTAGTCATAGTGATATAGTTTGTTAAGTTGTTTACTTTATAAAAGCATACTACAAAGGGAATATTAGATAATAATGATAACGATCACAAAGTATTGAAGCATGTGTACTGAAAACTTTCAATCCATTTTTTTAATTAATACAAATATCAGTTCACTTTGTCTCATATGATTTCAATTTGATGTATGAATGTTGAGCTAAACATATTTTTGTAATTCATTAAAGAAAGGAAGCCCTGAAGCAACCAGGGCCCACTATACAGGGTATTCATTGTGTTAAGAATCTCAAGGGCTTTATATTAATTCAAAAATTCTGTTCTAGATAATTACTTGTGAGATTATTTAGTCCTTCATCAATTCAATTATCAAATTACTTATTCAAATGCAGAGACAGAATTGATTTTACTTTGTAATTGAATCTTTTCTAATATAGTTAGGAAGGTAAATCTCTGATTTACCTTCCTCGCCTTCTCCTCCTTTAGATCTTCTCCTTTTCAACTCTATACAGTCACAAACTAATCCACATTTATCTTCTCCTTTTCAATGCTATTAACCTCAGAATGATCTGCACATTCTACCCCTTTTCAATGCTATTTATCCTTTGGCTGATCTGCAATTTCTGTTCTTCTTCAAACGTTATCTATTTCAGACTTTACCGTAATACTTGTTCCTTTATTTACATTGCATTTCCTTCATATGATTCAAAAAAAATTCTCCTTTTTCTATAATCGCAGTACAATCCGCAATTTCTTCCACGCTTGTTCACTGTGATTGCTCCTCTTTTCCACGATGTATATCCTTCGTATTATCCGCAAGAATTTCTCCTTTTTCCACGTTACATATCCTTAGTCAGATCCTCAATTCGTTACCCTTCTTTCCATGTTATTTGACCGCAGACCTTACTATTGTTATCGCTTCTAATGAATCCCAGAAACAGTCATATATATATATAGATATGACTTGTATGGCTATTAGGTCGACCATACTATAGGTAATTAGGCCGACTTGGTAGCTTGAAAATTAGGCTGACATGTAGTTTATTTCTCCAGCATATTACTTCACATATATTCTCATATTGTTGTTGGTGTTTCTGCTATATATATTAATCTTGTCTGCTAACACTTATGGAGGGATGATTAGAGCTTCTTTACACGGTCTTTGAGCATCTTCATCTAAACTGAATCCTTCATGACTTTGACCCTTAATCCTATTTATCCTTTAGAATACATGAACCTAGTAGACATCAAGAAGAAGTCTATCTACATAAAACATTTCCCATGAAACCCATGAGACAAAAATACATTTTTATTACCATAGTCTTCTTCCTTTCATAGTTACATAGTTAGCATGAAGACCGACGTAGTTACATTTCACAACACTCCCTCTTAACTAGGGAGGTATTCATATAGATACATGATCATTTCCAAACTAAGCAATTTCATAAGAAAAATCAGATTGGTAATCACATTTGTATAGCATCATATCAACCAGCATTGTACTAGTGCAAGGCCTTGACTAACAATCCCATCTCTTCAATGAGACAATGGGCTTCAATGCTGGTGAGACACATGACTTATAGACACCTTCATAGTTGTCTCTCCAAGGTAAATACTCCACCTAGGTGTTCCCAAAGTATAACCTTCCTGGACTATTCTTCTCTTAGGTAGCTAGCCCTCAAAGAATATCGGTCCCTGACTACTCTTATCTTGAATTTATGATCATATTATCAAAGAGTATCGAATGCCAGATGATTACCCAATCCTCCATTTTGTCTTCCCAAGACCAGAATGATGTGTCTATCTCTCCCTCCCAGGGAGGACCTATTCCACAAGGGAATGTACTCATCCTTATACAAAGAATGTACCTAAGCTCATCCTTAGGAATTACCAAGTTTCTTCCAAGTAAGAAACTTACCATCAGGCTCCCTCTTAACCAGGGACCTCCAACAACAATGGTGAGACACCCAACTGCTCATGAAGAATTCATGTCCTTGATGTCATGGATTTTGGTATTGAGGAATCTCCATCTTTTAGCTTCATCGGGCACAGATCATCCATCACTTCCATCCTGAGTCTTGTCAGATATCAGAGTGATTCACCAAACTTCCTTATTTGGTCCATTGTTGTGCAATGCTGCTTTCCTTTCAATCATATCTCAGGATCATACATCCTTTCTCATGATTAGCAGCCCTACACAAATTCATCCAGATAAACATTTACATATGAACCCTTTTAAAACAAAAATTACCTCAGTGATGATCTTTCACCATGACATATTCCTGTAAGCATCGACATCCTTTATATAGATTGATACATCTCCTAATGATATGTTTTTCCAAGGGTTTTATTCTCTACCAGACTTCCGTCAAAGTCTACATATCTCTCCAAGAGATCTCCTAGTCACATATTCTTGGCCTCCAGGTGATAAATGCCTCTTGACATGGTTTCATTTCATGATCTCTTCCTTTCTGCACATTCTTGATTCCCAGGAACGTACAACATTCCTAGTTTCTCATTCATATACAACCACCTCATATTCCATGAGGGCATATTATGTTGATTTCATTTATCCATGCATTGAGAGACACTCCTCCATAGATCACACTTCTAATTTCAGAAGTCCATTACCTGCAACCACATGACATGACTTCAAAACATCCAATGTCAGCATATAAATATATACATACCTCATATATTTTTCCCTTGAGTCATCCTGTAGAAATTTATCAAGAATGAAGAGCTTCATTCCCTCAGTCTGCTTCATCAATATGTCATCACATCCCAGAAATATGTTTCCATGATGACCTTTACTCTTGATGATTGATTTACATTAGTAATGTTCATAAGTATCTTACTTAAACTTTCCCTTTTCTTCCGTGAATGTTTGAGTCTTTTATCCTCCAACATTTTTTCCCTTGATTCTCTTTTTCCATCTTGCATGAAAACCACAAGTTGAGTAAGGTAATTTTTTCTTATCTATTTGTTATGTTGTTCAACTTATCATCTTTTCCAAATATCATAGTTGAGATCTGATGAGGATATGCCTTCATTATTTTGATAATTTGATTTAGTGTAAATCTGGTCTAAGTGACATAACCTTTCTTTCTTCAAGGACTGTTATTATTCTTCTCATGTAGGGATTCTTGGTAGCCCAACCAGCTCATAGATATCCCTGCAAAAACAAAGTTACTTATACAAATTTGATTATAGAATGAAAATAAAATACTTACTTGATTTTTGTGGTACCTTGGACTATCAATTAAGATCCCTTGAATTTTATTTTTCATAGGGCAAGCTCTGGATTGGGATGACACAGTTCATTAAAATGCTTCATACTTCAGTTATGTTCATAGTGATATTATCCATCATCCAAATCTTCATTGTTGTAGAATGAGTGGCCTAGATCTTTAAGGATGAAACTAAAGATAACCCAAAATATGATGATCAGAACATCAATATGATTCTGCGTTCGATACTTTAATATTGTGATGATACCCAAAAAAAGGATGATTTAATTCTGAGATCCTGGTTTTGTAAGTATCTTTACTGAAATCCACATTCTATCTTAGAATGGTGTGCCGAGAATATCACTGAAGATACTTACTTGACAAGTGACGAGTCTTCAACTTGATTTCTTTAGTTGTAATAGTACTGAGAGTAAATGGCTTTTCATCGAATTGTGGTCTTCATCATATCACCGAATTGTATCTTGATGTATATTTTGTTCAAACTATGTGTGCACTTAAAACAATAGAAATACCATCGAGACATAGAGACTTTTGTTCAAATCTTCAGTTACTACAATTGCACCAAATCTGAGATGATGTTTGAGCTGTATGTAAGTGATCCGAGAATGTATCACTGAGAATGCAATTTATGAACTTTGTTCTTAGGACTATAATTGATCTCTGAAAATTTTAACGAATTTGATCTATATTAATCCATATGAACTATACCAAGTAAACTTCACTGTGTTATAGTGCTCAAGCAGTGAGGATATTTCACTGTGGTGTCAACCCTTTGCCCAGGTTCTAAGCTTCAATCGGAACTGAGATCTACGGTGATCATAAAATTTGATTCTTTTTGCTTTTACACCCTTCAACTTGCTCAAATTCCATTCTTGAAAATTGATCTCTTTGATTAGATGCCCTTCTTTAGCACCATAGCTCTGAAATCATGTTGATAATCTGAAGGGCTTTAGATTAATTCAAAAATTCTCTTCTAGATAATTACTTGTGAGCTTAGTTAGTCCTTCATCAATTCAATTATCAAATTACTTATTCAAATGCAGAGACACAATTGATTTTACTTTGTAACTGAATATTTTGTAATATAGTTAGGAAGGTAAATCTCTGATTTACCATCCTTACCTTCTCCTCCTTTAGATATTCTCCTTTTCAACATTATACAGTCACAAACTAATCTGCATTTATCTGCTCCTTTTCAACGCTATTAACCTCAGACTGATCTGAACATTCTGTCCCTTTTCAATGCTATTTATCCTTTCTCTGATCCGCAATTTATATTCTTCTTCAAACGTTATCTGCCTCAGACTTTACCGTAATACTTTTTCCTTTCTTTACGTTGTATTGCCTTCATATGATCTGAAATTTTTTCTCCTTTTTTCACATTGTATAACTACAGTACAATCCGCAAATTCTTCCATGCTTGTTCATTGTGATTTCCCCTCTTTTCCACGTTGTATATCCTCCGTATTATCTGCAAGACTTTCTCCTTTTTCCACGTTATATATCCTCAGTCAGATCCTCAATTTGTTACCCTTCTTTCAATGTTATTTGACCGTAGACCTTACTATTGCTACCGCTTCTAATGAACCATAGAAACAGTCATATATATATATATATATATATATATATATATATATATATATATATATATATATATATATATATATATATATGACTTGTGTGGCTATTAGGTTGACCATACTATAGGTAATTAGGCCGACTTGGTAGCTTGAAAATTAGGCCGACATGTAGTTTATTTCTCCAGCATATTACTTCACATATATTCTCATACTGTTGTAGGTGTTTCTGCTATATATATTAAGCTTGTCAACCAACACTCTTGGAGGGCTGATGAGAGCTTCTTTACACGGTCTTTGAGCATATTCATCTGAAATGAATCCTTCATGAATTTGACCTTTAATCCTATTTATACTTTAGAAGACATGAACCTAGTAGACATCAAGAAGAATTCTATCTACATAAAATATTTCTCATTAAACCCATGAGACAAAAATACATTTTTATTACCATAGTCTTCTTCTTTTCATATTTACATAGTTAGCATGAAGACCGACCTAGTTACATTTCACAACACATTGCTCATTCAAATATAATTTTGAATTTAATTCTAATGGTTATACGTAGTTAGCAATCTTAATTTCATTTAGTTTTTAATTGCAAATGGTATTTGTGTGCTTTAATTATTACACACAAATCATTCTTATTTTAATGTTGCAATTTAAAGCTATCAAAATTAAAGCTTGATTCTTGATATAAATTATTAGTTCACGATAGTTTAAAAAACTAGAATTTTAGTGCTTATATTATCTGTAATTAGGACACAAAAGTAATTGCAAGTCACAGATCAAATAAATCTCTGTAGTAAGTCATGGTAGTGTTATTTAAGTAGTTTCTTATACTAGTTCCTGCACAGATAGTGTTTATGCTTCACAAGACTACGAACATCAGTTTATAATTAAAATTAAGGAATATAGATACAATTAAATTACCTAAAAATGACCTTCCTATCCCCATGCTAAATTTAATGTTGTATACAACATTATTCTACTACCAAAAGTCGAATTTATTTCTCTATATTTCTGTATTTGACATATTTCAACTTTTTTCCTAGCCATAATTCATTCAAACTTTTTATATAGCCCTTATACATGAATGTCATTAAAACCTATATTTTTTTTATTATAAATATCCATACGCCATTGGTTTAGGGAACTCATATCCTCTATAACATCCCATATCAACATTTCACTACTGCATTTGGCGGAAATTCTGACACTTGGTTCCGACGCTTTTGACCAAATGTCGGAAATTTCCCCAATTTTTTTCCATCTCGCCCGAAACCGTTGCTATACCGACGTTTATAGAAAAGTGTCGCAATACCGACACTTAGAAACGTGCCGCAATTGCGACATTTGGAGGAAGACGTCGCACTTGCGACACTATGGCCCAACGCGTTGCTATTGCGACGACTACAAGTGCGACACAATGTCTAAGTGTCGTAATTGCGACGTTTGGAGGCCTTCATTGCAATAGCAACGCCTTTTCTGCCATCAGTATAACGACACTTATATGTGCACTAAATAAAAATACGAAACTTATATGCACGCTACATAAAAATTATTTTATTGTTTCGTATCCGTCGCAATAGCTACATTAACGTCTGATATCACGCGCGCATTCGCCCTCCGCTCTTGCAGAACAACATTCGCCCTCAGCTCTTGCAGAACAGAATTTTCCCTCAGCATTCACCCTTAGCGTTCACCCTCAGCTCTTGCAGAACATCATTCGCCCTTAGCTCTTGCAAAATGGTAAGTTCTTACTGCAAGCCCTTCCTCCTATAGTAGGGTTGACTCTATTTGGGTTTTTTTGGTCAATTCCATTGGATTGTGTTAGGCTGTAGGGTTCTCTCTAGATGTGAAGAATCAAGATTCAATACCCTCTATTATCTTCATCACCCAATACCAGATTTAAATTTTTCCCAAAGAAACGCTTCTTAATTTGGCAACCATTATTTCTCCTTGCTTTAAAAACCCTACATTTAAATGAAAACAAGCATTTCATTTCAACTACAAAAATCTATTAGTGTTCAAATGTACATGTGTGCTACATTAACGTTTGATATCACGCGTGCATTCACCCTCTGCTCTTGCATAACAGCATTCGCCCTCAGCATTCGCCCTGAGCTCTTGCAGAACAGCATTCACCCTCAGCATTTGCCCTGAGCTCTTGCAGAACAAAATTCGCCCTACATTCACCCTCAGCTCTTGCAGAATAGCATTGGCCCTCATCTCTTGCAAAATGTTAAGTTCTTACTGCAGGCCCTTCCTCCTATAGAGGGTTGACCCTACAGCCTAACCAAATAGCTCCACTTGAGAAAAAATTTCATAATCTTGGGGCTGGATATACTACAGAGCAAACAATTGTAGTGATCATTCGTGCTCCTATATATTAATATAATTTTTACATTGAACTGAAGAAAGGGAAACAAGAAAATGCTAGCCATCATACAATGCTTTGACATAAGAGTTTTGAGTGACATACTTGAAAAAATAACTCATCTACTGATATTTATAATCATTTGAGTTATTTGAGTTAAACACAATGTCAAGAATCAAGATTCAATACCCTCTATTATCTTCATCACCCAATACAAGATTTAAATTTTTCCCAAAGAAACGCTTATTAAATTGGCAGCCATTATTTCTCCCTGCTTTAAAAACCCTACATTTAAATGAAAACAAGCATTGCATTTCAACTACAAAAATATATTAGTGTTCAAGTGTACATGTGTGCATCACTTGTGTAGGGTATTCCTTTTCCACTTTCACATTATCCAAGAATTTGTACAGTATAGTTCATATTTTTTGTGATTTAGATTATCTTGAAAAAGGAAAGGTAAATTATTTCCCATGGAAAAAGAAGGTTTTCCCTTTTTACTACTGGAAATGGTACCAAAAAATTCCATTTCTACCCGAAACTCCTATGAAACAGGAACCAAATAAAGGCCATGTCCTCAATGGACATCATTTGGCTTTGAAAATGGCCATTGCACCATGTTGTTTCTTATATTACAACACGATAGTTTCTTAGGTCATTTCTTGTTTCTTGAGATGAAAAACAACCAAAGAAATCGTGAAGATCCTTTTAAGAAATAAATGACCATTTCTCAATCATATCTCAACTATTTTTATTTTATTCAGTGGTTGCTTACTTTGAGAGAAATTTGACACTTTTATAAGGAATATAACATAAAAACACAAAATGGGAAGGAATTGATGAGGTAGATGACATTTAGTTGTTGTCAATTAAGAATTGATAATACACGATGCATGTTCTGTACTACAAACTAGATTCCTTCATGGAGTTAGGACACAGAGTATTGAATCAAAGTTGTAGTTTATAACTTCTTGTATTGGTTCATCAATCTTGAAATTCAGACATTGCATGTCTTCATTGCTTCATGTTTGAATAATTTGCATCATATCGTACAATAGGAAATTAGGAATTATGATTATTATTGCTTTATGGATCTGTTAAGTTACTTTTAAGTTTGCATGGTTTAGTGTGAAATTATTCTAGTCCCCAAACACATATAATCAAGGAATTATAACGTGATTTCAAACATTAAATATCAAAAAAATTGTTTAAAGGATATTGAAAGGAAAAATGTGATGGAAGATAGAAAGTGCCTTACTTAAATGCTCTAAGGATTTTTCAATAGTTGCTCCAAAAGCTTCACTTCAAGGCCCTTCAAGATCATCTCCAACAATGCTATACCATCAGCTTCAACAATGTTGCTCCAAAAATGTCCTCAAGGTCTTCACAACAAATTTACTAGAAGTTTCTCCAACAATATATTCAATAAGGTCTTCATTGTCAACTTGTCTCTTGTTTGGGTGCCTTAATGTGCAATGACATGTTTCCATGACTGAATTCAATGCAAGGCATATTTGAAACTCTAACTTTGTCATCCAGTGTCTTATTAGAAATTATTGCAGTTTTCATTTTGTGTTTTTAAGTTAGATATTGTTTTCAATTTTTTACATTTATAATTTTATTGCAATGTGGCAGACTGATGAGAGCAGTGCAGGAACAACCCAGAGACGGGATGATCACGGAAAGAGGCCAGCGGAAGAACATTTAAAGTGTCAGCATTGCTCTATCTTCAGGTATTTTAGTTATTTACATAATTGAAATAATATTATTTTTGTTCAAATATGCAGACACCTAGCCATGTTACACCTGATGATTCCCTCTTTGAGGAAGAGCTTTCTTCATCCCTATCTCCAGTGTTCTTGTTGCGAAAAAAGGCACGAGATGCAAGGTCGTAATTTAATACTTTGATAGACGCGCCCGAAACACCTGAAATAAAAGAGAAGATAAAAAAACTTATGAGAAAGCTAGAAAGATATCAGGTAATAATAAAATGTCAAAAGGATATTTTTTTTGCTCTGCATGAGATGAATTGTGATAGTTTGATTTTTAATTTTTACATTGACTAAACTAACAAAAATTTCTTTTGTATGTAGCATTTTCTGGCACTTGCTGAATCCGGTGTTGGTGGTAGTGGGACACAAGGGAAAGAGATTTCCCAAAAACCCTCTTGTACACCTTCTACTCCTTTAGGTGCCAACCAAGAAACACACCCTGCCCAAGCAGACACCCAGCCAACTGCTGAACGTGTTGGCAATAATGAGGCTGATATGGCCAACTACATTATTGCGTTTCCTGGAGCTACACGTGTCAGCTCCACAGCGACCATTAATGGCACGTTTTTGGTGAACGATGAAGGTGTCCCTATAAAGCATGTACAACTCTCAGGTAAATTTTAATATTTTAACTATTTCATGTACTTTATCTAAAACATATTTATCACGATTTTTATTTTTAAATTAATGATAATATCTTCTTCTTCTTTTTCTGTGTAGGAAACAATGAGTTCTACAGGTATCTGGAGAGCCATGTGTTGGTAATTTTTGGCCCAACCATATGCACAGGGTGGAATTCCCAGAGTTCCAACCTGAAAAAAGAACTTCTAGATTATCTAGAAACCCTTTTTGGGGTCGGCATATTTGACAGAACAGCGGTGGCTAGGGTAGCTGAAAAATATTTGAAATATACTAGGGACACCTATAGGACACAATTGCAATTTAACCCTAGATATGATCATCCTCTCACAGTTCTAGAGAGTGAGTGGAGAGCACTCATCCATGATGGAAAAGAGAAAAGGGCAAAGAAAGAAGGAAAAATGCCGACTGGACCCGCAAGGTAAATTACAACTTTAATTCAATAGCTTTAATTTTCTCTATGTCTAAAATAAAAGTGTGCTACGTAATATCTAACTTTAATATTTTGATGCTAGGTTTCCTGACACCTCAAACGAAACCAAAGCTAGGATTGAAAAAAAGGGCCATCACAAGCTAGGCCAGGGCGGCTACTTGAAATTGGCTGCAAGAATTGTAATTAAGTAGCTAAACATCTTATAATTAATTGTATCGCCTTCCAACATTTTTGTAATCCTATCAAATATGATTAAAAATACACAGACATATGTAATGTAGGGTGATGAATTTGGAACAGAAACAACAGAGGAAGATAAAAATATCGCTTTCCATTTCGGCTATCAAGCCGTAGTTGAACGTCGCATAAGCTTGGGGCAGGTCCCAAGATCCAGAATGCCTTATAAGGTAAAACATTAACCTTTCAATATGTTTGTTTTCATCCATAAATTTAATGTCTAACAACTTTATTTAAATCAGGGGAGCAACACTACCGACGACGCAAATAACCCAGTTTTAGAGCCAAATGTAGATGATCCTCACATGCAACTTGATCATTGTAGTAGGGACCAGGCCGACAATGCTACTATCAGTGAGGGCCGTGACGGTAATTAATTTCCACTTATAATTTTTTCTAATTATACCTTGATGGTTGTCCTTATAATGTTTTTTGTTTAAACGACAGAGAATGTTTCCCTTGAGGATCTTACCACCAGAGAGGAAGACAGGGCAACAGTCCCAACGGCGACAACTGGTGCACCAGGTAAATAATCTCATTGCAATTTTTTTTATTAATATTACCGAACTAGTTCAATGATATTTAAAAACTGATAATTAAAATTTAATATTATCTGTTTTTGGAGGCGATGCCCCGTCACTAGATGAGACCAGACATCGTGACAATGCAACTAGGTCAGCGGCGACAACTGGTGCACCAGGTAAATAATCTCATTGCAATTTTTTTTATTAATATTACCGAACTAGTTCAATGATATTTAAAAACTTACAATTAAAATTTAATATTATCTGTTTTTGTAGGCAATGCCCCGTCACTGGATGAGACCAGACATCGTGACTACGCAACTAGGTCAGCGGCGACAACTGGTGCACCAGGTAAATAATCTCATTGCAATTTTTTTTATTAATATTACCGAACTAGTTCAATGATATTTAAAAACCGACAATTAAAATTTAATATTATTTGTTTTTGTAGGCGATGCCCCGTCACTGGATGAGACCAGACATCGTGACTACGCAACTAGGTCAGTAGTGCGGGTCGAAAGGCACGAAACAGGAGCAGAGCATGATGATATTGATGATGTAATTAGGAGCTTTAGAAATAGGAAGAAGAAAAAGAAAATTCTATAATGTAAAATATTGTATTATTATAAGACAAACGTTACCATACTTGGAACGTTTTTTGCGTTATATAAAAAACTCATTTATCATACTATTTTTATGTCAAGCATTAATTTCAATGTTTCCTTGCGTAATTTTTGTTGAATTGTTTTTTTATTAGTTATTGAATATTTTTTTTTATTGTCATGAAAGTAAAAAATGAAATATAGATTGGGTATTGGGGAATTGAGAGTGATGTGGGGGGAGGGGGGAGAGGGGCCATAAGAGCTTCCACCTTCACGTGGTTGGCCCTGTTTAGTAGAGAATAATTTATTGGAGCAATTTAATCTTGGATCAAACCTCCCTCGATCCAGCGTAGCAACAAAAAAGTCACTGTTGACTTAGTTGCTACTCTTTTAGATCGTGGGAGGCTTGTTCCAAGTTCATGCGACTCAAATAAATTGTTCTTGAAATGAAGAGGAGCTTATTCAGGTATGTTTTGACATTTTCAACATATGTTCTAACATTATCATAAGAATGCATCTTAGAGTAAAAAATACTACATCAATTACTTGTATTTATTGTATAGATAATGATGGATTTTGATTGAATTGGCAGTGCGGGTACAAATCCTCTTGCATCATGAGCAATACAACTTGTCAACCAGGGTCATGTCCAGGATATTTTTGCTTGTGCGCTTGACCAGGTTCGTAATGTCACATTTTGTAAGTTCCTTTACAGTTCATAATTCAATATTAAGCTTGTTCATGATTATTATATAGGTTTTTTGTATGTGTTTTTTCATCTATTTGATTGTAAGCAACTCTGCATGTTTCCTGTTGTTCACTATGATTTCTCCCATTACCACTCCCGGGATGAATCTGACTTTATTGTTACATAGGTTACTTTATTGTTACTATGATTTCTCCATTTACGATTTCATAGGTTACATCATGTAAAGTTGTCAATCTCGGGTTGGTGATGAGCTTTAGTTCTCCAGATTTGGGGCTTTTCTGATATTTTCTCCCTCATGTCATTCCTGCATCACCTTGTTGTTTGAGCATGCCAATTGTCTACCACTTGTACCAATTGGCACATGTCAATCTCTGAGTGGTGCCACATTTCACCTATTTTCAGTGAGAGTTTAGGGTTTCTCTAACATAGCTTCAGAAATCCGATTTAGTGCCTGCTTGAATATTGTCACATAATACTCATGGTTTGGATTGATGAGCATGTTATGAATGGTTGGTTGATTCATAAGAACCACCCATATAGTCATCTTGAGATATTTCAGAAGTTTTCTCGGGTTTCCTTTTTCATCGTTTCTAGTGGGTGGGATGGTGTGGGGTGATCCATCAATACTGGTGCTCTTGTAGTAGGGAATTTTTTTTGGGGATATAAAGGAGCATTTGATGTATATATCCCATTGGATGCATTCATATATGGGCACGAGAGGTCAAGAATTTAAATTAAAAATATGCAACCTCTAGCATGGAAACCTGAAGGCCGCGAGAGACACTGGTTAAAGATTGTTTTGTGGTGGCCTTAATATAGTCGTGATTTCTTTCTATTATCTTAATGCAAATATATAGTCCGGTCTCATTAAAATGAGGATTGTGGTTGTATTTCTCTTTGGTTGTTTCTCTCTTAATTCTCCAGAAGTTTCCAAAAGTTGCGATAGTTGTTTAGTTTGCCTGTTACAACTTAAAAGTGGTTTTTAGCAATGGGAGTCATGTTTTTTAAGGTTCATACTAATATGAAGATCTTGTAATTCTATATTCATAATAAGAGAAGATGGCCTCTGCTTTGGGAAGTATGACAACAATTGCCACATCTACCTCATTGGGTAACAATGGAAAGGGGAAGAAGTTGGATACAATGTTTGATAATTATGGTAGACAATTGTCTTCTCTTTCAGTTTTTTCACCCATTTCCTTTAATCGCTCAAGCAGAAGAGGGAATCTGAGATTACGCGACAGAGAGAAGGTAGTTAATACAAGAGCTATGGAAAAGGAGTTGTGCTTTAACAAGGATGGCTCAGTGACAAAAAAATTGTAGGTCAGAGAAAAAATTATGTTTAAAGGAAGGTCACCTGCACGTGAAACTTCACTGCGGTGGATATTTCCTTGTCCACTTATATTCGATTTTAATGTGTTATTTTAATTTTTCATGGAGGTTTGTTTTGGCATATGGTCTGGAATTCAATTGCACGCTTACTGAAAGCATTGTCAATTTGTCTTGCAGGCGGTGTGAACAAACTTGCTGATCTTGTTGGAGTCACCCTTGGGGCGAAGGGAAAAATGTTGTCTTAGAGAGCAAGCATGGTTCTCCGAAAATAGTTAATGATGGTGTGACAGTAGCTAAGGAGGTAATTTGTAGACGTGTGCTCTACTTTTCTTTTTAACGTTGTATTATTTCCCCCTCTTAAATGTCTTATATTTGGTAGGCATAGTTTGAAAACTCAAAGGTGAAAGGAAACATATTTGTTACCCAGTGGTCTAAAAGGAAAGGGTTATGGCTGAGTCAAATTTTATTGTTATTGACAGTGTAATGAAATGTATCTCAATGCTATGGTTTTGGCCTTTTTATTGGTTGAATTAGAGGACCCAGTTGAAAATATTGGGGCCAAGTAGGCTAGTTTTCCTTTTTGTTGATGGTTTGGTGTATCTAATTGAATTAGTTGCCTAAGGTATTTTTGGTTGCAAACTCCTTTTCATTTTTCATACAGTATTGGCCTTGTGGAATACATTTGATTGTGTGGTCTTGTTAGATCTACAACATTTGTAGTTTTTTAGTCTTATGGTCGAGGTGCACTTTTATTATGGAAATAGTTGATGCAATATTGTCATTTAATCCTTACTGCAGGGTAGCATGTTGAGAAGTTTCTTGTGAAACATTTGGTATTCAAAATGACACTTGATCCTATACAGCATCATGCACTTGACTTCAAAATTCATATTCAAAGTGTGCCGGACAATTCTTGCAAAATTTCAAATATTTATGTTGTTTTAAACCATTATCTTTTTCATGTATTGGATGCTGAAAATGTGAAAAAGACTTTGGTATGAAACCAGCGGGTGAATAATTTCCAGCAAAACAACCACTTCCAAGACATGATTTAGAAGTAGAACATATGTACTTATGAAGCATAGAAAGATATCCTTGATGCATTGTCAATGTTTGGCTAGGGTTATTTTTGGAGAAAATAACTCCTTATTCCCAGAATAGTGATCTTCAATACAAGTAAATGCCAGAGAAGAGAGATCATCGTGTGATGCAACAAAACTGAAATTGGACCCCTAAGGAGAGCTGGTGTGTCTACAATCGCTCTGTCAGCATTTTCCCCTGGTTTACCCCGTTCTTTTCCTCCAGCCTGGGTCTTAATTGACTTCTTCTTTCTTCGGGTTTATTTATCAAATTCGTAGAATTTGATAAATAAATACCATCCACAATGGTTGGAATTTAATTTATATTCCCGACTTTATATTATCTCCAAGCCTTATAACCAATGTTTAACTTTCAACACTTTGTATTTATACTCCATGTTTCTTTTTAAATAAATAACTTGTAATGAAATTTCGGCTCTATATTTCACCACCCAGCCTTACAACAATCACGCTCCAGACTTATGCTAATTATCCGCCAATCGTTTAATTAAACAATTTCATTATACTCCGGCCCCACCTATATATATCGATAACCAATCAAACACTCGTATCGTACCTGGCTATCCTCCGCACACCTTAGTTAACCTCCGGGCAAGTTCAACGTGCGACCACCGTCCGATGGCCCTTCTCCAAATCAACGACTCTTGGCAATTTCGCTCGGCTTCCAACGTCGAGCTTTAACGTGCGATGGCGCGGGTTAAACGGTGGTTTTCCGGGGGTCACTTCGCCACGTGTCACATTCCCTATGGAATCACTCGCGAATAGGAAATACTGCCTACTCCGCAAAAGCGGTGCGATATGGGCAACCCACTTTTGTGATTCCGCTCGTGGTTTTGGTACAGGGCTTGACCACAGGTGCAAGTCTGGTTCCGCTATCCTTTTGTTTTTTAACTCATGTCCAATCCTCGGGTCAGGTTCCGAAATCACAACAATCTTGTCTCTTTATTAAGAGGGATTTTTATATTTGAACAGTGTTCACGGCCCCGGTTTTCTACATAGACCTCGCCTTCAGGTGGGGTGAGTTCACAGGGTTATCCAACAATTTACGGGAATTCAAAGACAGAAGAATGGAATTTTCAGTACCCAATCGCCTCACAGTTAAAAAATTCTTCACAATTAGCAGTTCGAGATAATTCAATGGCAACTATGCTTGGAAATCATTTAACTGGAAACAATTGTTCACACACAGAGGTTTATTGCAAAAATCCCCTCTCTACTCTCTTCTTCCCTCTACTTTCATTCATCCGAGGAATTACAATTTATATACATAACATATAGCTCTTCGGTTCCTATAAGAGGACTGTTATAGAAATCAAAAGGTCTAATTATAATAATTCAACTAACTGTAACTGTTCGACTCCTACAACTCTAACTAGTCTAAGTAATACAGTCAGCTGAGGTATTGACACCTAGCTGTTACAACTCAAATGTTTTCGAACCCTCCTAGCCACAACATGTGGAAAAAACCTCCTATATTGATGGCTAGTGCCTAATGCCCCTGCATCGTCGTGTGACATAAACCTATTAACAAAAGTGAACAGGGAATGATTATTAATTATGGCATACTAAGTTGTCAGTGATTTTGACTATTTGTCTTTAACATGTAAAAATGTTAAATTCCAAACTTACATCATCATGGTATTTTAATAGATGTGTGATAGGTAGTATGATAGTATCATATTACCATTCTTCCTTGAGGAACCCACTTCATCCATTAAGATTGCTTTTCTAAAGAGTAACATTGTAGATAACCTTAAAAACATTTGTTAACTATTTTTGTTTGACCATTTGATTGTGTTTGATATGTAGATCTCATGGCAGCTAGTGTTTCTCCACTCATATTAAATAATTATTTCCAAAAGTTTCTTGTTACTATTACTTTAGGAAAACCATGAAGACTATGAATTTATTTCACGGACACTTCTGCCACTTGGCTTGTTGTTTATGTACTTTGAGCTCTACAAAAAAAATCTACAAAATTTGTCTATATAAATGACCACAAAAATGTAATACTTTCCTTTATATTTCAGTAACCCTGTAATAAAGTCTATTGATATATCTTCTAGTCTTTGAATATGTATGTGGAATGGTTGAAGTAACCCTAGAGATTTTACTATCTCTCTTTTATTTATTATGCAAACCTGACCTTCTCTTATAAAATTTTGAATATCTTTCTTCATTCCTTCCAAAAATATATTTTTTGATCCTTTGAGATATTTTAAGGAACCCTGCGTCCTACCATCAGAGAGACATGGGACTCCCTTAATATTTTTTTATTCAAATATGCTTGCGTGCATAAAAATATTCTACATTTGCACCAAAGTATATCTCTTTCACTCCCAATGCTCCATAGAGTTCATCCCATCCTTTATAAATTTTAGTTTTTGTTTAGTACTATTGTCATTTTTCCATTATGGAAAGCTTCTTCTAGCCACCTAGGAATAGAAAATGTAATTGGATATAAATTTGAGGCCTCTTCTATTTTAGAAAGAACATCATGTACTAAATTTTCCTTACCCTTTTTGCAGATTATCTCAAAATTAAAAATTTTCATTTTTTCTCCTCATTTTTGTTAATCTTCCAATGAAATCCATAGCTTCAAAAAATACTTTATGCTATCATGGTATATCTTGACTTTAAAGTACTTCCCAATGATATACTATCCCAATTTTTTATTGCATGTAATATTGCTTCCATTTATTTTTCATACATAGATTTCACCAAATATTTTCTTTGAATTCCTTGCTTTTAAAAGCCAATGATATCCCTTATTGTGTTAATGTTACGTAAATTCCTTGTCCTGGTGCCTCACACTCTACTGTGAATGTTTTACCAAAAGTAGGTGCAACCGATGTTGGTGTAGAAGACATGGCATCCATTAAAAGAGAGAATGCCAAAGTAGCCTCATCATTCCATATAAATGATATTTTCTTCAAGAGATTGTGAGTGGACTTGAAATGCATGCATAATTCTTAAAAATTGATCAATAATATCATGTAAGTCTAAAAAATCTTCTAAGAGCCTTGATTTTCTTAGGAATAGGTCATTTTGTAATAGCTTGCATCTTTTGAGGCTCCAACTTCACTCCTTCCTTTAAAACAATATGAACCAAATACTTGAATTCTTATTTCCCAAAAGCACATTTGGATATTTTTACATAAAAATGATTGTTCTCAATAATTTATATAAATTTTCCACATGTTTACTAGTGTGGTATTCCCATGATTTATTATAAATATGTGTATTATCAAAGAAAACCAACACAAATTTTATAAGATGGGATAAAAAAAAATTGTTCTTAAGTCGAGCCCGCCGGACTTCAAACGGCGATAAACCATAATTCAAACCAAATTCGCGTTCCAAAATAGCCTGCTGACATCGGCCAATTTTGTGACGCGAAAACCAAATGAATTCTGCCCTAATCTTTTTCGGGTCCGAAGTTGGGCTGGTGTACAGAGGGAGAGTTGTGACGCGAATTTCTTATCAAATTCGCCCTAATCTTTTTTGGGTCCGGATTTCCACTGCGCGAGTGGCCCAAACAAAGATCCGCTCCTATCCCTCTGTGACGAAACCATCGTACATGTTGGCGTCATCAATCAAAACTCACCACCATTTTGACTTTGTAAATAAAACAAATTGTGTCTGTGTCATTTTCATTGTTCCGTGCGCTAGCCAGTCTTCCATGCAACAAAATTCAAAAACGAACTGTTAACGCTTTCTGACCGTTACCTTGCTGAAGAGAATTGAAGCCGAGTATTTCAGGGTTCTTCTGTCATAACCAGCGCCTGTTTAAACATGTTTCATTTCTCGTAAAAAGGTATTTATTCCAATTGCCCACTAAAATCTGTAAAAAATCCTGGTTTTAGTTTTAATTCTACACTAAGGTCTGAAAAAAAGTTCAGTTTGGTCTTTTTCGTTCCCAGAACTGCAATTATATTCCCAAAACTGGTAATTGTGCCCCTTTTCCACAAAAACCCCGAAATTCCATTTCTGAATCCACAAGAACCAGAAATGGAAGTTCCTGTAGCTCTGAATGTCGTGCCCATCAATGCCCCTCACAAGGACTTGGATTATTTTCCTTTAGCCGATATGGATTTTCAAATTAAGGACTTGCGTCTCAGTGAGAATCCTCTTCGAATATTTTTCCGCTGTAGAGACAATTATTTGAATGGTTCTGACATCTTTGGACTTTGGGAATCAAATATTCCTATGTACCTTCTCCCCTCAGTCCATATTTATCCTGATTTAATCCATTATTGCTACACAAATTATGATCCCAACCAACGAGCAGTTTTATCCCCAAGTCAAAATGTCCTTTTCCCAATAACTGCTCAGTCCATAAATGAAATGCTACAGTTCCAACCTGGTCAACCTCTCACTCCCCTGTCCATGGTTGAATTACTTGAGAAATCTACTAAGTTATCCCATGAAGAGTTAAACCGCCTATGCCAAACCTTCATGTTACCAGAGCATCAGCCTAAAAACCCTCCCCCTTATGGTTATAATTTCTTTACTGATGAGGGTAGACTTATTTTAAACATGATATCTTCCATAATGGGCTTCAATATTAGTGAGTATGTTGATCAGTTAACCCTAGTATTGTTATCCATTTTTACCCCTGGACAGCCTCCTGCTGTCAAGTACGATTTTGCATCTTATATTGTTGACAAAATCCATGATCAGTTCATGATATTTGAGAATGAGAGAGTATTTAAGTATTCTTCTATCATATATCATCTCATGTTTACTTTCAATCAGAGAATTTCCCTTTTTATGTTAAGAAACTTGATGCCAAAAGGAATCCTAGGTCAGTCATCTTTTGGTCTGCCATTACTCACAATTCCCTTGATTCTCCTTATTCTTATAATGAGTTTGTTGACCTTTTTGTACATCCTGCAACCACCTTGTTGACAGGAGTCTCTCCTCCTAGGGTAAATAATGACATTAAGAAAATCCTTTAGCTCTCAAAGCAGTACAAGATAGGTGACTAGTACCTATATCAAAACCACACAGAGATCAGAATATATGGATGTGAGTTATGCCCCATTCAAAACCGCCTAAGTATGTCCTGGGACGAGACTTCATTAGAATATTTCAGGCAAATGAATAATTTAGATATAATTCATTTTTGGAATGTGTGAGGCTCAACTCAGATCAAGAGCCAATTAGTTCCCTGGCTTCAACTCTAGGAAGCTGGAAAGGAAGTCGAAAGGATTTTAGAAGACTATCTCGCACTACAAAAGAGTTTCTACCGGGTGCCTTATGATCCAAACAACTTTATCCGTGATAGAAGAATGAAATAAATCGTCACCATACATCCATCAAAGAATCCCAAAAATAGAACAATACAATATGGATGAATGGACAAGGGAAATTGTTGAAAAAGAAAGTGAGCAGGTCAATGTTGAAAATGTAATGAAAGATCTTGAAAAGATACTTGACCTAGAATCTTTTGGACAGGTGCAGTGATCTTCTTCACCAGACTTTACAACAAATTTGCAGGAGATTAGCATGAGCAAGAGAATCTAAAGGAAAAGAAAAGGAGCCTGATATACAAATAATTGAAAAATTCATAATGACAGAGTAACCAGAGACTTCTAAAGAACAAGTTCAAGGACAAATTCCTCCTACTCAGATCAGTGAGCTAGAAATTTATATTTTACAAACTCCTCTAAATATAGAAAAGGGAAAAAAGAGAGAGGCTAAAACAACTACTCCTATTGGTGGCTCTTCTGAACAGCAAGATGTTAAAAGGAAGAAATTAACTCCCCTTTCAGAAGATGAATCATTTCAGGAAATCCCTGACATCCAGGGAAGAGAAGACAGTCAGCAAACAGGTACAGGTAGTGGGACATCCACTAATTTTCAAAAACAGGGAATACAGAGGCAACAAAGTGCATAAATATCTTCTTTCAAAACTCCAGTAAAAATTGCTTGGGACATCAAAAGAACATTCATCGATATAAAGGCCGGGAACAATCCACTTAGACTTCAAGTGTACAACCAATTTTTGAATATGGCTCCGAAAAATCAAGAAATATTGATGTCATCTTATGACATCCAACAGGGTAAGATGTTAATGAGCCATTTGAAGCCCAAGGTGCAGCAGCCTCAGACAGTTGTAGATTACGTTAGGACTAATTTTGAAGTCTTAGCAAAGGATATCCATCCTTTAGATCAAATTGAGCTACACAAGCAAACAGGTGAGATGATTTATTCTACTCTCGACGGACAAATCAATGATGACCCATAAGTTGCAGGATTATTTGGATAATACTAATACATAGTTGCAGCTTGAAAAAGCCTCCTCTCAGGCTAGGGATAATAGAATAAAAAATTTAGAGGAAATAATCATTGGTTTGGGTCATAATCCTAATGGTGTGAAAGGTATTGAAGCTTTGATCAAGAGAAAAGATGATGATATTGCAACTTTGAGAAAACAATTAAAGTTACCAGCCTCAAGACATCCACAGACTACAGAAATCATCAAACAAAATTCTGAGGAAGAACTAATGGATTTGCTCTTAAAATTGAATGAGAAACTTACTGCAACTGAAAAATATCTTGAGAATGCATTAAAAGATAAGCATGCAAATATTCCAGTATCTACAGCAGGAGTAGTGACAGGTACAACAACGACAGGTCAGCCAGCAGAATTGTCACAGAGGAACACTGCAAATTTGAACATTGATGAATTAACAAAGTCAATGGAAGAGATGAACATTCAGGCCATAGAGCTTCACAAAACAAAGGAACAATTGGCCACTCTAGAACATAAATATGATCTTTCAAAAATGAGTGTTGCTGATAAAACAAGAGAAGTGAAAAAATTAGAAAAAACATTCAAAGCATTGGAAAATGATCTCACATTGGAGAAACCTTTAAAAGAAATAAATGATATTCTTTGGGATAATATCATTCAATCAATAAAGGATGTTTGGTCCTGAATTCAAATAATGTATGAACATAATAACTTAGTTAAATTGGCTCTGGATGAGATTGAGAGATCAAGACAAGTGTTGGGAAATATGCCAGAAGAGGCCAATAGACTTATACATTTTTTGAATACTCATACTAAGAATCAACTTGCAGAAATTGGTATTCAGGATAGGACTGGAACAATTCTAGAAATAAAGAGAGTTTTTACTAAAATAACTCTGGTACAAAATTTAGAACGAAGGTGCTCAGATATGCAAGAAGAAATCATTTCCTTCAAAGAAATATTGAATATTTTGTTAAATAGAGGATTGCCCAGTCCTATAGTTGCAGAATATAAGCTAATGGACCTTGATAGTTATGTTGAAAAATTGGACAAATATGCCGATAATAAAGCTAGTTATTCAACCAAGCTTCATCAACAATGTGATTACTACAGGGAAAACCTTCATGACGTATTGGAGAATTTATTTTATCTGAGCATGAAGTAAATCATGCCCAAATCACCCTAATTTCTTCCATATACCGAGGCCGATGAAACACTAAGCAGTGCCTATAAAGCATCGTAGTGCGAAGTTCTATGGTGGGAAGAAATGATGGAACTTTTGTAAAAAATTATCCTTACATAAATTTTGGCCTATTTACCACAGTATATCATGATAAAAAGGATAAAAGGATGAACAAAGTTCAAAGAGTATTAGATCAGTTAAAGAGGTCAAAGAGTAGCAATTAAAGAGTATCAGATTGTTGATAATCTCCATGTGGACCGTTACTAGGTTTTATATCATGTTCTTGTATGTGACATGGGGTATTTTTCTATCATTGTCTGGGGTGGGACTTCCACTTTTCCGGATGGATATTTGGGTTCCAATCTTCAGATGTGAAAATGTAATGACTTCATGGACTGTTTTACTTCGTATAATATATTCAAAACAGCGTTTTTTCTCTTGTGAAAAAAAAATGATTAATGTTTATCACTCTGCCTTCAAAACTAGCGATGCCGGTCTATGTTGCTAGTTTATTGATATGGTCTCATGGTATTTTTATATTTGGGACATATCACACTCCTCACATGATTAGCATTTTTCTCTGTTCAAAGATTTTGGGTACTTTAATTTGTATTTGGAACAATGGAATTTGGTACTCTATCTGTTTTTTTACTATTCTACATACTGCTATTTCAATTTCTTATAGATGCCTCGGGCATATTTGGATGCTTTCTCATATTTGTCGATAATCTCCATGTGGACTGTTACTGGGTTTTATATCAAGTCTGTATGTGACATGAGATATTTTCCTATCCTTTATGCAGGGGTGGGACTTCCACTTTTACGGATGGATATTTGGGTTCCAATCTTCATATGTGAAAATGTAATGACTTCTTAGTTGTTTTACTTCATATAATATATTAGTAACATTTTTTCTCTTGTGAAAAAAAATGATTAATGTTTATCACTCTTTGCCTTCAAAACTAGCTATGTTGGTTTATGTTGCTAGTTTATTGATATGGTCTCATGGTCTTTTTATATTTTGGACATGTCACACTCCTCACATGATTAGCGTTTTTTTCTGTTCAAGGATTTTGGGTACTTTAATTTGTATTTGGAACAATGGACGTTGGTACTCTATCTGTTGCTTTACTATTCTACATACTGCTATTTCACTTTCTTATAGATGCCTTGAGCATATTTGGATGCTTTCTCAGATTGTCGATAATCTCCATGTGGACCGTTACTGGGTTTTATATCATGTCCCTGTATATGACATGAGGTATTTTTCTATCATTGTCTGGGGTGGGACTTCCACTTTTCTGTATGGATATTTGGGTTCAAATCTTCAGATTTGAAAATGTAATGACTTCATGGACTGTTTTACTTCATATAATATATTCAAAACAACGTTTTTCCTCTTTTAAAGTTTCATTTTTTTTTTTTAAATTGAACCTGTCATCGCAATTCCGACGCCTTGTAAGCATCAGAATTGCGACAAATTAGAAACGTCGGAAGAGCGACGTTCAAAACGTCGGACCACATTTCGTCGTAATTGTGATAGTTTACAGACGTCGAAAGAGCGACGTTCAAAACGTCGGACCACATTTCGTCGTAATTGTGACAGTTTACAGACGTCGGAAGAGCGACGTTCTAAACATCGAACCACATTTCATTGGAAGTGCGACAGTTTACAAAGGTTGAAAGTGCGATGGATTGGGAAACGTCAGAAGAGTGACGCTTGTTTGGAAGCGACGAAAAAAGTGTCAATAGTGCGACATTTTTTTAATTGCGTCGGAACTGCGACGGTATGTTAAACCACGTTTTTCCCACCCTCAAACTGTCGCTCTTGCGATGACTATGTGTCGGAATAGTGACGAATTGGCGTTCGAAATTTCCGCCAAATTTTCTAGTGTTTCCTTAAATGTCTCCTTTAATTTCTCCAAGACCCATAATAACTCACATTTATTACCACCAAAACATTTATTGACCATTTAACAAAAGATTGTATAGGCTAAACGATAATCTTATTTCTGCATATATTTTAATAAAACACCAAAGTCTATTTCAACTATTTTTTGACCTCTAACATTGTCTTCATCATGGACATTACTATTAGGGGAATTTTAAGGTCTAAAATGGGCATCCTAAGTAAAATAATAAATAATAGTAAAAATAATAAAATGACAATTACAAATTTTCAAAGAGAGAGAAAAAAAACTAAATTATTTTATTGTATTCTTGAGTTATCACCCCATAGGTTTACTCAAATGGAAGTGTGGGCACTCGTTGGATATGGAACTAAAAGGAAAATAAATAAAATTACTTTACTTTTATTGTAGTTTTGAATTATATCATTATAGATTTACCCAAAATTTCAAGTATGGGAATTTGTTAGATGTGGAATAAGATTTTTTTTCCAACAAGTGGTCATACTTGAAATTTGAGTAAACTTACAAGGAGAGAAGTCGAAAATATGATTAAAAATAAAATAGTTTTTTTTTCCTTTCAAAAATATTTACCCCTAGGGATAACATCATCATCTTGAATCCTACTAGTTATTTTAAAATGGATTTTGTCAGTAAATTTTTCATTTTGATTTCTATGTTTGATTTCAAAATTCTCCTAATTGGCATATCATTCCTTTAGCAATGCACATGATTCTTCATGTGCATTCATGTTTCAATGAAACCCTTGTACATGTGAATGTTTCCCTTTCTTGGGTAATATTTATTGGGTGATCTTCACAATGAGGTTTCAAATCCAATTCTAACCAAATCACATGATATCTCATTGCACCCCAAGTATGCTCAAATCCAACTAAATTTTGTAAGGAGCAACCAATATTAACACCACCTCAATTTTAACCATATGCATTATTTCTTTGCAATATTTCCGTGCAACTTATGTACATGATTTATATTGAATATGGAGCCCTAACCCAACTTCATCAATGTTGTAGAGCAATTACATTGTCTCCAATAAAAAATACAATGGAAAAAAATTCATATATACACCAAATCAAAGAAACTTAATAATTGCTTTAAAAAAATCAATATATCAACAATTGTACTTAACACAACTTACTAAAAAAAAATGATTTCCTTATGTTGTGCCTCAAATACATGATGTTCCACATGTGTGTCCCCTTTATCTACATCTTTCCATAATAAAATTTGGTTGAGTGGCATCAATTATCTATATGTTATACAATCACAATTTGGAACCATGTGGATATTTATAGTTTGCAAATATGAGAAACACCTATGGTCTTTCCCCTTACACATTGAAATTACCCTTGATATGGAAGGCTACTAGAAATTTGGGTCTAAATTTTTAGTGCAAACATACGATGAACTCCCTCCAAATAAAAGGGTTCTTGAGCCTCCTCATTGCAAACATGCCCGAATAGATCTTCAATTTATTTTAGTTACTCTTAAAGCCCCAATTTCAAGGCTTTTCTTCATAGTCCATGAACATAATGATGGCTCTAAATATTTAGTTCAAACATACATTAGGCTTCCTCTGAATCAAAGGGGTCATAAGCCTCATAATTTAAATTTTGATGTCAAATGGATTATATCATTAATATTATTTATAAATATCTAAGTATATTAAAAAGTGGGTTTTCGTAAAAAATAAAAAATAAAAAAAAAATAAAAAAAAATGAAATGGTGATTTCAAACCCATGGCTTAGGAAGTCCATGGTATTTTCCTGTAGTATTTGGAAAATTGAAATAAAAAGGGGAATTAATTATCTAATTAAATCATTTACATAACATGTTTAATTAATATGTCTTTTCATGAAGGGTTATGATAATGTATAAAATAATAAAGCATTGAAAAGAAAGAGTATGTAAGCAAAAATGTGATATGTGGAGTGAATGAGTTATCTTATCCCTTTCGCTATAAAGTTTTCTAGCATGCTTCAAATGATGAAAATTTGAACATATTGAGAAGATATTGTGATTCGGATTGGAAAAATCTATTTTTTTCCATCCATATTAATGCTTTCAGACTGGAAAAAGTGGAGGAATTAGCTCATGGGACCTAGTTTGGAAAAACAGGGTCTAAAACCTTTCGGGAGTGTTTTGAGGCATAAAGTGATGTATTTTGGGGGTAAAACTTTGTCACTTCAGTGTTTCACCTTTTTCCGATTTTACACACAATTAAAATTCCAACAACACAAGAACCATGTCAAACAAATTTTTTATGTGAAAGTTATGCCACTCAGAAGTTGATCTTCATGTTTTCACCACCATAATTCTAGAGGATGCCACGTCAATCCCCATTATTCATGAAAAAGGGGATAGCCACATGATTATGATGTAGAATATTCTATAATATTATATATTGTAACTCTCGATAAGAGTTTAGGTATTCAAACCTAACCACTAGTAGGCTATCGATTTGTGCTATAATCGAGCCACTAGGAGGAAAAGGGGTTTCATTCTTTTGGGTGCATTTGTTCCACAGTTAAGAAAAAATAGCCAAGAGAGATAGGAGATAGAGCATATAGAGAGGATTTGTGCATTGCAGCAACCCATGGGCCATAGGCCATACTTATTTGTACTCACAACCATATTTCCATTAAGAGAAAGAGAGTGGAGCAGCCTCACCTTCCAGCTGAGTTTTTCTCCCAAATGGTTTCCCAAAGAATATCTTCTATCAAATGTTTGTGTGATGTTTTATTTTTTATTTCTATTTTTTCTACATATTTTAAATTCGCATGCATGCACTATTAACAATAAATCTATAGATTCATAAATCTAATAAAATTGTAATAGTGTATAGTTTTATATTTTAAATATTATTTTATCAGATTTGTTGTGACAAATTGTCTAGTAGAATATCCATGGAATTTTACGGATTAGATTGACAAGAAAATATGGTTGAAATTTCAAATATTGGTTCACTATACTTTTAGAAATATAAGTTGTGAAATTTAGAGTTCCTAAATGCTCCTGAAATATTTTCAAACATATCAATTTCACATTTATGATGTAACATATGTTTTGGGACATTTCAGACTACAAAATTTTGAGTAGATGGAGTTGAGATATCTCGGTACATATGATTAAAGTTTCAAACAAGTTCAGGGTATAAGGATTTAGGGCTCGACTTGGTTGAAACTTTACAAGATCATCCTCACAAACCCCGACAGCCTCCCATAGCAGATTAAAAGAAAGATGAGAGAGTAGGATATCCTATCAAAATATTTCTTGAGGAGACCCTCGAGAAACAAAGGAACACGGTGAGGGATAACTTTGCCCAAATCCTTCAACAACTGCCCACCGACGGTGCATCTCCATCCAGAAGCCACTTTGGAGGCACCACTCCTTTCAAGGTACAAGTCAACTTCGACATTCCTATATTTGAAGGCCAGATAGATGTAGACGTCATAGATAGATGATTGAATTTGTTGGAAAGGTATTTTTCGATCCATGATTTCTCTTACCGAGAAAATATTACTTTTGCACTCCTCAAAGCCACCCCCCATGTCAAAGACTTGTAGGAAACCTATTGTGAGAAAAAGGACGAGAGGGAACCCTCTCTGTTCTCGGTTGCACCCACTTGAAATTTGTTCCGATATGGAATCAAGGAACAATATTACCCAGTGGGGAGCTATGATGACAAGTACATGTAATGGACCATGATGCAGCAACAAATGGATCAATATGTGCATCAGCTGTCGAATTTATTCCATACCCTACGCAAAAAGTTGGGTATTAAAGATATAGAGAGACATTTGGTTCTCAAGTACTATAGCTATTTACATAGATACATTCAGGAGGAAATGGATTTCCTCGACATTACCTCGCCTAGCGTAGCATATCGATATGCTGCCAAGATCGAGCAGAAATTTAAGAAAAATAAGCGAGACTTTGGATCTGTGAATCCAAAGCTAGGGAAAGGTGCCTCCAAACCACAAAACAAAGGGAAAATCCAAAGCAGGGTGACTCAGAACAACACCATAAAGCCAAATAATGACATGGGGAAGTGGTGTGAATTTCATAATAGCTCCACTCACAACAAAAAAGAGTGTCAGACCAAACAGTTGTTGATGGCCAAACTAAAGGCATCTGAATCAGATGCATGTTCTGATTCTACCTTAGAACCGGAAAAGGGGAATGACAAAGGGAATCAGATCATTGATGTGGATCCCAGTGCCACTACTACCACCACCAAGCTACAGAGGGAGGATCCTAAGGATCCAGAGGAGGGGGAGTGCCTCTTCCATTTTCTGATGTGGGTGAAGGGATCTCCACTGCAATTCCTTATCAATATCAGAAGCCAAAAGAACCTCATTTCAGCAGAGGTCATGAAGCGACTTAGCCTACTGACCATAGCACACCGATAGCCGTATACCATCACGTGGCTTCACCAAGGAAGAGATCTTCGTGTCATCCAGTAGAGCCACCTTTTGTACATCATCAAGCCCTTCACGGATGAGGTAATGTGTGATGTTGCTCCTCTTTATGTGTCTGATGTATTATTGGGCCAACCATACTTGTGGAAGTGACATGTTGTGTATGAGGCTAGACCTCGTTCTATTATTATTACTTTGGGAAATAAGTTGTATAGGATACCAGAGGTAGTACCACCTCCTGCCATCTCTTTGATTGCTCCAAAGAAATGCACTAAGATTATTTCTCAAACTATGAAATTTTTTTCATTACAATTCACCCACAGGGAAAGAAGAAGACTATGGCCACAACCTCCAAATAGGGCTCCCCTGCACAACAGCAACAAATGGACAAAGTTGTGGAGGAATACAAGGACATTTTCTCCTCACCGACATAGGTTCCTCTACATTGTCAGGTTAAGAACTCCTTTGATCTGACCTCAGGCGAGCTGATTCTTGATGTTTCCATACCTCATGTGATCACACAGATAGAATCCACACATGTATTGTCTGACGTCTGCCAACAGGTTCACGACATCCTTGATAAATGCAATGCCAACTACAAGGAGCGCCAAGATCAACATCGAGTGCCACACAATTTTTAGGTGGGTAACACATTTTGGTTACATTTGCAGAAGGAGCACCTCTCTGGACCCCACCGCAAGCTACTACCACTTCAAAGTAGGCCAACTCCTTCACCAGGGAAAGTGGTTCACCAAGGACCAAGTTCAACATAAATTTCCCTACCTCATGGAGGCTCTGCATGCAATGGGGACCATTTCTTTCTAAGGGGGAGGAATGATCGAGGTGGATATTGGTGGCCACCTGCCTATTCCACCTAGTCAATTTCATTAGTTTTCTTATTTACTATTTTTAGAATTTTTTCGAGTTCTGAACTTCTAGAGTCGTTTTGAGGCCTTAAATGGCGTATTCATTGGAGAGATCTTTCCAACGAGGTATTATATGCGCCAAACAAAGATACTATAACCAAGTTACGATCCTAGGAAGTTGGTTGCCCAACTAACCCCAACGGGGTCCATAAACTCTTGGTGTTAAATCTCCTCGGGTTAGGGTTTTGGTTTTTTAAAATTTTCTCTTATTTTTCAATAATAAAAAGGCCCTTGAGCCTCATTGTAACACAGTTTAGAGGCATGTAGCCACCACATCTCTCCTAAGAAATAAGCTACCATCGCCCTAGCTAGTTTATGTCCATTTTATATGTAAGAATATTTCAGTCATTTGATATTAATGAAATAAAGTTTTATTTCTACTACAGCTCTGTGTTTATGTTTATTTATGTATTTTATTTCTTTCCTGCATAAATCCTGATTCAAGTTACAGCTCCATGAGGGTTTGAAACATATTTCAGTTTCAATGTTTTGTAGTAATATTCAGTAAACTTCATGCAAATGCCACTGTCTCCATATATCATATTATAGAGTGAAAAATATCTCATTTTAAATTATTTTTTATTATCTCAAATGGGTTTTTTATGGAATTTGATTTTGTTTCCCGATTTGAGAGATATGATCAATTGAACTTACGTCTAGAAAACTTTGTTTATGCCTGTCCTCTGAGTTTGTGGAATCATTTTCTCACCCCACATTTCATCAAATTTCAATTGTCTTATATCACTATAAATATCTATTCAAACCTCAAATGGGTCTTTGATAAAATTTTATTTCATCACCTATATCAAAAGTTATCAGCAAAGTTGCAGCAAGAGGTCCATTTCAATTAAGATCTGGATCATTAGTGTCTCTTGAGAAGTTGGTTTTAACATTGGGGATTGGTGTCTCCAATAGGTTGATGGCTACAAATATTTTCAGTGGTGGGGATTAGTGTCTCTAGTATATTGATGTCTATAAATTTTTGCAGCAATGGGGATTGGTGTCTCCAATAGGTTGGTTTCTACAAATATTTGTAGTAATGGGGATTAGCATCTCTAGTAGGTTGGTGCCTGTAAATATTTTTAGTGGTGGGGATTAGTGTCTCCGATATGTTGGTGCCTATGAATATTTGCAGGAATGGGTATTGGCCTCCAATAGATTAGCATATACAAATATCTATAAGAGTAAGTTGGTGCCTACAAATGTTTGTAATAGTAGGTTGTAGCCTACAAATAATTATAAAAAGAAGTTTTCTTATTTTCTCCTAAAATCATTTCCAAGTAAATCTTGTGTTTCATTTTTTTGTTGATGATATATCTCATATGTGATTGTTTTTTGTTCTTCATAAATGTTTAAATAAGTAAAAAATGTCTTATATTGATTTTCCCCCCTCCCCCATCACAGTACGACTGTGCCCAACAAACAAACATTCCCATACAAGGCTTCAAATTGTAGTTACTCTCAAAGCCTCAATTTCAATGCTTTTCTCCATATTTCATGAACATGATGATGGCAATATTCACAATGAGGTTTCAGATCTAATTCTAACTAAATCACATAAGATCCCATTACACCCCAAGTCTATTCTCAAGTCCGATTAGATGTGGTAAACATTAGGGGAATTTTGAGGTCTAAAATGGGCCTCATAAGGAAATAATAAAATAATCGTTAAACCAATAAAATAATATTTATGAATTTGCAATTCGCTTTTTGTACCACAATTCATATAACCATAGTTAAAGTCAATTCAAAAGTTTTACCAAAATAAAATTAATAAAAAAATTGTATTGATGTAACTATAAACAAGAATGAACTTTTCAAGAGAAAGCCATTATCATTGAACAACTAATGCATTTGTGCTTTGTACTTATATAACTTAAATTAAAATATAAATATAAATTCATAAATTATTAATTATATAATATGGTATTAATTAAAATTTATATTATTTAAATTGCATAATAACATGCAATTAATAAACTATATAAAAATAATATAATATAATATAACAAATGTAATATGTTATTTTATAAATAAATTTTATATTACATATTAAATTGATTTGATTTAGATAATATATAATATAAAAAATTTATAATATATATTTTATAACATTTAGATTATTTTCATAATATTATATATAATAATATATAATATTAATATAATCATAATGAAATGAATTAAGTTGTATTTAAAATTAAAGAAAACAAGTATTGAAATAGATTTAATTTATATTTATAAGTATAATATAAGATTTATATATATTGAAATTTAGATTTTTTTTTCTCCAAATTATGTTGAATTTAATATAACTTTTTTCAACGTACAAAACAAATATAGCTTTTTCATGATATAAAAACTAAAATGTTTTTTTTCTTTAACTTTAATATTTTTGTATTGTTATTAATATTATAATAATATTATTTATAGATTTGATTTATCCTAAAATTACAAAGTTACATTTTTATTTCATATGTTTAATATATATGTATAGATATTAACTTATAATTAATTTTAAATTGTAATATTAAATAAAATGAGATGAATATATAATTTAAAAATAAATATATGAAAATATATAAATATAATATTTATTGAAAAGTATGTAAAGACATGAAGATTGTGTAGGGATATCCATTGTTTCTTTCAAAAATATGAAATGACAATAATAATATTTTATTCAAAAAGTGTGAAATGACATTTGTTGTGAGTATTTTATTTTATGACTTTAAAAGTAATTAGAGCACTACCATGTTTAACCATGAGTTTTCATTCACCATTGAGAATGTGATAAGTAAATACCTTTAACTCAAACAATGTCACCTCAACCATTATGGATGATGTCATCCCCTAAAATGTGATTTTTTCTCTTAAAGTGAATTTTGATTGTACATTTTCCTTAGGAGTCCCAATTTAGACCTAAAAATTCCCCTAATAAGAACAACCAATATTAACTCTACCTCAATTCTAGCCACTACACATCATTGCTTTACAATATTTCCATTCAAATTATACCCATGCTTTATATTGAATATGGAGCCCTCACCCAACTTCACTCAATGTTGTAGAGTATCTATGTTGTCTCTAATAGAAAATCCAAAGGAAAAACTTGCATATGTGCACCAAACCAAGGAAACTTAATAGTTAATTTAAAAAGGAACATTTAATATATTATCAATTATACTTAACACAATTTACTAACATTTATTTTATTTCCTTTTGTTTTTCTTGAAATCCATGATGTTCCACAGATGTGTGTCCCCTTTATATACATCTTTCCACAATCAAATGTGGTTGAGCGACATCAATTATGAAAATGTTAGACAATGGAAATTTGGAACTACGTATACATTTATGGTTTGCAAACATGAGATGTGTCTATGATATTTCTTTTAACACATTGTAACTCACCCTCAATCTAGAAGACTACTAGTAATTTGGCTCTAAATTTTTAGTGCAAACATATGTTGAGCTTCCTCCAAATAAAATGGGCCTTAAGCCACTTCATTGCAAACATGCCCAAACAGGGCTTCAAATTGTAGTTACTCTTCAATCCCCTATTTCAAGGCTTCTCTCCATAACTCACGAACATTATGATGGCTCACTATAAATAAGAGAAGATGAGATAATTTTATTAAATTCCACAAGTGATAAAAAGTATATGTCAATAGAACAAGAAAAATACAATATAGAATCATTTCATGTGGAGGCCTCATGATCATCATACTATCAAGTAATAAATTTGTGCACTTGGTATGCATACTTCACATATGTTGTCGTATTATAAGGATAGTTAGGAAATGACCATAATAAATTTGCTTATAGAAGGAAAAAGCATAGATTCTTAAGAATCTTATAGAGGAAAAAAAAGATGTTGAAAAATGTTGCTCCAAAGATATAAGAATCAACTATTGATAGAAGATAGAAGAAAAACAAGGGAACAAAAATAATTAGAAGATCAAAGAAATTCCAAATTAGTTTTGATATGGAATATAGTATTAGCATCACACAATATTCACTTAGCAAGAGAAGATAAACAAAAATATCACCTTTGTTCATCATTAATATCATTTATCTACATTAATTACGATTGGGACCAACAATTCAGGGGTTGATTATAACTTCCAATGTTATAAGAGACCATTGCAACACATCAATATAGTTAGCATATATTACTTGGAAATGCATAACAAAAATGAAATAAGAATAATTGTTTACTCATTAGGAATATTTTTTTACTCATTAATTAGTTAATATGTTTGCTAGGTTAGATTATATATAATTTTCTTATTAATTCATTAATTATTTTTACTTCAAAATTAGTAAGAGCTATGCTTCTATTCATTATGTTCTCATCTTTTAATTTTCTACCTTTATGTTATTAAACCCTTGATACTAATCAATATCTATTCAAATTCATTATATTTATGTATTATTTGTAATATGAACAAACAAGAATCAAAATAATTATTTTTTAAGAAGCTTGGTCTATCGCTTGAAAATGTTGATGTAAAGATATGAAACACATCAATGGTAAAAGTGTTAACATGTTTACTCAATCCTACGATATATAGCATTCAAATTGTTATCACCACTATTTGACATGGAATTTCTTGAAGATATTGTTGTTACCATCTAGTGATATAAAATAGTTTTTCCTATCATGTCACACGACATTCTTTCTATGTACTAAAACCAACTACGATAATTTATGTGTATGTATCACTATTAACCAATAATGTTTTGTTACCAAATTTGTTACCAAATAAACTAAAACCATTACAAATAGTTAGTACCTTTTTTTATTTATATCATGTTATTCTTAATAAATACATTTATTATAAAAAATAAAAAAAATCTTTTTGTAGCCTTCTAACTTGATAAAGCTTTCTATAGAGGAAAAACGAATGACTTTGTAATTATACACTTATAAATATGTTGTACTAAATTCCTTAAGAAAAAAAAATAGAAGTCATGTCTTGATAAGGTTCTTGATAAGCTTAATGGAATAGCAAGTGTACTTGTTTGCATTTCCTATGAAGTCTCTATAATCCTAGTAACGTTACTAAATGATTCAATGGGGTCTCAAAAAATGATAAAGAGTTCTCAATTTTATTATTCAATTTTGACACTTCCAATACTTCCACTTACCAAATATTTTATTTGGAATTTTTATTACATTCATCATCTTTTGAAGAACTCATGTTGGTAGCTAGTGAGTTCTACACATAGTTATTACATTTTCTTTTTTATATTAAATTATGCTTAATAAATACATTAATTATAATTTTTTTTGTTCTTGTAGTGTTCTAACTTGAAAAATCTTCTTATAGAGGAAAAGCAAATGAATTCGCAATACATTTATAGATATGTTGGTTAACTAGCGTACTAAATTCCTTAAGAAAAACTAATAGAAGTCATGTCTTTATAGGATTCTTAATAAGCTCAATGGAATAGCAAGTGCACTTATTTACATTGCCTATGAAGTCTCTATAATCTTAGTAAAGTTAATAAATGATTCAATGAGGTCTCAAAAAATGATAAAGAGCTCCCATTTCCATTATTCAATTTTGACACTTCCAACACTCCCACTTACCAAATATCTTATTTGGAATTTTTATTACACCCATAATATTTTGAAACATTCATGTTGGTCACTAGAAAGTTCTTTGTGAGAATAATGTAACCATTTGATTAGTTCTATACAACAAAATACTTCTTAAGATTCAATCATTCTCCTCATAAAGTGATAACGAATATCAATGTCTTATATATAAAATCATGAGTAAGATTCGTTGTTAGAGTAATCAAGTTGTCATTGTCATTCTATGTTGTTGTTGGTCTTTACTAAATATTTTTGATACATTTAAATAAGTTCTAAAGTAACATAGTTTTCGATGTAGCATATATTATTACCATGCATTTAATTTTAGTTCTAGATAATGCAAAGATGGGTTGTCACTCAGGATTCCACAAATGTCTCTAGCCAAAAAAAATGTATCTTATTATTGATTTGAGAATGTAAATGTTGTTTTTGTGACTTGAACCACTCCATTAACAAAATCCATATCTAAATTTCCATTCGAGTACGAGGATACTATTTTGACTACAACACAATGTTGTGATCTAGAATTAGTCACTCACTAACCCATTGCTCTCAATACACATGTAATATCATTATGAGAGAGTATCATTGTCTACATTTAACTATCAACTATCTATTGATATGGATTGGACTCCTTATTTTCCTTTCATCTACTTATTAAGGGTGCATGGATAATTTACAAGTAGCATCTATAAGAGTCTTAACAACCTTTCATCGAAAAAAAGAGTTTTGATGGGCTCACATTCAACCATAGAAAACTTATTCAAGATGTGTTACAAGTGATTTTATTGGCTCAAATAGGCCTTCCTATTCCTATTGTGGATAACATTTATGCTTAAATAAATTTTCATCAACGATCTTTAATTTCAAAGAAAAAAAATCCATTAAGTCTTAAGTCATTTGAAACAAAATAGGATCATTTAAAACATAAAAAGAAATAATGAATATGATCATTAACATTAAAATAAATTATGAACATCCCTCTACTTGTGCTAAAAGGAAATCTAACAACCACCAGCTTTCCTTCTAGCACAATCATCTCTCAACAATTTATACTTCTCATAAGATTCAAAAACATAAATACATCTTAACCCTACCTCAATGTATGTCTCCCTCTATTACAAATACATTAACAAAGATAATAGATGATTGTGAAATTACATCATCCTTGAGTCTAAATTAACAAGGTCTAGAGGTAATTGTTGTTATTAAACCATCTCCAAAAACGGAAGAAAATAGAGATCAACGCCTTAGAAATAAGCCACTTCGAGGGGGAAACCTCCTTTACATTAGATAAATGAACAATTCTTGGATGATACAAATGAAAAAACCTCCTTTATATATATAGAAGTCCATGGGGTCATAATATAATCCTATCTGACCTTATAATAATAATGTAAGGGCACAATAATAACAGTATTTATTAGTGAAAATATGAAAGGTTTAGGCGGAGCTCAAAACCCTAACCATGGCGATGGGAGGAAATCATTGGCGCTCTCGATTACAGTGCATGTGACGATTCGAAGGAAGTAGGGACGAGACAGCCATCTCAGGCTGTCAGGGTACAGTTGGCACCTATGCTCACCACAGAACCCCACGTCGTGCATCAGAACAAGAGGAAAGGAACATGCGGCAGAGGGTTAGGATGGAATTTTATGTTGGTTTTTCCCATAATCCTACTACTGCACTAAGGAATAAGCATGATGTCACGGGTTTGAAGCCGGTCCTATGTTGTTAGAGGGAGTTTTTAACTATTAACATAATCAAGAACCATGGTTAATGAATGGGACTATGTAGACCTTGATCCTAAACCTGAAGATATTCTAGCGGTCTGGGTTATGAAGTATTAGAGAAAAGCCTAGAGAGGTATATTACGGCGATCAGTGGAGATGGGTCGAAGCTCAAAGGCTTAGGGGAGGTCTGGGGCACAGGGAAAGAAATTGGGTTTTTAGAGGAAAGTCTACTTAGTACCTTCAACTATGATTGGAAGGAAGATAGCAGATCTACCCGTCCTCAATAGCTTGCAAATCTTGGATCAGTGGCAGAAGTGGACGTCGCAGCCATTCACGTAAGTACCTCTTTGCCCAGTGACCTAAATAACTAGTTTTTCTCAGGGGGGTTAGAATATATTGTTGCTAGCTACAAGATACAAGGAAATGTGGGGTTGAAGGCCGTTCTAGAAGAAGCCATAGACAACAGGAACTGGTTAGAGGAGTCCATTTGGATGCCTCTTTTTCTCACAAAAGTCCCTTTTAGTGGAAAGAGACTCAGTGATTTGAGGAACTGCATCCTCTTCAGGGTTGTCAGGTGGTGGGATCTTGGTCGGAGGTGGGAAAAGGCCTCTTTCAAAACCCTATCTGCAACCAGGAGACATAGATTGGATCTGAAGGTGGGTTTCAACTCACAAGTCAAGCTAAGGAACAAGAGAAGTGCTCGGGTGTACAAAAAGAAGAGGAGGCACAGGGTGGCACTAGGTCCATAAGCGGTCAAGTAGGAGGGGGCACATCTTAGGATAAATCCCATATTTTGGCGGAATGGTGACCTGGGTCACTCGAAACAGAAGTGCTAGATGCTCTGAAAATCCCACCGAAGGGAGAGGAAGGAGGAAGGGATGGGGTTGCAAGAAATAAGAGAAAGAAAGCTAAGTTGACCAGGAAGGAGGAGAGCCCATGTTGTGTCCTTAGGATTGATATTCATATAGACGAAGTAATGGAAGCCACTGAAACAGTCCAAGTAGGTTGTGTCAAAGGGAGGAAATTCATGGAAAATTACATCTCAGAATGGACCACAAAAGTGTGGTCAGAGGCTCCGGAGCGACAGTTTGAAGTCCAAACCCTTGCTCAAGGATTTTTTATGATAAAATTTTCAAAAAATGAATCATTGGAATGGGTATTGAAGCATAATTGGAAATTTGGGAAGCGGCCTATACTATTCAGGAAGTGGACTCAGTTGTTTGATGCACAAAGGGAGAAAATTGAGGAAACCCCGGTGTGGGTTAAACTTCCGGGACTGCCTATTCCTTTCTGGACTGAATCGGCCTTTAGATCGATAGGGAACACCCTAAGGCAGTTCCTGGAAGTGGATATGTCCTACCTTCAGACCATGGATAAGAGTGCAGCAAGAATTATGGTTAGTCTTAACCCAAAAGAAGGTCTAGCCGAGGAGACACACTTAAAGTAAAAGGAAATTGTGTTCACACAGATGCTCAACTATGAACATATGCCATTCCACTACCACTGCTACCATAAATATGGTCACCTAGCTAAGGAATGTCCTTTAGGCCACCGAAGAAGAAGGAAATAGAAGAGGGAAATCTGAATTCCAGAAGAGTCAAAAGAGGTAGAGGAGCTCAGAGAAGTAGAAGGGGAGCCAATGGAAGGATTAGAGGGAGGAAGTGGGCAGCAACTAGAAGAGGGGCCTCAAGACATGCAGACAGAACCACGAAGCACCATCGCACCAATCTAGAAGGAGGAGAAGCCTATGATTACCTCTGATCCTCTAGATGTTGTGGCCTCTGCTCCTCAGTAGGAGGGTATGATCTTGGACCATGTCATCTCTCCATGCACCTCTTTGTTTACTTATAATTTTTCTCTTTCAAGGCCTAGTCCCTCTAGGCTAGTCCTAATGGAATCTATGCAAATGAATTCTGTATTGAGGACCTTGAACAATATCATTACCTCTATTCCTGATCTCCTCATTGATACTCCCATCATCATAGGGTCTGTGCTTCCCCCCTCATTATCCTACCCTCCCGAGAAACCTCCTTATAACCTAAGGTCCAGGGACAAGAAGCATATGCCTTTGAATATGGTGGGAGTTCTTAGACCTCAGCCTCTCCAGGTCGGCCCCAGAAATTCGAGGGGTCGAAAATCCAACCTATCCAAAGCCTAGGTTAGGGCTAAACTTGACATTGCTAATGGGAAACAACTTTCTCTGTCAGGGGTGATTAAAGTAGTGCAGACCCCCTCCCTAGGTTACCAATGATTATTATATCCTTCAACTGCAAGTTTTTAGCTATTCAACCCAAAAAACTAACACTTAGGGCCTTGATGAAGTCCCATGAGGTGGATGTTCTTATGCTTCAAGAGATGTTAGGGCCGAGGGAGGAAGTTTTTGGTACCATGTCCGAAATGTTCCTGGGTTGGTCTTTTCAGGCTCTCGATGCTATAGGAATATCTGGGGGTTTGGTGATTGGTATAAAGTCAGGAAGACTGAACGATATTTCCTCATGGGGAATGAAAAATACTTTAGCTTTGGAAGTCTACTCCAATGATCTATGTCACCCCCTCCTGTTTCTTAATGTATACAACCCTTGTATGGACAGGGTCACTTTCTGGAATAATTTTTTTCCAAGTCCTGCTGAAAGATTCAAACTTCATTATGGGAGGGGACCTGAATTTTTCTCTGGGGCTCTCTGAAGCTTGGGGCCCTTCCGCTCAAGTGGACCGCCTCACTAATTTTTCCTAAATAAAATTCTCTCTTCACAACTGGTGGATGCCGACTTAATCAAACCTAGACCCACCTGGAGGAATAGGAGAGCTGGAGAGGACAGGGTGGAAAAAAAACTAGATCGTTTTCTTCTTAAAGAGGATTTGGTAGCTCGATCCTCTATCTTCGAGCACTGGGTGGGGGAAGGGGGTGTCTCATACCATATGCCCATTCTCCTGGAAATTAAGGGCCCCCACCAGAAACTTGGATCCCCTTCAATTTCAACTCCTCGTGGCTCAAGGATGAGTCGTTCAACCAACTGTTCAAAGAGACCTAGAGGAAGGGGGAGGATGTTATACATGGTAGAAGGAGCATCCACTTCATGGATAATCTCAAACAAATGAAAAATACCACCTTGGAGTGGGAAAAATAGAAAAAAATTAGGGAGGAGGGAGCCCTTCGGTTGATTAATGAGGAATTGGACCACTTGGAGAAACTGAACGGTGCGGGATATGAATCAAATGAAATGAGGGATATAATTAAGGGTCTATAATTAGCAAGAAAGAAAATATTACTTGAAAATGAAGAAAGGTGGCACCTCAAAAGTAGGGAAATCTAGTTGTCAGTAGGGGATTAGAATACCAGTTTCTTCCAAAATTATGCAAAAGGTCGCAAAAACATAAATACCATTTAGGGGATGCAATCGGAGGATGGGGGCACTACAAAATCCTTTGAGGAACTATCTAGTCTAGGGTTCAATCATTTCATATCACTATTCAAAGCCCCAACAGAGCCCTCAATAGCAGAAGTAATCAATGTGGCTCAGTTCTTCCCCAGATATATTGAATAGGAAGGGAATGACAACATAATGGACTCGGTGTCAAAAGGGGAGGTGGAAGGGATTCTTAAGTAAATGCAAAAGGACAACAGCCCTGGGTCAGATGGATGGACGGTGGAATTATTTCAACACTTCTTTGAATTCCTGGGGAGGATCTTCTTGGGGTGGTAGAAGAGTCAAGAGTCCCTGGAAACATCTATCAACCATTATATTCCACTTTTCTCGCCCTCATCCCCAAAAAGGAGGACCCTAAATATTTTGAGGATTTCAGGCATATTTCCCTTTGCACCTTCATTTAAAAAATCATTGTAAAGGGGATAGCCACTCACATTAAACCTTACCTCTCAAAAAACATCTCAATGGAACAACTTGGTTTTTTGGATGGAAGGAAAATTCATGAGGCAATGGGGGTGGCTTAGGAATCTCTACATAGCTTGAAGAGAAGCAAGAAGAAAGGAGAATTAGTGAAAATTGATCTATCAAAGGCATATGACCGAATAATTTGGTTATACCTTCGACTTCTCCTGACCTATCTGGGGTTTAGGAATGACTTCATCAATTGGGTGATGGGGCGCATCACCACTACCAGTATTGTCATTCTAATCAATGGAGCTTCAAATCCATTTTTTCAAGTTCAGAGGGGTCTTCGATAAGGATGCCCCTTATCACCTCTCTTCTTCCTCCTCATTGCTGAAGGCCTAATTCAGATGATCCATGATGCAAAAAGAAGAGGAGATCTGAAAGGAATAGAATTGGAAGTAAACCTATCCATTACCCATTTGATTTTTGTAGATGATATCCTTATGTTCAGTAATTGAAGTAGTGAAGACATAAAACAAATCAAATGAGTGTTGGATCCCTTCCTCAAGGCTACGAGCTTAAGCATAAACAGTAAAAAATCCTCCATAACCATGGAAGGGTTTTTGAGGAAAGAAATTGATAGAATCTCTGAAGTGCTCCCCTTCGAAGTCAAATATTTCAATGACAGTTTCAAGTACTTGGGCTTCCACTTAAGGCCTAACTCTTATAGAAACTAGGAATGGCACTGGCTAGTGGAAAAAATTGAGACCAGAATGAAGCACTGGAGCTTCAAATGGCTATCCACGGCAGGGAGGCTTGTGCTGATCAAATCAGTTGCAATGGCTATCTCGGTGTATTGGGTTGCACTAACTTGGGTCCCAAAAGGTATTCTCTCAGAAATAAGCAAACTATGTAGCAGGTTTCTATGGGTAGTATCAAAGGCAGAACATGTAATGTCATGGGTGGCATGGGAGAAAGTGGTGAGACCAAAGGTTTGGGGAGGATGGGGAATAAAGGAGCTCTCATCCTTCACCCTTTCTCTGGCAGAAAATTTGGGATGGAGGCTTATCACCTTGGAGAACTTATGGAAATTAGTGATAAAGAGGAAATCAATTGACCCTATTCCATTGGGAGCCTGGTTGCACTTCCCTGCAAAGAAGGTGAAAAATGCCTCTATTGTTTGGAAATCCATGCTAGCCTCTCAGGATCATTGAACAAGGTTTGGTTTGGCATGTAGGGAATGGTGAACAAGTCAGACTAGGCCAGGACCCTTGGGTAGGGTGCAATGGGGGATATGGTCTCTCCAAAGACCTACTTGATCATTTGGAAAGTAGAGGTATCTGTTATCTGATTCATTTTGATCAATTAATCCAGTCAACCATCTAGAGACAAATGTGGAAGTCAGGGGAGGCCCTTCAACTTTAATATAGATGGAGAGAAGAATGGCAAGGGTTTATAAATGAGCTGCATAGAACAAATGTCCACATTGATGAGAGACTGGATCAACTGCGAGGGGTACACTCACCCATAGGCTAGTATGCACCGAAAATTTGGATACAAATGGTTAATGGCTCAGAAAGGGTGGGTGGAGCCAAAGTAGTGGTATAAGCCATTGTGGGAACTCAAAGGCCCAACAAAAATGAGGCTCTTCTTCTGGTGCATTCTAAAGAACAAAGTACCTTCCTGGGATAATTTGTAGAAAAGGGGCAAGATAGGGTTGGGCTAGTGCTCCCTGTGCAAAAAGAATGAGGAGTCTATTCAGCACCTATTCCTATCCTGCAATTTTAACATGAGTTTATGGGCAGAAAATTTTTGGCATATAAATCTCTCCCAGAGATGGGAAGGTCCCTCCATCTTGAAGGGTTGGAAAAAGTGGTGGAATGAAGCCCCAAATGATAGGGTGAGGAATGTCCCGCTTATTATCTCATGGGGTACCTGGATAGCTAGAAACCGGGTCATTTTCAAAGATATTTTGTTTCCTATTGCTCTCTTAGCATCAGAAGGGGCATCAATCTATGAACATATTCATATCCCCAAGGAAACCCAGTTGGTCAGGATCATCAAGGAGGAAGAAATCAAGGGTGACATTCAGTGGGCCTATTTTGATGGGGCATCTGACCCACAGGATAGGTGTGGTGTAGGCCTCACTATCCATTTCCTTTCCAGAAATACCTTCAAAGCCTCGATGGAATTAGGAACTGGAACAAACAACTTTTCAGAACTCAAAGCTCTTAATTTACTTCTGTGTTGGCTTACTCATCTTGAGCTAAGAGAAGTTTAGATCTTTGGAGACTTTATGATTATCATTAAATGGTTTAATGGAACACAAAGATGCCACAACAATATTATGTTTCCTTTATTAGAAGAGGTGCTGAACTTGAAGCTCATTTTAATAAAATATATGCTTGTCACATTTACAAGGAACGCAACATGGATGCGGACCCCTTATCTAAGTAAGGCATATTGCAAGCTATGGGGGCTTGGGTAATCAAACAATTCGACGGAGATTTGGCCTGGGGCATGGAACTGCCTCCTTTTTCTCACTAAATGCAATATCAATCAGTTTTTTGTGTTTTTTTCTTTACGTTACAAACTACAATTGTCATATGTTAATGCAGACTTGATTTCTACTTACAACTCCTCTAATATTTGTTTTGGATTTTTTTCCTCGTCAAAGGAGATCTGGGAGATTAAAAAGGGATTTTTTTTCTTATTATAAACTCTATACATATGGAATAGTGTCTACTGCCTAGATTTTTTTTGTGTAAAAATCAGCAAAAGGCCTGGTTTTGACTCCTGTTTAGGTTTGTTTTTCCTATAAAGGAAAGCCAGGGGATCGATACAGGCGCTATACTTTGAAATTTTGATAAGGCTAGTGGAAACAGAAACGTTGTTTTCTTATAGTTGCAACTCCATGTTTTCTCTTTCTCTTATGGCGGAAAGGAAACATCCAATTTTTTTGAATGTTGAGGGCATATACTCTGTAACCTTCTATGATCTTAATAGAAAGTTTTATTTTTATTTTTCGGAAAAAATAATAATAACAATATGGGGTCGAAAGGCATACAACAATAAAAATAAGGGGGATACACTAACAATAATAAGGGGCTACACTATTATTACAGGGACCTAACATGCCCCTCTCCTTCAAAAAATTATTCTCCTCAATGCTTGATTATTTCTGATTTCTTTTGTATAAAATTTTCATCCTCCCGTGTGGAATCTTCAGTTGTTAAGTTCTTACACTTTATGAGATACTCTGAAATTGATCGATTTTGTAGTTGTCGAGTTCTTTTTTTGTGACCGCTTCAGAACTTGTTTCGCTTTTATGTTGATCTTCTTGTTGTTTCATTTGATTCTGCACCAAAGCTAGGTTATCCTTTGGGAGTTGGATAACTTGTTGTTGATGCTCGATATGATCTTCCACTACTTTATCCTCCATATCAGATTTCATTTGATCCTTCAAACCATCCAACTTAGCCTCCATTTTTTCTCATAAACCATCTACGTCATCTTTGATTGCTCTTTGTAAGATAGAAATTGGTTGCACTTGGTACCATAATTTTGATATATCATGTTGCAATTCTTCCTATTCATGCATCATAGTAGATATTTCTGAGGGCTTAATGGGTGTGGAATTCCTTTTAGGGGGCATTTTAGAACCCAATACTGATATCTATGCTTCAAAATTCCCTTGGAATCACTTCAAATTGATTTTTCAAACAAGACTTATGTAATTCGAAAACAAAATACACACCTTTTTCTTGCTTTTGAGGAGCTTGGCATTGAAACTAAATTATCTCTGTGATTGCGGATCTTCAATATCTAAAATTTGGTCTTGTAGTATCCCTATGAGTTTTATTTCGAATGCCATAGGTCTAACTTGATTTGGATTCTTCAAGACAAAGTTATGCACAATCTCCCACAATGAACTAATTATGGATTGGTTCAGTAGAGCGAATTTGTACGATGTGCCACATGTCATTGTTTCCTCCTTAGGCTCTGTAATTGATACACAGGTAACTACATTCCGTGTAATTTTGGAAAATTTTTACAGAATTCCAATCCGATGCTCAGAAAGAGATTTATGACTCTTTTCCCAAGGTCACCTCTTTTAGATGAAATTCGGGAACCTGCAAAAACCCTAACTTCCACAGATATCTCCGAAAATATTGCGAACCAAGATCTAAAATTTTTACATGACGTTCCTCAAGATTTCAATTTCTCTTGGTAAAAATTTTAGTTTTTGAACCTTCGTAAAAACAAAGTTATAGTGAAAATTCCATGATGACTTGTTTGGAGCAGAGAAACCCTAGAATCCAAATCTCTGATACCAAATGTTATGAAACCAACTCCAAAAATGGAAGAAAAGATAGATCAACGCCTTAGAAATAAGCCACTTTGAGGGAGAAACCTCCTTTACATTACATAAATGAACAATTCTTGGATGATAAAAATGACAAAACCTCCTTTATATATATAAAATTCCATGGGGTCACAACATAATCATAGTCGACCTAACAATAATAATGTAAGGGCACAATAATAATAATATGGGGGTTTTATGGGGCACAATAATAACAATATGGGGTCTACAGGCGTACAACAATAAAAATAAGGGGGATACCCTAACAATAATAAGGGGCTACACTATTATTATAGGGACCTAATAATTGTTCTATCATAGCATCCTTTTCCTTATGCTAGCAGGAAAACTAATGGCCAGTAGTTTTCCTTCTAACATAACCATCTCCTATCAATTTCAAATTCTCATAATAGTGCAAGCATAGATCAATCTTAACCCTAGAGATATGTTTGTCTCACACTATACTACAAGGCCTAGATGAAAAAGTGTCTAAATATTATTGTGCTATTGGATTAACCTTGTGCCTGTGCTAGAAATAAAGCTAATAGTATATAGCTTTCATTCTAAAACAATCATCTCTCATTAAAATCTACTTCTCATAAGATTCAAAAGAATAGTTACATCATAACCCCAATGTTATGTTTGTCTCACAATCTATTACAAATACACTAAAAAATAAACCATGTGCATTATTTGATGGTATTGTGCTTAAGTGAATCTCAATGGTGATTCAGATTCATTCAAGCATAATGAATAAGCAAATGTGCATTGAAATTATCATACCATGTGGGTTGAAGTCAAAAAAAGTGTGAATTATTTTTATTAATGGAGGTATCAACATGACAAGGAGGATATGCAAGGGAATAAATTAGATTTTTCCCCATGCATGTGACAGAAGGAAAGCTAACAATTGTTCACTTTCTTTCTAGTAAAATTCATTTTGAAGTAGTTTATGTCTTATATTTGGCAATGTGCGGGCCATATAGTTTTATTCCTTGTTAATCTAGTAGTAATAATCAAGGGACCAAGTGTGTACCTCAAACCTTAGTCCAGTTGGAGGAATGGAATGGAAACATGTCAAGTTTTTTAAATATTTCTTAAAAACATAATACAATAGATAGAAGTGTAGATAGTGTTAGCACTCAGTGATTTCCCTAGGCTGAAAAAGGGAATTCCATAGGTAACCACAAACAACTTTAGGCTAGAATCTAGCCCTTATAGCCTACAGAGGGCTCTCTCAATTAGGTTTATCAACAAATATGATATTATGCTAGGTAATAAGCTCAACGAGGTTTTATTTTCAAAGTTCTATTAATGAGAAAAGAAACAGATCCATTGGGTATGGAGTCATGTCAAAATAGATTTTTGTCTAGTGATATGATGGAAAAAGAAAGGGTTTCTCCACGAGGGCAAGGTAGGCAGCTTTGGTGGTGGAATTTAGGTTAAATTGTTGTATAGGGTGAGTTTATAAAGGTGAAATTCAACACATAGAGAATAAATATCATAGATGAATTATAAAATGTGGCTTTAAGATGAAAACATTGATAACATGGAAAAACTAAATTAGAGCACCATTAAGATGAATTCGAAATAAAACATCAAATTTTTTCCAAGCAAGAAGATACACATTTAAGAGATGTAAACACATGATAAAACTTACAATAGCAAAGGAGCACAAAACCACCAAGATTCTAACACAGGAATCCCTGCAAATCACCTTATAATTTTGATTCATTCACAAAAAGTTTTCAGAAAAATACAATGCACAAAATTATGTTCTTCTTTAATCTAACCAACATAACCACTTACAATGCTTTTCATATCTATATACATCATGAGGTTTGATATCCTAGCCTAGGTGGTCAAAATTATTGACCAAAACAAACTTCTAACCAGATATATCAAAGTTTAAGTGCATATACTAAAGAATAGGAGTGGTTTTCCTTACAACCAATCTAAGTCTAAAACATCACCAACTTGGAATATTTTAAAATAAACATTAAATACAAGACCTAAGATAATTTTCCACCTATCCACATGATCCAAAATACTTCTAGAAGTCAAAAATTCAAAATTTGAATTGAAAGGTGATGATTGTCTAGACTTGCAGCGGATTAGCCAATTTCACAACAAAATGAAGTAGTCTCCATGTTTTGTATGGTTTCAACCCTCCTATGTAAAAATGAAGAAAATGGGAATTAGATGAAATTACAAACTAAAAGTAGCCTCCTAAGGAAAAATAATAAAATAAGAGTTACGATTTTTGGAGGGAAAAGAATAAAATTGTTTTTTTTTAATTTTATTTTTGCTTATCTACTTATAGGTTTAATCAAATTTCAAGTGTAGACACAATTTGCATGTGGAATTAAATTCTGCATCTAATGATTACCCAGCATGCATGCTTTTGAGAAGACACACTGATAAAAATTGAATATACATTAAAAAAGTGTGTTCGCATCCAATGATTACCCATCATGAATACTTTTGAGAAGACTTGCACTGATAAAAAATGAAGATACATTAATCATGAATGCTTTTGAGAAGACCTGCACTAGTAAAAAATGAAGATACAATAAAAAGGTGTGTTCAACATGAATTTTTAATGTATCTTCATTTTTTATCAGTGTGGGTCTTCTCAAAAGTATTCATGATGGGTAGTCGTTGGATGGGTAATTATGCATCCAACGAGTTTCTACACTTGAAATTTGACTAAAACTATAAGGAGATAAGCCAAAATAACAATTAAAAAAAAAATCCCTCCAAAATATTTACATGTACCTCTTTTTAAATTTAAAGGATTTTGATTGGTTTACATATTATGACATGAAAATTATGTGAAAATTGCATGGGAACTTTTGGGCTAAAATTTCCTTGAATGTATGTTTCAAATACTTATGTGATGGTGTTGAACCTCTTAAGTAAGATTCACAGTGCTTGCAGACCTCCTTTTGAACTATTCCACACATTCGCAACAAGACAGTCTCCTTTCGCAGTGCCTTCAAAAAACTGAACATATGGTTACTCTTTTCTGATATAATGTGTTTGAGGCATCAATGTGAATGTTGGAACCTTCATATAACTCCCCTAGTGACAAAAAAAACTTCCAAACTTTAATATTCCACCAGTACCAAAAAATTATATAAAAAGTGTAGCAAGCCCCTTGTTGTGTTTTTGCAAATTTCATCAAAATTAACTTTTTTCTAATATCTTGAGCCAAAAGACAAAATTTAGAGCTGAGTGGCACTTTCCTACCAAAGATTCGCATTTGTACTAGCCTCTGCAAGTATATCTAACTTTCCCCTCTTCCTCTTTCTTCCAGATTCCTCGACCTCAGTGAGTTTTTTCTTCACCAACCTGACTCTTCCTCTTAATACCAAAAACTGTGTATATAAATTCCTCACCTACCTATGCAGAGGCAGGGTCCACTTCAATTTATATTTGGCCTTATCAAGGATTGGTTCAACAGTCTGTACTTGCTTAAATAAAGTCAATTTATCCCTATGATCCATCTCTGCAAGTTGATCTACATGTTGTTGTACTCCTTCAAGTTATTTTGATAGTTTCTCAACTTATTTTATTCATCAAAAGCTATCCTATGTTCAAGCTGTTGGGGTTCCTATGTTTTGGCAGGTTTGGCTCTACCAAAAGATAAGACAACATCAAAACCACTTTGGGACCTTAGGATCTAGCACTCCTGGGTCCAGAGAGGGATCTCTCTGTAAAGGTAAAGGAATATATGCCTTTGAAGTCCAATTGTTAAGGTATTAGGCTAGTTGTGTGGCACAAGGGTTGTTTGTTTTGTTTTGTCTATTTGTTTGGTTGTTGGGAAACATGAAAGAAGGGTCCAATATAAGACAAAGGGTGAGCAAAGAGGATCTTAGGCAAAGGAGAGATAACTCAAAAAATACTTGAGACCATTGGGCAATGGAGTCATAAAAGGGTTTACTTGCTATTCAGTATCCAAGGCTTTCAATTGCGCTAGTAATCTAAAACAGAGGATCTTAAAGATGATAGTGTGGTATGAAATGGTAAGGAATGAAGGTGAATGACAAGGAAACCTTCGATGTGACCACTTAGGAAGCAGAACTAGGGACAGGGCATGCCTTAAACACCTATGACGAAACTACTATGAGGTTAACTCTTCAGACAACAAGAAACACTTAAGATTTAAACACAAAGGTGAAGCCTGAGATCAGAGAAAGGCTTTGAACTTTCAATGCTTCGACATTCAACTTAAGAGAACTTAGAAAGGTTTAACAGTAGGAAAAGGACCCTAGTGAGAGAGAATGAACTCTAATCTCCCAGTATCCCAATTCTTTTAGTTAAACTAGATAATAACATCTAAGAACATATTCACAAATTCATACATTAGTTAGCAGTGCATAATAGCTACTACACTGGTTAAATTATATCAAATTTGTTCTCAGATAGCATAATTTAGAGGAAAACATCAAAGATAAGAAGAGAAGGAAACATTAGGGTACCATGCAAGGGTATGTCCTAAGTCATATTTCTGATTCTTACCAGAGAAAATGAAATGTAATGAATTACAGAACGAAAACAGAGACAAAGGTAGAACACATCACTGCTGCTTTAAATCAGGATCCAAAGAAATTTTCTTGTCATATTAAAGAGCAACACCAGTCATATACAACATTTTCCAACATCTCGATATTCAGTCTGAAAACATCTTCCTTAGCCTATATTACAACTTTGCACACAGAACTACATCTCAAGAGAAACAGCTTACAATTCATAGATATCCGATCAACAACCATTACAATGTGTTTTTTCATGAGTTTTATAGTTGAAGGAGAGCCAGAGGAGGTAGATAGAACTTTAAATGTAACATTAAAATAGAAGAAGAAGAGTGGCTAGAGGCCCATTCTTTTTTAATATCCATGCATTGATTTTCAGTACTCTTTGGATGAAAGCGTGGTCTTCAACAGGCTGATATTAACTTCATAGGTATGTTCTTTGATGTACTTTTCGGCTGCAGTACTCTGGGATAAGAAAAAGGCAGATAAATGACTTCAATTCTGCCATACTGCATAACAAATGCTCTATCCACATTAGGACTTTCCCTCATGGTGGAGATCTCCTTGGGAACATTGATGTAGAATAAAAAATAGTATGGGAATTTGTCCTTTCTCGGGAAAGAACCTTCTGTTGATGTGAGACACTGATAAGATTGTTTTTTGTGCTATAGGCCTCATTAGGCCTTTTGTGTTAATCATAAGGTCTTCAATCTGGTACGTTCGCCCTTTAAACATTGAGTTAAAGCTTAAAATCGTCAATAATGGGCATTAAGCCTCTTTAATTCTTCACTAATACTCTTTGCCACTTCTTTGACTGTCTCTATCTGTGAAAATGTATTTTTAATGGTGCAAGATCGTTTTACAGAGTTAAAAACTGGTCTTTAATGAAATATTTTGTTCAAGAACCTTCCCACGCATTCACTCTGCAATCTCTAGCTCAGAAAATGGCCTTCTCTGCGCTCTATGTCACTATGACAGTGACGGTGAGAAACAACGGTTTTCACCGTTTGCAACCCTGCAAAACACACAAACATGTTAAGAAAATCCATGTGGGAGTGATGGTGGATGTTGTGGAGGACTATGGGAATGGTAGCACAACAATGGTGGATGAGGTGAATGCAGTGGAAGACAGTTGAAAAAATGCTGTGAAACGGTGGAAACATGATCTGATGAAGGTCTGATGGAGGAATGGTTGTGGACCGTCCTATTAGATTAGATGGAGGTGATCGACAGCAGTGATTAACTGATGGAATGACCATAGAGGGTCAGAAAGAATGAATAAAATTTTTAATGTGAAACATTAAAAGTTTGCACTTTCACGAAATACAAAGGAAAAGTATGAAAATGCAGTGAAATCGGGCTTTAAATGGTGGGACGGGCATGGGCAGAGGATGATTGAATATGGACTGTTAGATCTCAGGAGTAGATCAATGGATGAGATGTCTCGATGAAACTCTGTGGTAGCGCGATGAAAGAAATATGAACGAAATGCGCGATAGAATGAGGGTCGTTGATCTATATAGATCAACGGTTGGGATCTTCAGAGGCAGAAAAGGGCGCAGTGGTTTTTTGGAGAAAACTATTGTTTTCGCATAGCAAAAGGATGGTTTTTAAATTTTCCCAAAATCATGCGATATGGTGCACTGCCCAACATGTGGCAAAATAAAACCGCCCATATCGCATGATTTTAAACCGTTCAAGTTAGGACACCAAAGTTACGCGATATGGTTCTCGGCTGTTGGATCTGGGACTGTGAGATCTGAGAGTGCAGGACAGAGCGTGATACGGGAAGATGCATGGTTAGTAAGGTGGGAAAAGTCAAAGGCGGTTTGGATACGGGCCGTCCGATCAGCGGAATGAATGGCTGAGATCTGAAGAGGGAAAGAGATGGAAAAGTGGCAGGTTAATGGGCGGGAAGAATCCTGACCATTGGATCCATGGGGATGGATGGCAAAGATTAAAAGAGGAGTGGAGGAAAAAGGATCAAATGAATGGGCAGGATAAAGGAGGGTCGTTGGATCAAATTGGATGGACGGCTACGCTCTAATTGCACCGGAGAATGGCAGGGGCCAAAAAATTTGATGGTATGATATTGCGATTGTGCGTGGACCGTCGGATAGATGGAAGATTGACGGTCGCAATTGGATCGGGTATTCGCCAATCGGGGACACAGGGGTGGTGAGAGAGCAAATCCTAGCTATTGGTTCTTGTGGATTCAATGGCCAGGATTAAATCGGAGATCGGCCAATTGGGGGAACAAAGAGTGGCGAATTAAAACTTTGCGATTGGTGATTGAAGCGACGATGCGATGGTCGTTGGATTGTTTAAATATCAATGATGGAGATCACAATCGGAGGATAATAAAGGAATATTATGGGTGCGTGGTGAGATTTTTTTGGACCGTCGGATCTTTACAGATCGACGGTGGATATTGCACTCGCAGCCAACAGACCAATTCACTCTCGCATCGGAACTCTTTAGTTTGCAAAGGAAAAATCGCTCCCGACCAATCTTCCGATTACGATTAGCTCTATGGGGCCTAGCACTTGGTCTCAGCACCCATTTATATGCAGAGAAGGGACTAGGGCTTAGCCGAAAGGGGCTTAGGCCTATCATATGGTAAAAAGTGGGTTTTTGGGCCTAAAAACAACGTTTTTTAAGGCTAAAAAGAGGTTCTGATAGGGGAAAAGAGGGGTTTTAAAGTCAAATGAAGGGATTTCACATGGTTTTTAAAAGGGAAATGATGGTTTAGAAGACTTAGGAAGGGGTTTCAGGGGTTAAAAGGGAAATTTTGAGAAGGGAAAAAGGGGTCAAAATGGGGAATTTTGTAGGGGTAAAGGGAGCAGATGTAGGCTTTCCATGAGCACAATTTTTTCATAGACAATGAGGATTTCCTTATGGAAACAATAGTGAAGATCTTATCAAAGGCAAAGGACACACAGAGGCTTCAAGAATGAGAGATTTTCAGAGGAAATGTATCTCTTGAAGGCGCAGAAAAATATTTAGCCACATGTTTGCTTGACAAAAAATTTATAGGTGGCTAACACAAGCTTAACAGTCTCCTTTACTTGCATTTTCACCTTGGCAGTAGACATAGTTCTAGGTCTTCTCAAACTGCATCATTTAACTATTCAACATAAATGACCAATTTTCCTTTGACTTTGGAAGCATGTGGCAATGATTTATTTGATGGCTCTCCTTCACTGGGCTAAATATTTTATTGTGATATTTTATGCCTAACTTACCTATTCTCTTGTTGCAAGTATGATATTTTAAAATGGGCTTTGTCTAACTGATCTTGTAAATCTCCAATTTTCTAGTCCCTTTCATCAATTTCCACTTATCTTTTTGTACTTTCCAATTCCATAACTTAATAGGTGTAGATGGAGGATCTATACGTAGCCTCATGGTTGCAGTTCTTGTTCTTAGTACCCTTGCCACTTTTTCTACCTCAGGTTAGAAATGTAGTTTCAACACTTCTCTTATCAACTGATTTGATTTTGGTCAAGGGATTTTTTACTGAGCTTGTTGTTGTAGGTGAATATTCTTTAATTACAACTAATGGGGTTTATTTCTTGGTCTTTTGGTTTTTTTAAGATCGGGTTTCCCATCCTGAAGAAACCAAAAATTCCTACCATGATTTCTTCTTCTTTTCAAGTTCCTTCATCACTAGCAATCTATTTAATGAAAAATGAAACAAATAGGCTTCGACTCGACTTCCTTTTGTTTGAAATCTTCCAGCCATCTTACATAGACTCATAAACAAATAATAAGGAATATTCAAATATTTCTTGCTAGTAAAATGCATTAAGAGCCTAATGTGATAGTAATAAACCTTACTGAACCTCCCTTCACATGTGAAGTACCTTTGAATCACCTCCAATAGTTTACTATGGTGATCTTGTAAATAACTCCTTAGAACAGTAGAACCATACCCTTTATGGTGTTTTGGCTTGAGAAATTCCTTGAAATCAACCAAATCAAAATCCATACCTTTGAACCATTCCTCTCCACTCAAAGGGATCTCAGTGGCCTCAGCTATTTATTGAGCTGAGACTGGAAAATTTAGACTTCTGACCTTTGCTTGCACACCATCAAAACCCCTAACAAATTGATTTTTCAATTGTAAATGATACCTCTTAATCTTCTCACAAAATATCATACACCCTTCTTGTTCAAAATCCATTCTGATGGTTGGATTTGCATTGATGGTTGTGACATCTTGTGGTTCAAATAAAACAATGGCACCTCCCTCATGCTTTCTATCTTCTGGATTTGACATAATTTTTCTTTTGCAACAACGAATAGCTTTGGGGTTATGTGCAATTGGTTTTCTGTAACAATGGAGGGGTTATGATATTAAAAACCTCGGATGATGAATTTAGATATAATTCAACAATTACACAAAAAACTTACAATGAAGACTTCCTCAGGAAAACCCTACAGAACTTGGAATTTTACAACTATTGGAAGAATATTTTAAGAAAAAGGACAGTCACAATGCACAAACCATAAATGTAGCACTGAAGGAGTTTGACTTCTAAAACACTTTCTAGCATAAACACTTATGAAAAACAAATTTTATTTAGTTTTAGGACCAAGGCACCTATTGTATGCAGAGGCTCACACAGAGAAAAGGTGAATGGACAGTGACAAAAGAGGAACATAACCCAATGTATGGAATCTTAGCGAATTGGGATAAAACGCAGCGCAGAGGAAGAAATTCAATTATTTCAAAAGAGCAACAATGGTAAATTTATCCTTTTTGTAGGATTTTATGGTTTATTCTGGCTTCTACATGCAATTTGAGAGTTCATTCAAGATTGAGGGATAAATACAGAGCTATATTTTCATTTGTGAGGACGGCTTGACCACCAGCATGGGAGAAATGTATCATTGTGTGAATTCGCAGCGCCCCTACCTCCCTTTCGCAACGAATGAAGCGTGAATACTAGAGCTTTCTGATGAAAATGGTGAAGATCTGAACGATGTGGGATGAAGAGGAAAGCTCAATTAACCATGTATAATGGCCTAGAGTAGAAAATAGAGCATTGATCGTGATTTAGAAATGAAATTACGAATGCGCAGTGCTTTTCTGAAAATGCAATGCTTTGGGAAAAGGGAAGGATTGTCCTTCTGACTATTATTCCCTACTGAGATCATGATCTTTCCTTGAAAAGACATTCAAATTTACTCCCAAGGGCCTGCAAACTTGTGCCAAAATCATTTCATGATTGCTATGATGTAGACATATCCTCTAGACTTAGGGGACCTACTTATAATGACTTAGGATGGTGACTAAGTCATAATAGGCAAGGATTTATAAAACGTGATTTTTTGTACTCTTTCCAAGTTGACCAAAGACTTCCTATGTTTACCCTTTGTAAGGAAAACAAGTAATTTTATACATTTGACTCTTAGCAAAATAGACACCTTTACATGACACCCATTCTAAACCTAGATCTCTTTGAACAATAATAGTATGGTCATTATGACTAATATTTACACAATTTCACCTTAGATACATAGCAAGAAAAACATAACCAAGATTGCTAGACATAGGACCCTAACATAGGCTCCAATGGGGATGGAATCCTCCTTGTGAGGTTCCAAGAACATCGTCGACTAGTAGCCTTATTCATTGGGTGTTTTATTAACTCTTAACCAACTAAGACTAACTTGACAGGTCGTGAATTTTATTACATATGGTAGCAACTCATTAGAAACTCAGATCCTTCACTTCAAGCTTCAATTTATAATGGAAGCCACCCACACTAGCACTACTAAAAATAAATATGGTACGTACAATAATGTTTTTAAACCAGTTGGACTTAGGTGAAATAGTTCTTGATTAGTCTGCCATTCACAAGTCCTCTAGCAAGTAGTTCCCCTATTAGTTATTTCAACATATAGGCATTCGTTCCACGAAAAGCTTCAATTTTATAAGGCCCCTTCCACAGACTGCCAAATTTTCCCTATTTTCCATTTTCTTCATTCCTAGCATCCCATTTCAACACAAGGTCATCAATCTGAAAATCATCAACCTTTATTCTCTTCTCATGAATCTTTTTTATCTTGTCTTGGATCAGTTGAGTATATTATAGACCTCCTATCTATTCTACTACAATTATATCATTTGTTTGATACTCCTCTGCATATCATTTGGTTCTACTTATGTTTCCTATAATAATTTCAATACTAGAACCCATAGGGATGTAGGAAAAACAACATCAACTCCATAAACCAACTGGAAAGGAGACATCCCAATCAATTTCTTGGTACTTACCCTATCATCCCACAAATCATTGCTTAACTTCTTATGCCAAGTCTTTATGTTCTCCTCCACTAAATTCTTTATAATATTGACTAGGCCCTTGTTAGAAGACTCTGCCAAGTCATTTCCTTGTGGATAATAGGCAGTAGAATTTCCAAATACTATATGATATCTATTGCAGAACTCAATCAACTTTTTAGATTTAAATGTACCAACATTATCATTGGTTTCTAAAATACATTTCTGTTTGGCTGATGAACTTGGATGAATCTCCCCAATGATAATTTTTCTGCATTTAAATCTAAAAATTTGATTGAGTTCTGCAATATATATCATTGGTTGCTAAAATACATTTCTATTGGGCTGATGAACTTGGATGAATCTCCCCAATGAAGTCTAATCCCCACTACTAAAAAGGAACCTCTATTGAAATAGGTTTCATCGGTAAAGGTAAAAGTTTCTTCTTCCCCTCAAATATCTAACACTCATGACAACAGGAAACTTTTTTGTGAACATAAATGAACAATGTAGGCCAGTAGAAACCAGCTCTCAAAATTTTATTGGTTGTAGTTTTCGAGAAAAGATGCCTTCCATGGTCACCTTTATGAAATTCCTCCATTATTTTAATCGCTTCATCTTCCAACAAATAGTTCATCAATATACCTCCTACATCTTTCCAATATAAATACTGATCTATAAAGAAAAATCTAAAAGCTTTCAATTTAAGAAATCGTTCTTTTGTATTTTTCAAACCAGGTGGAGCTTGTAGATGTTGCAAAACATAAATAATATATGTGTAGGGGAAGAAATGATCCTTTAGGATATATGTTGAACCACTTCCTCATAATTGTATTTTGTTTAAGCAGCAATGAAATTGATGTCCAATGCATGCAAATTTGACTCGGCCATCATTTTAGCTAGTCCCTGACCCTTTATAAGTTTAGTGGGATTAATTTCAATATCATACTCCAAAATGACAGCCATCCACTTACCTCTCTTTTCTTCTGGATCAATTTGAGTGAGGATGTCCTTCACTACAACATGAGGAACAAAGGAAATTATGTGAGAATGCAATATGCACACTCTGAAATCCTTCAAAGCCTTTGCCAAGGAAAAATCCTTATTTTCCAAGATGTTATATTTCAAAGCAACATCCCTTGTGACCCCTACTAAAAAATGTTATAGTTTTCTCATGATCCTTCTGATTTTTTTGCATTAATAGTGTTGCAATAGTGTGCTTTGAGGCAAAGGAGAAAATGATGAAATATTTTATGTAGGCGGGACTAGCCAAAATAGGAGCATGAGTTAAGGTTGAATTTACCTCATTGAATGACATATTTACTTCAGCATTCCACTTAATTTCACTGTCTTTTCTTAACATGTTTTTCATGACCCTTATGATTTTAGCAAGATTTAAAATAAACCGCTTTAGAATATTAATTCTCCAAAGAAAAGACAACACCTCATTTTTATTCCTTGGGGTATCAATATTTTGGATTGCCTCAATTCTACTTGGGTCAATTCTGATTCCATCCTTTGAAATTATGTGACCTAGCAACTTACCTTCTTCCATTCCAAAGAGGGACTTGTTTGGGTTCAAAGGGATACCATACTTCATGCACTTCTCAAATACAATATTCAAATCTTTCAAATGATCGTCATCAAATTTAGAAAACACAGTGATGTCATCAAGATAAAAAACAATAAACATGTCCTTTTCATATGCAAAATCAATGTCCATAGCCCTCTGAAATGTTGTTCCTACATTTGTAAGTCCGAAATTCATTTTCACATACATGAATGTCCCCCACAGTTTTGTGAAAGATTTGTCTTGATCATCTAGATATACCAAAATATAGTTGTAGTAAAAAAAACCATCAATTAATGAATCCTTCTGGAACCAACTATCTATTGCAATATGTGATCCGTTTTTTGGAAAGGGATAATTTTCTTTGAGGGACACCTTATTAAGGTTTCTAAAGTCAACACATAATCTTATCTCTCCTGAATTCTTCCACACTGGAACTAAGTTTGAAAAACATTTAGATAACCTTATTGGGACAATAATATTTGCATCAAAAAATTTTCTTACCTCTTTTTCAATGAGGGGTAGCAAAACAAGGTTGACTCTCCTCAGGTTCTACTTAAAAGGTCTTCGATCTTCCTTGATAGGAATGCTATGTTGAATAATACCTTTGTCATAGGCCTTTAATTCCTCGTACCCCTAGGCAAAGACACCATAGTACTCCTTCATTAGATCAATGTATTTCTTCTTCTTTTCCAGAGCTAAAGACTTAGAAAGTTTCACAATTTTTGGTTTTTCTTCAGTCCCTATGTTATAGTCCTCCACTTCAGACTCAGTAGGTTGTATTTTAGGCTTATGATCCACATCATTGAAATCAAGAAATTCCTCCAGTGGGACTAAGCCTCTTGGAATCACATTTTCTTTTAGCTATAATTTTTCAAGGTTCGATTCATGCTTGTCAGAATTCTCCCTGGTCTGATTTAAGTAAATTTATTCTCAATCATTATCAAAACTATATGGTTCCATCAATATGCATATTTACAAATTCATCTTTCAATTGCAGAAAATTGTCCAGTTGTCTATCAATATCAAAACCTTGCCAATACCTTATATTGTCTAAGACAGCAGGCATGTGTTTAACCTCAATTTCATACTGTATGTTCAGATGAAAAGGCATCTTACATATACTTTCTGAGGTGACCAATGCATCAGCAATTACATTCTGATCTCTAAAAATCACAAATAAATTGTAATCTAGAAAACATTCATAAAATCTAAAACAACATTTCTATATGCCCTCATTTTAGGGTGCTTGGTTGAATACTCAACTTCAATTTTCTTAATGATTAGTTCCGAATCTCCATGGACTGAAATCCTTTTGGTTCATTACCTTTTCAATAGTTACAGACCCAAAATAAATGCCTCGTATTCAGCAACATTGTTGGCACTTTCAAAAGAAATTTTGTAAGAATGGGTCTTTGACTTGCCTACTTTTAAGATCATAATCCACACACTGGCTCTAGCTCCTTCCTTGTTGACTACCCTATCAAAATCCATATTCCACGTGCCTTCTTTATCATCATCATTTTCTATTTTAGCCTCCAACATTACACCTTCATTCTTTTCTGATTTGTTGTCTCTGTTTTGCGCTTCCTCTTCCAACATATATCATTGTATACTATGAATGAATCCACATCTAAATTTATAGAATAAATAGGATAATTATTGGGCTTGTCTTGACTGATTACCAAGAATTTCATGAGATTTTCCCTATACAACTTCTTTGGTTTTCCAAACACTGGATAGTGGCATATGACATGTCCATTTGCAGTGAGGCCTTCAATTTTGCACCCCAAGATCTTGATAATAGCATACCATACTTTGGTGGGATGTCAGAAACAACCACATCCATAACTACACTCTTGGTTGTAATTTTTGTGAGAGTGACACATAAATCCTTGATCAAACCAAGATACTTTACCTTGCTTGAGTCAAAACAAAAAGGGTCTTTGTATGGCCTAGTTATATCCAAACCGAGCTTTTCCATGATTACTTTAGGAATTAAGTTGTTTCAAGCTCTTTGTTAGTATCTGCTAGTCACCAGTGATCAAATGTGCTCTTAAAATATTTTATTAGGGTATTTGGTCAAATTTTTATGGTTTCAGTAGGACTTCAAATAAAAATTTGGTCACTGGTTAGGGTGTCTAGATGCGTTACTACTCCTTTCATTCCATGTTTTGGTCTCACCATCATTCATTTTGGTGAGTCATAACTGAAATGTATTCATTACCATTTTAGTCACATCATCATGGTCATCATTCAGCGCATTGCATGTAGTGTCATTATTAGGTCTTAGGGTCATAATCATAAAAATTAGTCATTTCACCATTAAATTCAGTATTGAAGGAATAGTAATAGTCAAAAATGTTCAATAAAGGTTACAAAAGTGTAATTTCATTTCTATTATTATGTAATATGTTTCATAAGGTTCTAAAGTTACAGTTTCTAGGTCAAAAGGTAAAAAGGATATGTTGGGGCCACTACACCACTATGAAGAGAAAATCGATTTTCAAGCTACAAAAGACCAAGGGAGCTTCTCATTCGAAAATTTCATCTCCAAGAGACATCTCTCCACTCTCAAAGACAATTTTCACCCTCAGAGAATCCATCTATTGCTACCAAAGTTCTCATCATTTGTTGTGATGCACATTCGTTGCGCAAGTGCTACGCTTTTGCTATGCTTTGCCAGAGGAGTTGCAATTTCTTCAAGGAGGCCAAATCATCATTTCAGAGGATTTATACATAAGCAAGCAGGTTCTAGTGTATTATATACAAGAAATTGGGCCCTCATATTACCTCTTTATCTTCATTTTGTGTTTTGAAGGAGAAACTCCCTCTTATGGGGTTTTTGGTTGCATTTGTTTGGTTTCACAATATCATTAAAAAATTCCTGTGTAAAACTATAAGTTTGAAGCTCACTTGCCTTCTCCCACTTGTTATACACTCTCCTAATAATTTCCCATCACTCATGTTAGAGTCAGCCTTTGCAGCCTTCCTCCATTGATCAAACATGCTCTTACAAAGTGATTTTAAGGTGTCAAGGTCAAATTTTGTCATTTCAATGAGTCTTCAAGCAAAATTTGCTCACTAGGCATTAGGCCTAAGGGTTTGTTTTCACTCTTTTCAAAGTTGTCCAAATGTCGGTCCATGTCACCTTTCAGCTGAGTGTATCATCATTAAAAGGGTTGTCATCATCATGTTAGGTTCCATTGGGTCATTTTACATCTTGTTCATGCTTCAGTTGTGTCTAGGTAAGGTCCATTTCCCTCTCCTAGGGTTTTGGAGGTAATTTCTCTTGGATGGTCAAATCATCGAAAAAATTTGTATCCTGATGTTCATAGGACTTCCCCTATCATTAATGTACCTTATTAAACACTTCCCATCACTGAGATCCCCCAAATTCCTTATTTTTGCACAAACCCTAGTTTCTTGCCACAACTTGGCAATTTTCTAGGCTAGGCCTGTCTTTTTCCCTTTTGGACCCCTTCCTCTCACTCAATCTCTGAGATTCCACTTTCCCCTGCTTCCTAACATCCCCCCCTACTTCCCAAAATTTCTCCAAGAGTTTAGAAGCCCCTTATCCCATTCATTTCGCTTCATTTCGACAAAATCCCTTGTTTCACACATCGGGATAAGTTTCACTCAAAAGATGTTTCAGAGCAATAAAAGATGAATTTTGGAAAACTGAGAGATTTTTTTGTCCACAACATCCCAAGGAAGAAAAACCTCTTTCATTTTTTACACAGGTATCATGGTTTTAGAGAAATGTCAAAAATACCGTTGCCTCAGGAGAATTGAATGCACCTCTGAAGTGACCTTGGAAAATCACGATTTCTCGTAGCATGGTTGGCTAAATGACTTGCTTGATGCGTCAAAGGATAACTAGACACAAATATTTTTCCAATGAGCTATCATGAGCTCAATTTTGAGTTGAGTAAGACCTTCAAAAGTTGACTGCAACAACGCTCTGCCTTGAGGCAAACCTCATTCTTCTCATTTTGACAAGTTTTGGGAGATTTGATTTCTGACAAGGAAACTGAAGTCCAAATTGCAAAATTTCACTTTGTTTGGAAAGGAGACTCCAAGATCTTTCCAACGAGCTATCACACGCTCAGTTTGGACACCGGGAAGGCCTCCAAAAGCCTCCTGTAAAATGCACTATGTAGCGCGCTACCCATACAGGAGGCGCGCTACCCATATAAGGGGCGCTACCCATTGGGTAGGCGCACTACCCATATAGTGACAGAGCCAAAAAATTTTGTTTTTGCGTCCGATTTCGAGCTCAAACGCCTCCATCAACGTGCAAGTAGGTTTTAAAAACATTGCTCAGTGATTTTTGAACAGGGTTTTGGTATTTTTAAAGTGGAAAATTAGTGAGTTTGATGTGGAAAGAGGAGAAATCTATAAACCCTATGTTCATATCAAATTCAATTCTCAAGGTTTTAAAAGATATATGACAGTCTTGTGAAGGGTTTGTAAACTTTTGTGATTGCTATATATGCTCATGCCTGTATTGCTTGTGGCGCCCTAGCACATTATGTACATCATCCTCATGCCTTTTCTTGGCCATTTTACCATTGCTGCCACGTCCTTTCATGTTTTCACATAGTCTCATGTTGACTTATCCATATCCTCCATCGCCATAGTATTACCACTATTGTCATTACTATTGTTTCATTGCCACTGTTTCCTATTGACAAACATAGTCCATTGACAAATCCTTGGCCAGCATTACAAAGGCTGCACACTACATTGGCATTTGGTGCTTATTTGTCAAAATTTTCTTGTGATCAAAACAGAGACTGTCTTTAATGCCAATCCACTAAACAAAGCTATTACCACTGTCACTTGTTTTCTTATGATGTTTTGGTACATGTGCAATATATTTGGGTTTTGAGCATACATTGAAACTTTGACTTCATTACACCTATATCAACATACATATTGTAGACATCTTGTTTTTAGAGCCATGTCAGAGACAGATTCAGTTTATGAGCAGGAGTATGACAATGATTCCACAGCAGGGCATTACTTGGGAGGATTTCATCTCCCATGATTTCTTCACAGCGCCACAGCCACCTCCCGAGGTAGTTCATGATGCGGGAGAGCCTTCACACCAGCCTGACATTCCTGAGATTGAGCATATCAGTGCTCCATTGTATGTGACATACCAGCGAGGCCACAGGGTCTTATTTGCAGCTACACAGCGAGTATTATCTCCACCCGGGGTGGAAGGGGTCTCGCCGACTCCATCAGCAGAGCGAGTATTATCTCCACATGATGTGGAAGGGGTCTCACCTTCTTCTTCAGCACAGGTACAGATCCAGGACAGGTGAAAGAATCCCATGCATGATGAGGGCCCATCAGGAGGCCGGGACATGGATTTCACGATCATTGATGTTGATGCGAGCTCTCCTAGCTCGAAACTGAAGGAGATCATCCAGGAGCAAAGGGCCGAGAATGACACGCTGAAAGATACATTGCAAAAGGCTCAGTGGGTGATAAACTACCTGGAGCAGTGCAAAAAATAGCTAGAGGATGAGCACACACTTTATGAGCTGCGGCGAATCCGTGAGGATCGACAATTGGCCCGGAAGAGACCTGGTGATATGACACTGGTTGATCGAGATTCTTGCCTCACGCATGTTAACATTCATCTAGAGAATTTTTTGGCAAAGGCAAATAGAGAGAAAGACATGCTTCATCACAATTAAGGTCATTATTGGGCCCGCATGCACGTCTGCAAAGCAAGAATGAAGATTCTGAAGAGGAGGTTGAGCGAAGCACTAAAATGGCGGAAAAAGCCTGATCCACTCCAGATTTTGGCCGAGGCTTCATTAGCTGGGCATGATACATGATGGAGGGTCTTCGCTCTGAATTTGAGCAAATTCGGAGAAATTTTTGTTATTTTGAAATATTTTGGTCCAAAAACAGATTTTTCTGCTATACGAGTAGCGTGTCGATATGCTCACTTTTGTTCGGGACACTTGCTGAAGAAAATATTTGCATTTTTGGGTTTTTCATGGTAAGTTATGCATGCTCAGGAATTTCCGAAGCATTTCATCAGGTTCTGGATGGTCAAAAGGCCCAAAAACACCATGAAAACCACCTTGCTGCCACCTTTTGCACCAGCAGGAAGTACTTCTGGGAGAATGAAGTTTTGGAGGGTCAAATGAGATCCAAATTGGGAAATTCCACTTGGGTTGGATAGCAAACATCTAGGGCTTTCCAACGAGCTATCATGAGCTCAATTTGGATGCCGGGAAGTGCCTCAAAGTCAGGCTGAAAGGCGCGCTACCCATATAGCTCAGGTGCGCTACCCATATAGATTTTTGGCTGATTTTTCAACTTCCAGCTCAGAATTTTGGCCAGTTGGGACCAGTTTTGCTTGTGGATGAAATTTTTGGGTTTTCATGATGTAAATTGATGGTTGGCATGTAACTTTGGCTCAATTTTACCTATTCTAGAATATTCACTCTCAAAAAAGTGAAAATCATGTAAATGAATCAGTTTCCACTCTTTTAGAGGCAAGTTGTTTGGCTGCCTATATTCTAGCTCCTTGTTTAGAATTAGTTGGAACTGCTCCTAGAAGGAGGAATTCGACCCCTAGAGGCATGGGAAGGGGTTAGGATGGTCTATATGATGTAATTTCTCAATCATTTTCAGGGGTTGGATAGGTTGGACTCTTGGGAAAACCTTGGCACACTATTGTACATATTTTTCATATTTTGGCTAAGGAAAGATCAGAGGTTTTGCAGCACCTGTTGGGATTCTTGTGGCTTTCAGTTCTTGATGGTGTTTTCTCTCAGTTTATTGTAATTTATTTTATGTTTAATGTATTCCATCCCTTCTTATGCTTCTGAAACTAAAATGAATGAGTAGATGAGGTTGAATCCATTGTTTACAGTGCTCTGCCTTTGAATTCGTTTAGTTTTACATGTTTTCGCCTGTTTGAAAAGGATCCATGTTCATCCTTGCCCTTTTCAGCTCCTTGTCTTTCTGATCCATCCATATACTCAATCAAAAGCATCAAGACTATTTCCTACCTCGCCCCAACTCGAATTCTGCAAAGATCTGGCCTTATCCCCGGACCCAAAATTGTTTTTCCCATTTTTTCAACAAAAACCCAAAAAATCAAAATCAAACTTTCCTATCTCTTTACTAGCCTAAAATCAGTATTCATTATAAGTCATCTCAGCCCCTTTGAAGATCTTTTGCCGAGATAGACCCGGAGAGAGCCCTCTCCTGTCCTCGTAGGGCTAGCTACGAGGCTGAGCGTGGTTTGATGTAGCCTTGAGTTTTACCTTATTTCAGCCTAAGGTAGATTTGAGCGCTAACATAGTGGCGACCATACTGGGGAAGAAACTGGTTTGCTTGTTAGTGTTATTTGATTTATAGCTACAGACGGAGTCTGAAGCAACGCCAGGTAGCCTTCGAACTGCTCTTGCTCTGCGAGTGCATAGTAGATAAACGCTGCTTCAGTCGATCTCCGGTCTAGCTTGTAATCGTAACACTTAACTTATAAATTGCCCCAGTACATGTATCGAGTTCAGATCTGATGGTTGATGGTGGACAACGATCGGACATAAGAAGGCTGAAATCATTCACCTGGTGACTCCAATTCAAAGTCTGGAGGACTGACTCTTTCTCTGAGAAAATGGAAGGATCTTACACAAAGTTCAGGTATCTAAAGTGGAATGGTATTCAGGATCTAATCTGCTTTCTTGTAAACTATTTCTTTGTTGTTCTTGAAGCTGTCCTGAAAGTTTTTCAGAATTTGTTGTATGAGAAAGGTGATCAAAATCTTCACTCGACCCATTCAAAAAGTGTGAATACTGAGTTTCCCTTTGATCCTGGCCTCCTTACTTTTCCCACATCTTATGATGACTCTCTTCAGAGTGATGAGCCTAAAGAAAACAAAACTGATCCCACAGCTCTTGTACATGCCCCTACACCTTGTAAAATCCCAGATCGGTATAAACCTCTTGTTTTACCTTCTGTTCTTCATGCTTTTCCTGCAAATTATGACCTATATCTACCAAGATTTGACGGTGAATGTAACAATGTCAACGCCGAGCAACATGTGTAGAACGTTGAGACTTTTCTAGATCTTTTTGAAGTTGATTATGAAGATGTTAGTATCAGGCTTTTTGCTCTTTCTTTGCAAGGCCAAGTGAAGAGTTGGTTCAAAGCCCTGCCTGATGCGAGCATCTCAGATTTCCAGCAGTGCGTCATAGTTTTCCTCGACAGGTGGATGATCGGACATAATTTTTTATTGATTATAGAAGAGTATAATCAGCTGAAAAGAATGCCAGGGGAGACAGTACAACAATTTTCTGCTAGATTTAACCAAGTTTATTATTCGATGCCAGTTGATATAAGACCTTCTCCTAGATCTGCTCTCTTGCACTACCCGGGTGCCTTTGATCCGAAAATGGAGTTTCAGCTGAGAGAAAAGAATATTGCAACACTTCACGAAATGCAGAACAAGGCAGTAAATGTAGAGGCTCATTTGCTGATCTTGAGGGCAAGGTTGAAGGAAGAAGAGATGAAAAACATGGATCCGGAGAAATCGACATCTCTAGAGGTAAATCTTGACATGTTGGTAAACGCAGTAGAAGAGATGGTGCGGAAAATGACTACAAAAAATGAAAATGACATTCAAGAACAAGCGGCTGACCCAAAACATTTTGTTTATGATCCCAGTTGTCATAGTGATTGTTTTATAGATCATTGTGAAGAAGAGAGAGTTGTTGATATGATGTGTATGTTTAATGATGAATTGCCTCAGTTTGATCAGTATGATGATGATTATGTTCTCCAAAAAGAAGCTAATATTGCAGACAAATCAGTAGCTAGTTTGTGAGAGGAGGAAGTTCACTTTCAGCAGCTCGAGTACAGTGATCAACCGATGCATATCAGCTATGGCAATGATGAGGAAAGTGCAGAAAATTTTGATGTAAGTGAAGGATATTTGCCTTTTTGTTTTGATTCGTTTCAGTTCATTAGAGATAACTTCCAAGCAATCAGAAATCAAACGTCAACAAGTCTTGATCTGGATCGTCTTGAGGGCAACGAAAACTTCTCATATTCAGATTTGCAGCCCCCAAAAGTCATTGATTGTCAAGTTGCAGCTGAAGACTTGGAAGCTGGCACATTTGATCAAATGATACAAGGTGACTCCGTACCATTCTGTTTTGAATCATTTCAGTTTTTGAGAGAAACATTGCATAGTAAATCTTCAAATGAGCAGCTTGTAGCATCAGATTTGCAGCCATCCAATGCAATTGAAGGTCAGATTACAGATGAAGGTGTGGAAGATGAAATACATGATTTGATGATGCAAGAGAATTCTATACCCTTTTGTTTCGAAACATTTCAGTTTATAAGGCAGAATCTTCGTAATATATCTCAAGGAAAAGATGAACAGCCAGTAGGATGTCATACAGTTTCAAGGGATACAGTGCAGCAGTCTTCTCAAGTTTTTGATGATCCTATTGCTCGTGTGTTGGATGATGTTTGCTATAAAAATTTTGCTCCATTAGCTAACCATGTGCCCGAAAAAAATGTTGATAGTAATCTTGTTCAAAAGTCAATTTCATTGTGTTGTTCAATAGATTTTTCATATGAGGAGATTGATAAAGGAGACTTTTGTTTTGTCTGGAATCAGCAACGGAGTTTGGTTATTCATGAATTTCAGGATCCTTTTGACAGCTTGCTGCAATCACCAAAGAAAAGCACCGCAGATGTGAGGAAAAGTTTAAGATCAAGGTATGGAGATTATCTGGATCAGAGCTATGTTTATGAAGATCCATTCGCAGTATTCTTGCAGTCATCCAGTCAATTTATGCTTTGCAAGTTTATCAGCAGTCCATTTGTTTCAAAGTTTCCATGGGAATTTCCTTTCAGTAGTTATTTCTCGTTGTTCATAAGCAAGCATTTGGGAAGAAATCAAACAGCAGCCAACATGATTACATGGTTGCATTGGCTGTTCCATTACACTTGATCGGGTGGTGTAAAGTACAATTAGAGTAGGTTTGATGAATAAGCTCTACTTTGAGCATATTTTCTATCTTGTCAGTTGTGTTTAAGTATCGAGTCAGTTTTCGGTTGAGTGAGAGTCATTTTGTGTCATTAAGGCATCAATTTTCAGTCATGCATTTCAGTTTTAGTTTTTGACTCCATTGCCCAATGGATGAAGGCACTGGTCTGCTCTCCCAAAGATCTGTCGTTCTTGGCACCTCCAAGGAGCTACCATCCCCATTGGAGCCAATGTTAGAGTCAGCCTTGGCAGCCTTCCTCCAGTGATCAAACATGCTCTTACAAAGTGATTTTAAGGTGTCAAGGTCAAATTTTGTCATTTCAATGAGTCTTCAAGCAAAATTTTCTCACTAGGCATTAGGTCTAAGGGTTTGTTTTCACTCTTTTCAAATTTGTCCAAATGTCGGTCCATGTCACCTTTCAGCTGAGTTTATCATCATTCAAAGGGTTTTCATCATCATGTCAGGTTCCATTGGGTCATTTTACATCTTGTTCATGCTTCAGTTGTGTCTAGGTAAGGTCCATTTCCCTCTCCTAGGGTTTTGGAGGTAATTTCTCTTGGATGGTCAAATCATCAAACAAAATTGTATCCTGATGTTCATACACATTCCCCTGTCATTAATGTACCTTATTAAACACTTCCCATCACTGAGATCCCCCAAATTCCTCATTTTTGCACAAACCCTAGTTTCTTGCCACAACTTGGCAATTTTCTAGGCTAGGCCTGTGTTTTGCCCTTTTGGACCCCTTCCTCTCACTAAATATCTGAGATTCCACTTTCCCCTACTTCCTAACATCCCCCCCTACTTTCAAAAATTTCTTCAAGAATTTAGAAGCCCCTTATCCCCTTCATTTCACTTCATTTCGACAAAATCCCTTGTTTCACACATCGGGATAAGTTTCACTCAAAAGATGTTTCAGAGAAATAAAAGATGAATTTTGGAAACATGAGAGAGGTTTTGTTCCCCAACATCCCAAATAAGAAAAACCTATTTCACTTTTTACCCAGGTATCATGGTTTTAGAGAAATGTCAAAAATACCATTGCCTCAGGAGAATTGAATGCACCTCTGAAGTGACCTTGGGAAAATCAAGATTTCTCCTAGCATGGTTGGCTAAATGACTTGCTTGATGAGTCAAAGGATAACTAGACACAAAGATGTTTCCAATGAGCTATCATGAGCTCAATTTTTAGTTGAGGAAGACCTTCAAACATTGACTGCAACAGCGCTCTACCTTGAGGCAAACCTCATTCTGCTCATTTTGACAAGTTTTGGGAGATTTGATTTCTGACAAGGAAACTGAAGTCCAAATTGAAAAATTCCACTTGGGTTGGAAAGTAGACTCCAAGAGATTTCCATAGAGCTATCACACACTCATTTTTGACACTGGGAAGGCCTCCAAAGCCCTCCTGAAAAATGCACTATGTAGCGCGCTACCCATACAGGAGGCGCGCTACCCATATAAGGGGCGCTACCCATATAACGCCTACAGCCCGTGTTAAACCTCAAGTGCGCTACCCATATAAGGCGCGCTACCGATTGGGTAGGTACGCTACCCATATAGTGACAGAGCCAAAAAATTTTGTTTTTGCGTCCGATTTCGAGCTCAAATGCCTCCATCAATGTGCAAGTAGGTTTTAAAAACATTGCTCAGTGATTTTTGAACAGGGTTTTGGTATTTTTAAAGTGGAAAATTAGTGAGTTTGATGTGGAAAGAGGAGAAATCTATAAACCCTATGTTCATAGCACATTCAATTCTCAGGGTTTTAAAAGATATATGACAGTCTTGTGAAGGGTTTGTAAACTTTTGTGATTGGTATATATGCTCATGCCTGTATTGCTTGTGGTGCCCTGGCACATTATGTACATCATCCTCATGCCTTTTCTTGGCCATTTTACCACTGCTGCCACGTCCTTTCATGTTTTCACATAGTCTCATGTTGACTTATCCATATCCTCCATCGCCATAATATTACCACTGTTGTCCTTGCTATTGTTTCATTGCCAAACACAAACACAGTCCATTGACAAATCCTTGGCTAGCATTACAAAGGCTACACACTACATTTGCATTTGGTACTTATTTGTCAAAATCACTTGTGATCCAAAAACAGAGACTGTTTTTATGCCACTAAAACAGAGCTATTACCACTGTCACTTGTTTTCTTATGATGTTTTGGTACATATGCAATATATTTGGGTTTTGAGAATGCATTGAAGCCTTTGACTACACTACACCTATATCAACACACATATTGCAGACAACTTGTTTTCAAAGCTATGTCAGAGAAAGATTCAGTTTATGAGCAGGAGTATGACAGTGATTCCACAGCAGGGCATTACTTGGGAGGATTTCATCTCCCGTGACTTCTTCACAGCGCCACAGCCGCCTCCCGAGGTATTTTATGATGAGGGAGAGCCTTCACATCAGCCGGACATCCCTGAGGTCGAGCATATCAGTGCTCCATTGTTTGTGACATACCAGCGAGGCCACAGGGCCTTATTTGCAGCTACACGGCGAGTATTATCTCCACCCGAGGTGGAAGGGGTCTCGCTGACTCCATCAGCAGAGCGAGTATTATCTCTACATGATGTGGAAGGGGTCTCGCCGTCTTCTTCAGCACAGGTACAGATCCAGGATAGGGGCAAGAAGCCCATGCATGATGAGGGCCCATCAGGAGGCCGAGACACGGATTTCACGATCATTGATGTTGATGCGAGCTCTCCTAGATCAAAACTGAAAGAGATCATCCAGGAGCAAAGGGCCGAGAATGACATGCTGAAAGATAAATTGCAGAAGGCTCAGTGGGTGATAAACTACCTGGAGCAGTGTAACAAACAGCTAGAGGATGAGCACACACTTTATGAGCTGCGTCGAATCCGTGAGGATCGACAATTGGCCCGGAAGAGGCCTAGTGATATGACACCGGCTAATCGAGATTCTTGCCTCACGCATGTTAACATTCATCTGGAGAAGTTGTTGGCAAAGGCCAATAGAGAGAAAGACATGCTTCGCCACATGAAAGGTCATTATTGGGCCCGCATGCACGTCTGCAAAGCAAGAATGAAGATTCTGAAGAGGAGGTTGAGCGAAGCACTAAAACGGCGGAAAAAGCCTAATCCACTCCGGATTTTGGCCGAGGCTTCATTAGCTGGGCATGATACATGATGGAGGGTCTTCGCTCCGAATTTGAGCAAATTCGGAGAAATTTTTGTTATTTTGAAATATTTTGGTCCAAAAACATATTTTTCCGCTATACGGGTAGCGCGTCGATATGCTCACTTTTGTTTGGGACACTTGATGAAGGAAATATTTGCATTTTTTGGTTTTTCATGGTAATTTATGCATGCTCAGGCATTTCCTAAGCATTTCATCAAGTTCTGGATGGTCAAAAGGCCCAAAAACACCATGAAAACCACCTTGCTGCCACCTTTTGCACCAGCAGGAAGTACTTCTGGGAGAATGAAGTTTTAGACGGTCAAATGAGCTCCAAATTGGTAAATTCCACTTGGGTTGGATAGCCAATATCCAGGGCTTTCCAACGAGCTATCATGAGCTCAATTGGGATGCCGGGAAGTGCCTCAAAATCAGGCTGAAACATGCGTTACCCATAAAGCTCAGGCGCGCTACCCATATAGATTTTTGGCTGATTTTTCAACTTCCAGCTCAGAATTTCGGCCAGTTGGGACCAGTTTTGCTTGTGGATGAAATTTTTGGGTTTTCATGATGTAAATTGATGGTTGGCATGTAACTTTGGCTCACTTTTACCTATTCTAGAAGATTCACTCTCAAAAAAGTGAAAATCATGTAAATGAATCAGTTTCCACTCTTTTAGAGGCAAGTTGTTTGGTTGCCTATATTCTAGCTCCTTGTTTAGAATTAGTTGGAACTGCTCCTAGAAGGAGGAATTCAACCCCTAGAGGCATGGGAAGGGGTTAGGATGCTCTATATGATGTAATTTCTCAATCATTTTCAGAGGTCGGATAGGTTGGACTCTTGGGAAGATTTTGGTACACTATTGTACATATTTTTCGTATTTTGGCTAAGGAAAGATCAGAGGTTTTGCAGCACCTGTTAGGATTCTTGTGGCTTTCAGTTTTTGATGGTGTTTTCTCTTAGTTTATTGTAAGTTATTTCATGTTTAATGTATGCCATCCCTTCTTATGCTTCTGAAACTAAAATGAATGAGTAGATGATGTTTAATCCATTATTTACAGTGCTCTGCCTTTGAATTCGTTTAGTTTTACATGTTTTCACCTGTTTGGAGAGGATCCATGTTCCCTCTTGCCCTCTTCAGCTCCTTTTCGTTCTGATCCATCCATATACTCAATCAAAAGCATCAAGACTATTGCCTACCTCGCCCCAACTCGAATTCTGCAAAGATCTGGCCTTATCCCCGGACCCAAAATTGTTTTTTCCCATTTCTCCAACAAAAACCCAAAATCAAAATCAAACTTACCTATCTCTTTACTAGCCTAAAATTAGTATTCATTTTTCATTATAAGTCATCTTAGCCCCTTTGAAGATATTTTGCCGAGATAGACCCGGAGAGAGCCCTCTCCTATCCTCGTAGGGCTAGCTACGAGGTTGAGCGTGGTTTGATGTAGCCTTGAGTTTTACCTTATTTCAGCCTAAGGTAGATTTGAGCGCTAACAACACATATCCCTCATTTACCCTATTTTCCTACAAACCCTAGCCTAGCATAGACTTTCGTAGGCCAGGATTGTTTTTTCCTTTTTTTGACCCCTTCCCCTCACTCATTCCCTGAAATTTCACCTCACCCTACTCCCTAACATCTATCCATATCCCCCTAAATTATCCCAAGAATTTAGGAGACCCCTAACCCCTTCATCTCCCTTCATTCTTGAAAACTGCCCAAAACCCTTATTTTCGTAAACTAAACACTAATTTCCATTCCTAGTGATCTAGGGTTTCACAATGGATCCAGAGACCACAACCACTGATCAAAGGAAGAATTAAGGAGTCCAAGTAGAAGAGGTCTCAAGAGGCAGAAGAGAAAGAGAGTGAGCCATATCCTCCACTAGGTCAAAGGGACATTAACAAATCATTCGTTGCACAAAGGGACAACTTTTCTTCAAAATATGTTTATGGCCAAATGGAGATGAATTTTACAAAATTGAAAGATGATTTTGTCTGGAAAAAACCCATTTAGAAAAAATTCTCTCATTTTTCTAACAACTATTATGGTTTTGGAGATTTGAAAGAATATTTGAAAGCACGTTTTCTATAAATGTCATGTTTTAGTCATATTTTTGCGTAACAGATTGCTTCCAATAAGTGATGAATCTTAGAAAACTGGAGGAGAGTTTTATTCATAACATACCCAAGAACCCAAACCTATCTTAGTTTTTCAAAAAAAATTATGGTTAGAGACATATTTACCTACCTTTGAGCCATATTTTTGTAGAAAATTTCAAATTTTGGTGTTTTTGGCCTAATTGGAAAACTTTGTTTAGCCAAAAGCACAGCGCCTTGGCGCTACGCTTTTTCCTCAGCCATCCAAATTCCAAAAAATTGATATTCCTAGATAGATATTAACTCATACATCTCATCTATCCACCTGGGGTGCCTTATCAGCAAATTAGTGAAGAAAAAAATGCCAAAAAAGGGGTCAAAATCACACTTTCTACCACTATTTTGGACCAAGTGTTGCGCTTTTGGGAGTAGTTGTGGGAAAATGCAATTTTCTCCCTCATGGAGTGTCCATTTGGCTTTAAGGTGTCTAATGACAACTAGACATCCTCTGGCTTCCAGAAAATCATGCATAAGTGAATTTTGAGCATGAGAAGGCCTCCAAAAGCCTCTCACAAGCCAGGTGTTGCGCTTTATCAGAAGTGTGTTGCGCTTTATTAGTCAGGCGCTGCACTTTTCCCTATGTGTATTTTTTCAAAAAATTTCTTAGTGACTCCTAGTTTTATGATGTAATTACTCTATTTTATTGTTTATGTGATGTAATTAAGGGTAAATGGGCTCATTATAGTCACTTTGATGTAATTTTATACCTCATTTATAAGGAGCAGTTTAGTCAACT